>ML058362.1:808461-1265961 GCA_003013855.2 Liriodendron chinense
CGTCCCCAAAGGCCACAACGTTAACCGCTTTTTCGGCGAAGGTGGGTTGATTGGTACCCCTTTGCCCGAAGAAAAGTGAAGTTTGATTTTTGCCGTTTTGACTAACCTGCTCTCCTTTACTTCTCGCAGGTATTCCGATTGGAAATAGGCCAAACTTGCGAGGAGGGCTGAACGAGAAGCTCACCAAGGTTTATAAACTTTCAGCGACCGCCCGTAACGTCAACGCTGCTCTAAACCCTCACTGTCTCTCTGCTGCCAGTCTGATTCCTCAAGAGGAGATGACGAATGTAGGAGATAAAAGGGGTGCGCTGGGGGTACTTCCCCATCTAAAGGGCACGGCCTCGAAGAGGCAAAAAAAGTCGGCAGCTGGTCCATTCGCTGCATCTACCCAACCAGAGGGGTCTGCTCGCGGCTCTCAACCGCGTAATGCTCCTCAAGAGGGAGCTGCTGCGACCCCTCCTGCCACTGCGACCCCTCCTGCTGCTGCGACCCCTCCGGCAGGCTCCCGCAGTCAGCCAATAATCGATATTATAGATAACTTGCCAAAGAGCGATCGGGCGGAGCCGGGTCTTCCCCGAGAGAGATGGCAAGCGAGTCCAACATTACTCGTGACTCGGCTGCACCTACCTTGGAGCCTACGACTGCTCGCAAGACGGGCTCTTCTGAGATGGTCGTACCCCAACCATCGGGGTCGGGAGTCTACGTTATCCCACCACACTTGCATCCGATATGCAAGTTTATTTTCGAGAACATTGCCCCCAACTCCTTTGGGGCCCTCCCGGAGCCTAGTCCAGAAGCTCTCTCCACGGACATTGGAGTGAGGCTAGTTCAGGTAACAAGTCAGCGCCATTTTTTCCTCTTTTTTTTTTTTAATGCTCACTCGAACAATCACTTTCGGTTCTTTGAACAAAGTCTGGACCTCACGCTGCGAACAAGGCGTGACATCAATGCTACCCGCCGCATCATCGATGAGGGAGAGAAGAAGAAAAAGACGATAGAGGGCGAGATCCAGGGAAGGGATCGCATAATAAAATCTCAAGAAGCCCTAGTCACCAAATTAAATGAGGAGAAGCAAATCCTCATTGCCAAGGTTCAAGTTCTGACTGATCGTTATCAGTCATTGGACCTTAATTTTGCTAGGCTCCAAGAGGTGCATACGAAGAGCGAGAAGGAGAAGGAGATCTTTCGCCAGGATAAGATCTCCCTCGAGGAGCAGCTCGGGAATTGTCGAGCTCGTCTTGAGGACGCTGAGAAGACTCTTGCCCAGTTGAAAGACGATTTCATCCACTGGGATGAGGAGAGGACAGCCTTCGTCAAGATGGTGGCTGAGGAGGGTCCTCGTGCAATTTTGGAGTTCTGAACCTCTCAACTCTATGACGAGGAGCGTTATGAGGCGTATATCGCTGGTCGCAACTTCACGGTCAGGGTTATGCAACAAATTGCTCCGTCCTTCAACTTGGAGGAGTTCGAGAGAGTTGCCTTCGAAGGTCGCAGCTATAGAGCGAGCTGCAGCCGAGAATGAGGTCACAGGAGCTACAGACGCTGCACGTGCTCTCGAAGCGGGCTCCGAGGTGGAGAGTCGAGAAGCTCCTCCGGATGAGGAATAACTAATTTCTGAGTTGCCCCCCTTCTCCTCTTTTTCTCTTTGAACACAAATGTATCTTTTCCCCTTTTCTCTTATGTACTTTGAAAGAATATTAATGAAAATGGACGTTTGTTTTACCTCTGTCGTACGAGAAAAATTAATCACCCAGATGCTCGACTTAATTCATGAAAATGAATTAGGCTCAATTAGGAGGGTCCGGGTGACCACATCCGCTTAGAGATAAGTTGACTTATCAATTGAGACTTTGACTCTGCCGAGAGCGGAAGATCTGGCCAAGGGAATGTAGATGTTCCCTTCAGGGCTATCCAGGTCCAACTAGTGGAGTAGCGACCAAACTTTGGAATCAATTGAACAGTTGAGAGAAGAAGAATCAATGTTAATTCGGATGTCATTTGATTTTACATCGAGTTAAGGAAAATATCGGAGTAGGTGCTCTACGTGCCAAGGGCGACGTAGGGGCCTTCCTTGCATATCTTCGAGATAGTATGTACCTGGTCGCACAATTTTGATAACTCAGTAAGGACCTTCCCAGTTCGGATCAAATGAGCGAGCAGGAATTCCGAGATTCTGTCTAAGGACCAAATCGCCGAGCTGGAAAGCTCTGTGTTGGACTTTGGCGTTACGATAGCGAGAAATACGCTGTTGATAAGCTGCTACTCGAAGTTGGGATGCGTCCCTTCTTTCTTCCAAGAGGTCGAGATGAAGCCTCAGCCCCTCTTGATTATTCGAGGAATCATACTGCTCAATTCAATACAAGGATACTTGGACTTCGACTGGGACAACTACTTTGGTGCCGAATGCTAAAGAGAAAGGAGTTTCTCTAGTTGAACTGCGAGTTGTAGTTCTATGGGCCCATAAGACTTCAGGTAGAAGCTCTGGCCACATGCCTTTACATTCATCGAGCTTGGTCTTTAGATGATGTTTAATAATCTTATTGACTGCATCAACTTGTCCATTAGCCTGGGGATGATATGAGGAGGTACAAATACTTCGTATCTTCCATTTTTCGCAAAATTCCGAGAATGCGGCGTTGTCGAATTGCTTTCCGTTGTCGGTGATTATAATGTGGGGGAGCCCATAACGGCATATGATGTTTCTCCATATGAACCAAGTAGTCTGCTTTTCGGTGATTGTGGTTAATGGTTCTGCCTCGACCCATTTGGTGAAATAATCAACTGCTACAATTGCAAACCTGTTCTGGCCTTTCCCGGTGGGCAATGGTCCGATGATATCGACTCCCCATTGGGTGAAGGGCCAAGGGCTGTCCATCGGCGTCATCTGCTCAGAGATGGTACATGGGGTATTGGAGAGTATCGCTGGCATTTGTCGCATTTTTTGGAAAATTCGATCGCGTCCACCTTCATGGTGGGCCAGTAATACCCTTGCCTCATTGCTTTATATGCTAAAGAACGTCCCTTAAGATGGTTACCACATGCCCCCTTGTGCATTTCGTCAAGAACGCGATGCGCCGCTTCTGGATGAAGACATCTTAAGTATGGTAAAGTAAAGCTTTTATGTAGTAAAATTCTATTTTGTAAGGTATACCTGGCAGGCACGATGACGAATTTGCCGTGCAGATTTTTTATCATCTAGGAGTTGCCCATCTTTGAGGTAAAGGAAAATGGGGTCCATCCAACATGGGGAGGAATGTACTGTGACTACTTGCTCTGGGATCGTTTAACTAATACTTGGAGCATGAAGATGCTTGATGGAACCAGATTGCATTAATTCAGACTCTGGTGCAGAGGCTAACTTTGCCAAGGAATCTGCGAGCTTGTTCTTCTCGCGAAGAATGTGAATTATTTCATATTTGTTCAGCTTCGCGAGCAGGATAAGTACTCGGGATTTATATAAGGCCATCCGCTCTTCTTTCGCCTCGAATTCGCCAAGCACTTGATTGACTATGAGTTGAGAGTCACTATGAATGAGTAAACTCTAAATCGCGAGTACGTTCGCTAGTTCGAGGCCGACGATCAAAGCCTCATATTCTGCTTCATTGTTAGAGACGTGAGTGTCAAATCGCAAAGCATATTGAAAATGAGACCCATCAGGAGCAATTAAGATTAAGCCTGCTCCGCTACCGGTGGCGCGTGAAGACCAATCCACAAAGAGCGACCAGGGGATCTGGCCGCTGGTCGCGGGGTTATTGTCAGAGGGAGAATATGTGAATTCAGCAATGAAATCAGCCACGGCTTAACCTTTAATGGCGGTTCTTGAACAGAACAATATATCATGCTCACTGATCTCAATTGACATTTAGTCAATCGCCCTGAAACCTCAGGTTTTTTAATGACCTGTCTTAATGGATGATTCGCAGGTACCAATATAGTGTGGGCTTGGAAATATGGTGCAGTTTTCGAGCAGCAATCACTAAGGCGAGAGCTAATTTCTCCATATCAGAATATCGAGTTTCGACATCCACCATCGCTCTACTAATATAATAAACAGGCCTTTGTACCCCGGAATCTTCTCTTATTAATGCGGCGCTAACGGCCGTAGAAGACACAGATAAATAAAGAAGGAGCTGCTCATGTAAAACAGGTTTTGATTAAATAGAAGGCGCGCTCATATATTGCTTCAGTTGTTGAAATGCCTCCTTGCAATGCGGAGTCCACACCCAGTCGGTTTTTGCGGTAGCTCGAAGAAGCTTAAAGAAAGGAAGGCACTTATCAGAGGCACGCGAAATAAACCTGTTCAATGATGCAATGCGACCAGCCAGTCGTTAGACATCTTTGAGAGTGGACGGAGACTTCATTTCGATCAAAGCTTTTATTTTCTCGTGATTCGCCTCGATTCCTTGCTGGACAACCATAAACCCAAGAAATTTCTCGACGGAAACCCCGAATGCACATTTTTCTAGATTTAACTTCATCTGATACTTCCTCATCAAGTCGAAGGCTTCTCGAAGATCTGCAAGGTGGTCGTTTACTACGACGTTTTTCACGAGCATGTTGTCGACATAAACTTCCATATTCCTACCGATTTGCGCGGCGAATATTTTATTGACCAGGCGTTGATAGGTGGCTCCTGCATTCTTGAGACCAAAAGGAATTACCTTGTAACAATACAAGCCGCGGTCAGTGATGAAGGCTGTGTGTTGACTATTGGGCGGGTGCATCATAATTTGGTTATAACCAGAGTAGACGTCCATAAAACTGAGCAGGGCATGTCCTGCTGTTGAATCAACCAACTGGTCGATGCGCAGAGTCAAGAAACTATCCTTCGGGCATGCTTTGTTCAGATCAGAGTAGTCCACGCTCATTCTCCACTTGCCATTAGCTTTTCGAACAAGGACCACGTTCGCGACCCATTCTGGGTAGTCAACTTCCTCAATAAAATTGACAGTCAACAACTTTTCGACCTCAGTTTTAATCACCATTTGCCTTTCTGCGATGAAGGCACGTCGACGCTAATGAACAGGTTTGTGCTTCGGATCAACATTCAGGCGATGAACTATGACGCTGGGGTCGAAACCTAGCATGTCGCTATGGAACCAAGTGAATACATCTTGATATTTGATGAGAAAGTGAATCAGATTTTCACAAAAGACATCGCTCAAAGAAGATCCAACATAAACCTTCTTGGACGAATTTTCTTCAGATAAGTGGATTGCGACTGTCTCTTCCCCTGGGGTACCTAATTGAAGAGCTCTCTCTTGGGTCCAACGTTGTAGCTATCAGGGGATCTGATGAGTCTCCCGTAATCGTCATAACAGGAGCTTCTTGGGTTTTCTTTCGATCTTGTACGGCGATTTCGTAACATGCCCGAGCTTCCTTTTGATTTCCTCGTACGACCCTGACTCCGTTTGGAGTAGGGAATTTGATACACGGGTACAAGGGGTGTAAAGCTGCTCCTATCTTGTTGAGCGGAGGTCGGCCCAAAATAGCGTTGTATGCTGATCTTCGATCCACCACGAGGAAATTAACGAAGACCGTAGTTTTGGCTGGACTTTCTCCGAAGGTGACCGGAAGGTCAATGCTTCCTTCTGGTGTTACAACTTCACCCCTGAAGCTGACGAGGGGAGTGGAGACTGGTTTGAGCAGACTTCTGGCGAATGCCATCTTATTGAAAGCTTCTAGGTAAAGAACATCAGCAGAGCTACCTGTATCTAACATAATACGATGAGTTAAATAATTTGATATCTTTAACGAGACCACGATGGAGTCCTCGATGGAGTCCTCGTGAGGGAAATGAATCCCTTTTGCATCTTCAAGAGAAAAAGAGATCGGAAGATGGCTAAGATTTGTCATGTCGAACGATTTTTCAAGCCAATAAATATGCTGGGGATTTTGAGATGCCTTGCAAGCATATGCTTTCCTTGACGCTTGAGAATCTCCTCCGCAAGATGGACCTCCAGCAATGGTTCGGATCTCACCAGTGGGTTCAGCATCTTCTTGCGAAGGGTGATGCTAAGGTGACTTTTTCCTCTGTGACGGGGCTTCCGCTCTCTTCGGCGACCGACCCTGTCACGCCACATAATCTCGGAGATGACCCTTTCAAATCAGGGCTTCAATGTGATCTTTTAATGATATACAATCTTAGGTGTTGTGCCCATGATCTTTGTGGAAATAGCAGAACTTTCTCTTGTCTCTTTTTTCAGGATCGGACTTGATCTTTGAAGGCCACTTCACATACGGTTTGTGCTTGATCTTCATTAATACTTTCTTAGGAGATTAGTTAAGAGGTGTATAGTTATGATATTTACCAGAGTAGGGCTTCTTTGGGGAACGATCCCGTCGATCGCGCCGATATTTCTTATCATGAGGAGAGATCTCCTCAGACTTACGCTTCTTGCCCTGTATACCGTAACGTGCCAAAGCGACTTCTGCATTGATGTATTTTTTAGCCTTTGCTTGGAATTCCGTCATAGTTTTAGGAGGGTTCTTGTCCAGGGCGAACCGGAATTTTTCGCTTGTAATTCCGACTATAAGGGCGGTGAGGCCTTTATCTTCGGTATAACCTTCAGTTTAGACGGCTTCTGCAGTGAACCGAACTGTAAACTCCTTAATTGTCTCCCCGTGTGGCTACTTTAGATCCATTAAATGAGATGCTGGCTTTTTGGTACGGATGCTCCCCATGAATTGAAAGAGGAAGAGCTCCGATAATTGAGAGAAGGATCCGATAGACCGAGGTTTTAGGCCTTCAAACCATGTACGCGCTACATCCTTTAGAGTTAAGGAGAAAGCCCTACACATAATTTCTGAACCGTGCCCCTCCAGCTCCATAAGAGACTTATACGTCTCTAGATGTTTGAGAGGATCGTCGGTGCCTATATATGGGGCGATGATAGGCGTTTAGTATTTCTTAGGCAAGGGAGCCTCTATAACCTCGCGGGTGAAGGGAGATTCAGATCGATGGATTGATGCAAGAGCAATAGTTGGCAGGTTAGACCGATATCGCTGTTCCATATCGTCGAAGCAATCCTCGATTCTCTTGAGATCTCCCTCCCATGGTAAGATGTAGCTTGAAATTTCGACGGTAGACCCCTGAGATTGTTGTTGCCGGGAGATACTGGAGTGTATGGAATGTGGGGTAGGTACCGGGACTCGATTGCCGAGTGACATTCGATTTGAAGGAGGATTTTGTTGGGTTCGTGGCTCGCCTGCAGAATGTCTGGAAGCTTCTGGTATAGGTCGCACCGGCGGCCCTTCCGGAGGTTGCTACTGTGGTTTCGGAAAGTGTTGATCAAACCGATTAGATAAGGTTTGAAGCCCGGCTTTAAGAGTAAGAAGTGTATTTCCGAGGAAACGCATAATGTCCTCATGATTGCTGGGTACATTATAAAATGGGTTTTGTGACGGCACGTTAGACTCTCCCGGGGGCATGCCCGTCGAAGCAATCTGAGGGAGATTAGGCGCTGGTTCAGTAATGTCAGGCGGGGGTAACATCTGTCGTGAAGTAGAAGGATGAACCGTCTTCTTGGGAAGCATGGTGGGAGATAACGATAAGTGATTAGAATAGCTAATTCTGATGACCTCGTTCCCACAGACGGCGCCAATCTGTTTACGTTGGATTTAGTAACAAGATCCTCCCGGTGTTCACCTCCCTTCGAGATGGCTTCCCTCCAAACCTGAAAGAATAAAAGGGAAAACTAAGGGTGGCCGGCGTTCAGCCGTTGGCCCTCCGAAGCTTAAGTTAGACGGGATCCGGTACTGAAGTAACAAGTAGGATGTGGGCTTAGAGATTGTGTACCTTTATCATCTATGGAGTCATCTATTTATACAGATCCTGGGTGATCCAGTCTATCACGCAAGCTATTAAGATCACTGCTGATTTCATGGGATAAGGCACTTATCCCATTTAATCCTTAAATTAGGGGATGGCCCAAACACCCTAGACATCTAGCTGATTACGCCTCTTGATGAAGAGGTTTTGGAGCTCTGGATAGAAACACATCCAAAACCGGCCTATACGGGCTGCTGGTACTAGAAAAGCGAGGAATGCTCGGGCTCGGGGATGACTTCTCGCATGTTGAGATGCGACCCCTTTCGACGACCAAGAGCCGAGTTGCTCGCATGCTGAGATGCGACCCCTCTCAACGACCACGAGCCAAACTGCTCGCGTACTGACATCTGAGATAAAGTATAAATAAAGAAAGCTCGCGATTGGACGAAGTGGTCGCGACTCCTGTTGACCACTCTTTGTCCATATTATTTTGATGACCAACTTTACCCCACAACAAGCACTTCTGTGATAATTTTGTAGGCACTCCTCACAAGACTCATGTACCTATAAAAAACAAAAACAAAAAAACAAAAAAAAAAAATCCAATACTTCTTTCTTAGCAATAAGCATGATGATAGTTGAGTTTATTCATTTAGCCCCTTATATAGAATTCGTCAAACACAAGCATTAGCTTTCTCTTAACATGTCCAAACACCCTACAAAAGGACCAGTTAAGCCATCCAGGCTAGGAGACTTGTCAACATCCCATTGCAAAGACATCATCTTTTATTCTTCTTCCAAGCAAGCAAGCTCTAGCTCATCGGCTCTTTCTAGCAAAATGTAGAGAAAAGAGAGATCACTCAACAATGGCCTACACACATGCACTTTGGTGTATACACTCCAAAAATGCTCCACAACCAGAAACTCAATCTCGCTCGAATCCACTTCATGGCTCGAAATCCCCTTCATCACTCGATAATCCATTGGAGCACCTTGACTGTGAGGGGAACAAAGTTGTTTGGGTCCTTGAAAAGCTCATCATTAGAACAAAAAGACACCACCTTCAGCACTCTAGTCAATTGGACCAAATGGCTTGGACAACTTTATTAGATTGATGAAGTTAGTGAAACTGCTCTCTCGTCATGTATTGTCCCTGAAAGTTCCTCTTATCACTTTTCTAGGATTGTTTGGTCAACCTTTTCCATTTCCATCGTTATCAACTATCAAGTAATCATAGAAAGCTTCATGAATTGATTCGATGGAGGTTTGATCATTTGATCTTAATAGTCAACCAACTTCACGCAAATCTAACCATTCAATCAACTAACTTGTGGATATGAAAGTTTGAAACTCATTCTGGTACCAAATAACACAGCAGAAATAAAGAAAAAGGAGACAGAAATAGATCAAAGCAAAGAGGAATGACAAATTAAACCATATAATATACAAATATCCCACATTTGGAAATGTGTAAGCAATAAAACAAGAAGCAGAAAAGCATCAATGCGATGTATTATTCAAAGAAAAAGGTTTAATGGCCCATAAGACCTTAAAACTACCCTATACGTTACAAAACCCGAAAATCCTTAGTTGACCCACTTATTTTTCATTTTAGGATTCCCCATTTTATGTGTTGATCTACTTCTACCAAACTAGTCATCCAAACCATACCCACAACTAACTTCCTAACAAGCTTCAGATGCCTCCTAAGCTTGTTCTCTGCCCTAAGGTGCTTTGTGCAAGGTATAGTCCATTTTATGAAGGATGGTTTTAGACTGATCGGACATGTCTCTCGAACCTCCACCTGATCTTTCTCCGCCGTCACCTAAACGGCAGCAGCCAATAACAATAGCAACGGCTACTGCTCTCCGAACCGATCCCAACAGAAGACCGGATGAATCAAAGGTAACAGAGATGGATGGACCAAGGTTGCAAATAGAAGATTGGAGAATTAGAGAAAACGCAATTACAACACCGATGTGTCAGGGTATCCCACCTTATTCGTCCAGGGATTTCCAGAGGGACGGATGCCAATAAATTTCTCGAGAATATTTGGGAGGGCAGGAGCGGTTATGGATGTAGTCATACCACGACACAAGAACACTAAGGCCTCTTAGGGATTTACTTTTGTGAGGATGAGCCCGGAAGAGAAGTTGAGTCGAGCGGTTCAAATGCTACATGGTGAAAGTTTCGGGGGGGTGAAGCTACTAGTGCAGCATGCTAGGTTTGGACCGGAGCTTAAGCAGAAGGAAAAAGTTTCTCTCGAGTTGATTTTGCAGTCAAGCCAGCCAGGAGGAAAAAGGAAGGAAATGGCCAAGGGCGACCTGACGGGAAGAAAAGATACTGGAAAAAGTAGCATCTCCTACAAGGAAGTTGTGGCGGGGGGAGAAGAATCCTCTAACTCTAAAAGGGAGATCGGTAAGGAAGAAATCTCGAAAAAGGGGGTTGTGAGGACGGCTTTTTCAGAGATGATGGGCATAGAAAGAGTGGTGTGTATTAATGAGGAAGCGTTTAATTGCTCTTGGGAATCTCTTAAAGAATCGGTGGTAGTTGTCACTGAGGAATGATCTTCAATTTCACAAGTTAGGCGGTGGTTGGACGAGTGTTGTAGGATGACCCCGGAAAGTATTATCGGGCCAGTCGGATATAATGACCTTTAGATCTGGCTCTGTCTGGGGGCGAACATCGATCTATTGCTAATGGCAGGAGCTTTGCACGGGGATGGACCAATCGTCAAGGTCCAAATGTGGGAGGAGTACTCAACCTTTGGCTTTGAAGACAATTGGGTTCTGATTTGGGCTGTCCCCCTGGAATTTTGGTCTGTGGTTTCTTCGTAGTGGCAGCGTCTTGCCTAGTAAATATACAAGAGATAGATCATAAATAAAAGCTTGGGGTCAAAATAGGGGTGGTAAGGGTGGGGACAAGAAGGTGGTTCTGCCAGTTCAGAAGGAGGAGAAAGGACTGCGAATGCCCTAGGTGGGGAGATCTCTGGAGGCTGAAGGAATCACTTAAACAAGAGGCAGGGCATGGTGGCGTGATAGTTAGGGAGGAAGGAACTCTGGTTCTGAACTCTGCTATAGCACCACGCATGGAGGGAGACATGCGGAATAGCACAATTGGGCGAAAGGAAGTCGGTGGGATTTCAACCATTGAGGTTGTGACACATAGGGATCAATGTCCTAGGGGTGAACTGGGGAAGTCGTGCTCTCGCACGAACTCAATGCCTTTGTTAGGCTCGGGGGAAAGCCAAGATCCAAATCGAACTGTTGTCGATGTAGGCCAGGAGGAGCATACAAAGATGGACATGTGTCATGCCAACGCCTGCATCATCCCTTGATTCGGAATATCTGCTACGTCTGAACTTGCTTTAGACACTGAGATGTCACCTCTTTTCGATACGTTGGGTCCAATGCAGAGCCCTGAGGGCGACAGGTGTGGTTCTACAGAATACGCATTTGAAGGCGACGTGTGGTTCTGCAGAAGACGCGTGTGAGGAGTTTAAAGCGCAAGTGGAGACTCATGTTGATCAGATGACTGAAGCGTGCGAGCAAACATGTGGGACCTCATTCCTTTCACACAAAACTTTAAGATCGACACGTGCGTCTCTTCGACAAAGGGGTTGTTCGTAAGTCAAGAGGCTGAAGGTTTCTCCAGAAGGTCTTCTGCTACGTCCAAACCTTCTTTAGACGCTGAGATGTTGCCTCTTTTCGATATGTCGAGTCCGATGCAGAGCCCTGAGGGCGACAGGTGTGGTTCTACAGAAGACGCATGTGAGGGCAACATGTGCGATTCTACAGAAGATGCGAGTGAGGAGTTTAAAGCACAAGTGGAGACTCGTGTTGATCAGATGACTGAAGCGTGTAAGCAAAACGTGCGGAACTCATTTCGACAAAGGGGTTGTTCGTAAGTCGGGAAGCTGAAGGTTTCTCCAAAAGGTCTCTCCCTTCGTGTGTGCTGTCAAAAGATGCCCCCAGGTGGACGGAAGTGCAGGAAAGTAGCTCAGTGCATTTAGGCCGAGAGCAGTTGCAAGGGAGGAAGGGAAGCCTCTCGTCTTCCTTAAATGAGGACAACCGATCAATGGCCTCCCCAGATAGGGATTTGCTCCAGAGCAGTGCAGAAGGTGATGATACTTCATGCCAGTTTACTCAAGGTATCCCAAAACGGATACGTATCGACCGATACGTATCGGAAACGGCCCGGCCCGTTACACGATACGGGGTCAAAAACTTTGGGGGGGGGGGGGGGGGGGGGGGTATCGGCCGATACGGGGTCCGTACGTCTCGTATCCGTATCGGTAACGGTGGGCACCGTTACGCCCACCAATACCGCTACGGGACACCTTGGGTTTACTACTTGTCTCTATTCAAGTGCCCTCAATCAATGTTGGTCAAACTAGAAAAGTTGAGGGATTGCTTATGGAAAGGGAATAGCAAGAGGAATAAATTTCACCTCATCAAATGGGAAGAGGTGTGTAAGCCTATTTCAAAGGGGAGGCAGGGATCGAGCCTCTTCAACTTGTTAACACGGCCCTTCTGGGAAAGTGGATTTGGAGATTTAGTGGGGAAAAGGGAAGCCTGTGGAGGAACATGATAGCCGCAAAATATGGGGTACACAAGGGCAGATGGTTTGTTAAATCGTCATCTTTGTATAGAGCTTTTGGCGCTTGAAAGGCTATCATGGCCACGCAGCATTGTGTGAGTAATGGAATCTCCTTCAAGGTGGGAATTGGATCTCGAGCGAGGTGTATCGTTGGCGTAACGATGCCCTCCGTTACCGATACGGATACAGGCCCCGTAACGGTCAATTTTTTTTTCCCAAAAAAATCCAGAAAAATATGGATTAAATCCAAAAAATTCTAAATATTCCAAATATATATTCATTTATAATTTTGAACATGTTTATGGTAGTACAACGGTCCAATCTTTGATGAGAATGCTATATCGAGCTATCTGATGAATTTATGAACTTGACAACCTGGAATTGATTGCAAACCTTGCATATTTAATTTTCTTACTATATAAATATCAATAGAAAATTACTATAATGAATGTAATACCAAAACATCTTATATTTGCGGGTTTTACTATTATTTATAATATTGGTGTATTACATACCTATTGATCTTAAGGAAAAAACTAAATTAAATTCGGGTAAATAGTGTTGCTAATTTGGGGACCATTCCATGCCCCAAATCAGCCTCAAATTAATGCAATCTTTTGGCACTTATTCTACACTAATGGATTGGTGACATTTATTGGATAGTGAAGAATGAAAAATATCAAATGGTCCTATTTCAAAAAAAAAAAAAGTGTCTACAAATTAACAGTGAAAATTGTTCAAATAATTTATTTTTTGGACCCCGACTTAGTAACAATGGTCCCATAATGTAATTAATTAATTTTAACTTAATATATGCCTCATGTACAATATTTTAGGGCCATGTACGTGGAGCCCACATTAATGTATGTATTGTATATCCATGTCTTCCATCCATTTTACCAAATCATTTTATGGCATGGTCTAAAAATAAGGCAAATCCAGATCTTAGGTGGACCAGTAGTGGATGAGGCCCTGAATGTGGGGCCCACCTCAATGTATTTCTATATCCATGTCGTTAATCTGTTTTGCCAACTCATTTTAAGGCATGGTCCAAAAAATCAGGTTGATCTAAATATCAGGTGGACCATAATGAGTGACGCTTTGAGTGTGAGGCCCACCTTGACGCATTTGTTGTATATCCATGTCGTCCATCCTTTTTGCCAACTCATTTTAGGGCAAGGTCCAAAAAATGAGGAAAATCCAGATCTCAGGTGGACCACACAGTGGGGGTTGAATTTCCACCATTAAAAGCTTCTTGAGGCCAAAAGATGTTTTGGATCAAGGTGCTATTTGTGTTTTTCCCTTAATCATGGTCTATGCGAACTTATCAACAAGTTCGATGGCAAATAAACATTACAATGGGCCTTAGGAAGTTTTTAACGGTGGGCATTCAACCACCGAATGGATGAGAGGTGGTGGAAGGAAGACTTCTACTACTGCCGGAACAAGGATGGAAACACTCGAAGTCATAGAAAGATGTCTTCGTCAGCTCGACATCTTCTCTGTCGGTCCCTACCGTGTGGTCCACTTGAGTTTTGGGTCTGCTTCATTGTAGGGACCATGCACTAAAATGAACTGAAAAAAAAAATCGATGGATGGCATGGACTTATAACACATAAATCAAGGTGGGCCCCATGCACCGAAACAGTGCATGTGCACCAAGCAACGTACGCTGCAAAGTATTAAAAAAAGGTTAAGTGCGTGGCTGTTCCATGCATTTGTTTTGAGAGAGAGAGAGAGAGAGAGAGAGAGGGAAAAAGAGAAAACGAGAGGGAAAGAGGGGGAGAGGGAAAAAGAAAAAAGGAGAGGGAAAGAGAGGTAGAGGGAGGGGGGGCTGCAAGAACATGCAGGCTATCGCAAATGCCACTACAACTGCAACAACACCGCAACAACTGTAACAATACATGAAGAAGAAAACGAGGAAGAAAAAAAATCAGGTATGTTTTATTTTCTTTTTTCTTTTTTTCCTTTTAGGGTTACTGTGGTAACGACTGTTACTGGGACCATAACGGTCATTATGCCCTGTAACGGTCGTTACAGCCGTTGCAGTCCTGTTTTTCTGGACCCTACCGTTTAAACCCCATATCGCGTAACGGTAACCGCCGTTACCGTTACGTATTGGCCGTTACAGCCGATACGTAACCGATTTTGCACACCTTGATCTCGAGTTAGATTTAGGGCAAATGCTTGGTGCAGTTCGCAGGAGCTTCAGATCTTATTTCCTAGAGTCGCTAGACTCACCCCGGATAGGTTTATTCGTGTTGTGGACTGCTACTCTTTCAAGAGAGAAAGGTTGGTGTGGTCTCCCCCTTGTAGAAGGAATATGACGGACGTAGAGTTTGATGAGTTCCACACTCTGATGGAGCTCCTTTCTTCTGTTCAGGTGATCCCTACTCAGAAAGACAGTATCATTTGGGTCAATGGTAGATCTAGGAAGTTTTCGGTTAAAGCTCTTTTTGACCTCATCTCTAGATCACCTTCCGACGCAGCCCCTGGTCCCCCTTTTCATCAGTGGTTCTATGGTGCCCCTCCCAGGGTAGCGGCTTTTGTTTGGCTAGTAGGACAGAAGCAAATCTTAACTATTGACAACCTCCAGAGATGAGTAATGGTGTTGCCTAATATTTGCCTTATGTGCATGCGAAATGAGGAGACTTGACCACCTATTCATCCATTACTCCTTTGTTTTGAAAATCTAGAATCATTTCTTTTCATGTGCGCAGTTGTGCTAGGTGATGCCTAGATCAATGGAGGAGTTGCTTAAGGCATGGCATGGGGAAGGGGGCGGCAAGGCGCAGAAAGCTATTTGGCGGCTTCTTATCATGGCAATCTTTTAGGTCATTTGGGGTGTGCTAGAAACAATCGTACTTTTCGCAATATCATTGAAGATGAGAATGTCATCATTCTAAGGGTTGAAAGGCTAGTCACTGAGTGGGCAGTGTATGTTAAGGAAGCCTCGGCCGCCTTTTCTTCCTAGTTTCTTGGTGTTTGTGGGTTTGCATTCTTTTCCACTTCAGCGTGTTTTTTAATAAATCTTCAGTTAGCTCTCAAAAAAAGAAAAAAAAAAAAAGATGCCTCCTAAGAATGGAAATTAAAATACTGCAACCCATTGCATCTAAAACATCTTACTAGATTTGGACCCAGTGTTTTAAATAGCTACGCTATGTAGCATGTAGCTTATGCTACATAACATAGCTTAGCCTTAACACTACGTAGCTCATGAAAATAGCTTAAGTCACGTATAGCCTATGATGCTACATGATAATTTGCATATGCTACACGCTACATAAACTAGGCTACACACTACGTGCCTCACATTACAAGTTGTTTTTCATTACAATATTAAAATCAAATAATGTTTTCAATGATTTGTTACATTTTTCTATTTTCAATATTTAATGCTTCTGATAAAAATAATACAAGTAATAGTATTAAATTAGTTTTGTTTCTTTACCTTCATACTTAATGATTACCCTTTTTTATTACTTCAAGTTGCGTTTGGTTACACCAAATATCATGAAAATTTGCTAAATTTCATTATTAATCAGTCTAATTTGCTGAATATTATGGAATTAGTGCAACCGAATATCATTAAAATTTGCTAAATTTCATTATTAATCAGTCTAATTTGGTGAATATCATGGAATTAGTGCAACCAAGAACAACCTTAATTAAAAATCTAGAAGGAACGTGTAGCTTACGCTACACGCTATGTAGCTTACGCCTTACGCTTCAAAGGGGTGAACGCTATGCTACACACTATTCGCTATTTAAAACACTGTTTGGACCCTATATAGAGCTACCAAATAACAAACCTTAGTCTTTTGGCCTACTTCTAAGTTCTAACAAGCAAGTATAGTTTCTAATGTTGATGTCATCAACTAGGTATTACATAATAGTATTGGCTGGGGTATTGGCTGGCTTGCTGGCTAATACAATACGGCCCTATAATGGCCAAAAAAAATTTCTTTCGGTAGAAAAACTCAAAAAATTATTTGTAAAATTCTAAAAACATGTGATATCCCAAATATTATTTGTAAAATTCTAAAAACATGTGATATCCCAAATATGCATTATTATTTGGTTTTGGACACATATTAGATGGTACAACAGGCCATTCTTTGGTAAGAATGTTGTATGTTGGGTAGTGTCAGCTTGATCTATTAAAAGTTAGACCAAATAGGCACTAGTTGAAAACAAATCAAGCATAAGTTGGTGGATTAATGCCCGTTACATACAAATACAATATAATGATAATGGAAAATTGGAAAAAAAAAAAAAAAAAGCGATGGTTTAACCTCCTTCTAATATTTTCCAAAATGGTCCAATCTGTTTCGGTCCTCAAATCTCACTCGAACTTCGTGTTTTGATCCTCAAAATAGGCCTAAATCTAATTTAAAATCAATTTCTAAGCCTCCTTCAGGATTGAAATGAATAAAGACCTGAATAACAAGAGAAAAATTGAAAATAAAATTTTCAAAATGAGCCTTTTATAGCCATATTGGCCTCTAACAACATAATGGGCCCATAACGGTTACAAACGGCCTGATACAGCCCTTTTTTTATAAAGGACCGATTCACCCCTGTATCATGTAATAGGAGTGACTGTTTCCATAACAGAACTACCTATACAGCAGTAAAGTGACCATTTTTAATACCATGGTCATCAAAACTCACCTAAAACAAGTTGCTCAGCTTCTTTTGGCTTCTAGACCTGATGGTATCCGTGTGTTACATCTAATCTCCAAAAATCTTTAACACGTAAATGGGGCCCACCACAATGTGATGTAAGCATCCAGAAAACCTAAATCTTCATGCATTGAGATCTTATCAACTTATGAACCTACTACAGCATGGATTAATAGGAGTTGATTTAACACATACATAATATTTGTGTGGGCCCATTGTAATAGGCAGCGAGAAATTGCGCCCAGATTGGCTTGCATCAAATTCAATTTGAGTCAAGCTTATAAAGAAGTGGGAACGAAAACCCATACAAAGAATAAAAACCCAAAGAGGGACCCATGGGGATTTATTTGATTGGCTAAATCAGACTTGAGATCCCATACATCAAGAAACATAAACTTTAATATTCAGTAATGGTCCAAATAAATTTGCCCATTCTTGCCAAAATTAGGAAGAAGCTGGCTAAGGTATGAAAAATACCAATTGGGTAATAGTTCTGGCTTATGGAAGTAGATCATTTCTTCAAAAGGCTTCAAAGCTTAGAGTCTTTAGGCTGATGCTCCAAGGTGTAAGCAAGAAAGCATATGACATCTCAAGACCCTTAGCATGCAGAAGGAAATGAAATGAGCCCTATAATAATAAAGTAAATACGTCCATCTAAAGATTTCTAGATCTAGAAATGTTTGAAGAAATTCACACACATGCGTGTGTCCACACACACACATTAACTAACTAACTAACTATACATGACATCCACTTTGACTACTAAATACACCCATCCTACCTATTTGGGGTATATAGTTGTAAAACTAAAAAGGATGGGCACACCCATTCTTTCTACTTTTTGCTATGTTGAACCAAACATAGGAAGGATGGTTGTCCATAGCAATCAGAGTGGGTGTAAATAGTGGCTACTTATATATTGTATAATTTTTTGTGTGCATGTGTGTCAATCTATCTATCTATACGTATGTGTGTAGAGAGAGAGAGATGTTGTAATCCCAGTCTTGTGAATAATGCAGACTTCCTACATGCAATGTGCCCACCGGCACGTGTGTGGAACATCCGAGCCATCAATCGCTGGGGCCCCGCCGTGTAGGGCTGGTGCAAAATTCATCTCCATTTTTCTCCACGGGGTGATGGAGAGCAGGAGACCCAGTTCTTCAAACTATGGAAGCAGCATATGAATGGCATTAAAGATCCAAATAAGTTGAAGCAAGGGAGAGCCCTGCAACATTGTTCATAGAAAATGAAATAAAATAATGAATTCAGAGAAGGAAGATGAGTTACCCCTTGCTTGCCAGGAATTGTGCAGTGCCACGCCATCAAATTGACGGAACCATCGGGTGATGTTTCTGGTCTCGCCACGAAGCCCTAGGCAAAAATTTTAAAAGCACAAGAAAACGAGCGGATTCAAATTCAAACAGAAGAAAAAAGAAAACGGTGATAGAGAAAGCATTTAGATTCTAGAGAGAGAGAGAGTACGGACGTGGGGATGATTCTTACGCCATGCCTTCCGCTCCTCAGCGAGACGCCCGCGCGCTATGCCCCCTGACATCCTCTCTCCCTTGTTGACTTCTACCCACCGAATGAAAGTGATAACCGAGAAGCAACGAAGTGAATCGCGCCAGTGGCCATTGATGAAGTGGCTCTCGTCCCACGTGAAAACTTGGAATACGTGCGATAGATCCAATCCGCAGAAGAAGCGGGTACCAAGTCACGGGATCGTTCAAAAAATTTAGGATGGCCCACTTGGGCTTCAGATCTACCTGAGAACTTGACCCTGGCCTATAGTAGTCCCACATGATAAATGGCCAGGTTGGATGACAAATAAACATTACAGTGGACCCTAGAAATTTTTTAATGGTGGACGTTCAATCAACAATGTTTTCATATTGTGTGGTCCACCTGAGAGTTAGATCTGCCTGAGTTTTTATCTAATGCCTTAATTAAACTCTCAAAATGGATGGATCGCATATAAAATGCATACGTCATAGATGTACAGCGCATACATCAAGGTGGGCATTACCATAGTAATGCTCCTCTTTTCCCGTATATAGAAACGGTCTCTACACAGTTTACACTAATCCCGATTCTAGGTTTTTAGATGGAATCCTATGTAATTGGAATTTGCCACCAAATACACCGGTTAAAATTGAATTCTGCTTGAATTCAAATTTTAAGCTCCAAACAATTTCATATGCCAACCAAGCAGACCCTAATTCATTTCACCTAATAATCTCCGTTATTAGGTTTGGAGAATGCTTTTGTAAATATATACAAAAACTGGAAAACCTTTACGAAAACCGTGAGGAATTTGCAGGTAAAAATATATACATGGAAGGGAGAGGTCCTCTGTGGACGCTGGAGGTCCAAAGAGGGATGCCTCTTCCACTTGTTTTAAACCAATGGGCTGCGGGCCCACCATGGGCACTACCATGATATAAGTATTGGATCCACACCGTCCATCTATTTTGACAGCTCATCTTAGGGCAAGGTCCAAAAGAATGAGGCAGATTTAAATTTCAGGTGGACCATACTGTAGGATTGAACGCTTGCCGTTGAAAACTTTCCAAGGCCCACCATCACATTTGTTATCACCCAACCTATCAAACACACACACAACATATATATATATATATGGGACCCACAAAATGCATGCTATATGGGACCCACAAAATGCATGCTGTAGATGTTAGGTACACATCATAGTAGAAAAGGTACTATGCGCACGAGGTCGAGCTGTGTGGGCCCCACTGTGATGTGTGATGAGCATCCACACCATCAGTTACATGCACCATCCTGTGGTGGGCCATGGGCCTAAACTTCAAGCCAATCCATGACTTGAGTGGGCCACACGATAAACAACAATTAAGAGTGAATATCCACCCATTGAAACCTTTATGACCGTTTGTAGGATCAACCGAGAAGTGGTTGCGAAATTCAGCCTATTCATTGTGCGTGTCTCACTTAAAAAACAAGTCGCACCAAGTTTCAACCATATCCAAAACCCAGGTGGGCCCCAACAAGTGCTTTTAGATGTCGTAGGCATGATTTTACACTGTTTCAGTCGCTATGGCCCACTTGAGTTCCGGAATTAGCTGATTTTTGGGATATCCCGTAACCTAGAGGGGACCCACAAAATGCATGGTATGGATGTCGGGTACGCATCACGATGGACCACAAGCACAAGAATCAGGTCCACCATGATGTGTACCTAACATCTACCCCATGCGTTTTGTTGTTCCTTATTGGTTATGGGATATCCCAAAAATCAGCCGTAGCTAGGGCTGCACACAATTCAATTTATGATTAATTTATCGATTGAATCGAATCAAACAAATTGAATCGAATCGAATCGTTCTCCAAAATCAATTCAATTCAACTTTTTTTTTATTTTAAAATTTCAATTTCAATTTTCGGTTCCAATCGATCGAATCGAATCGAAAATCGAATTGATCTGTATCGAATTGAATCGATTAATCAAATTGAATTGAATATATACATATATATATGGACGATATGGATGAAATAGATACATCATAGTATGTTTTATCTATGTCGTCCATTCATTTTTACATCTGAATTTAAGGAAATTTTTCAAAAATTAAAAAATATATATCTCAGATTAATACACCACAACAAAACAATGGAGATTGAACGTCCACCATTAAATTCTTCATGGGGCCCATTGTAATCTTTATTTTCCATCCAACCTGTTGATAAGGTCACATAGACCTTGAGGAAGGGAAAAAACAAATATCAGCTTGATACCAAACTTCTAAGGCCCCAAAAAGTTTTCAACAATAAGTGTCAATCCCCAATTGTTTTTTTGTGGTGTGGTCCACTTGAGATTTAGATGTCTCATTTTTGGGATAATGTCTTAGAATCAAATAAAAAATGGATGGAGGGCTTAGATAAAACACATACATCATGGTAGGGCCCACAGAGCTTTGAAACCACCCTTTTACATATCTGCGCCCACCCAAGAGTCCAAGACAAATCGTATTGTGTACTTAGTAAACTCTATAAGGCCCACGGTGATTTATTCATTTTATCCGCTCCGTTCATCGACTTTAAAAGATAATTTTATGGCTCGAGCCCAAAATCGAAGCGTATAAAAAGCTCAAGTGGCAAACACCACAGGAAACAATGTGAATTGAACCTCTACCATTGAAAAAATATTGTAGGCTGCGAAAGTTTTAAATCAAGCTGATATTTGTGTTTTTCGTTCATACATGTCTACCTGATCTTATGACAAGTTGGATGACAAATAAATGTCACTGTGGGCCTTAGGAAGGTTTCAAAGGTGGAAATCATTATTCCTACTGTTTCATGTGGCATGGTCCACCCAAGTTTCAGATATGCTTCAATTTTGGGCTCAACGGCTAAAATGAGCAGGCAAAACGAATGGACGGTGTGGTAAACCAAATGCATTCAAAGTAGACCCGACTAAGTTTACTTAGTATGACAAAAGCATATTAGTACGCAATTTGAAGTTCGCCCAAGAGTGAATTAAGTGTTACGTTGGTAACAACTTAATGGGTGTTACCCCTACCGTGTGGGGCCTACCTTGATGTATTTTTTGTATATCCATTATGTCCATCTAATTTTACGTCACATTTTAGGACATGATCCAAAATTATAAGAAAATCAAATCTCAGGTGGACCATACCAAGAGAAAGAGTGATGAATAACCATTAAAAACATCTTTTCGGGCCTCAAAAGCTTTGGATCAATACGATCTTTCTAATTTTCATGTATTGACTAGTTATTATGCATATGTTTTCAGAAGTATTTTTACTAATATTACTATTTGAGGTACTATAAAATCCAAACCTACAAAACCTATAAGTTTTCAAACTGCAATGTGTGAAAAATCGTATCGAATTGAATCGAAAAATTCATCAATTCTGTTATAGTCAAAAATAGTGGAGATTATCTGCTGGAGGCTTCTTATCATATTCTGAAGATACTCCGACCCCGCGAGCACGTCTATCCGACTATCGAGAACGTCTGTTCGCGACTCGTATATTATGATGATGCTCCGATCCCGCGAGCACCTTTATTCGACTATCGAGAACGTCTGTTAGCGACTCGCATATCAGGAAAAACGATGCTCGATTACCGAAGCTTCGAGAAGTTGTGATCGATAGTCAAATACTGGAAGGCGAGAGGAGTTGTATTTTTCCTGCGAGCAGACCTTCTCACAAGTCGTTGAAAGGTGTCGTATCTGAATGAGCAAGCACTTGGATTCGCGACCATCTTCCAACATGCGAACAGCTTTTTTCTGTGGTGACATCCCTTAGCCCTCAGTACCAGCAGCCCGTATAGGCCGATTTTGGTCTTATCTTCTTCAATGGTTCCGGATTTCAAGGGATCGCTATCAAGGAACGGAACTATCGGATGAGTCATTGGATTAGATCTCTCTTCTATCTGAGGATAAGAATCTTATCCCACAAAATCAACGGGATCTCGATATCTTACGTAACAGATTGGATCATTTCAGATCTATATAAGGAGAAGACTCCATTAAGATACAGGTATACAATATTCAGTCTCTAGCCTCGGTTGCTTGGCTATTTTCCTTCCTGCCTTATCTGACTTAAGCATCGGAGGGCTAACGGCTGGACGCCGGCCACCCTTAGTTACTTTCTGTCTTCTTTCAGGTCTGACGGAGGAAGTCTCTATTGGAGAGAAGGTGAACGTCCGGAGGATCCTGTTACAAAATCTGACGTTAACAGTTTGGCGCCGTCTGTGGGAACGACTTGATCGTCAAAGTCAATCATTCTAACCATTGATCAAAATCTTAATATGCCTCCTAAAAAGGCTGTTCATCCTTCGACTTCAAGGCAGGCACCACCTCCGCCCGATGAGACGGAATCCGTACCTGTCCCTCTACCCACTTCGACGAATATTCCTCAAGGAGCCCCAAATATGCCGTCAGCAAACACATTATTGGAAGCCTCTGAAAATCAAGATGACGTTTTGCGTTTCCTCGGAAATACTCTTCTAACTCTAAATGCCAGGAGTTCAGGCCCTGTCAAATCGGCTTGATCAGCATTTCCCCGAACCGCAGAGACAACCCTCCGTGGGGTTACCACCGCAACCCATTCCGGTGGCTTCCAGACATTCTGTGGACGAACCACGGGTTCAACCAAATCATCCTCCGCCAAACCGAACACCACTCAGCAACCACCCCCCTGTGCTGCCTCCACATTCCATACATTCTAGTGCATCTCGCCAACCTCAACCTCAAGACTCCACCGTCGAAACATCAGGCTATACCTTACCATGGGAAGGAGATCTCAAAAGAATCTATGATCGTTTTGACGTTATAGAGCAGCGATACCAGGCAAATCGACCATCTGCCATCATGGCGGCGATACATCAATCCGAGTCCCCCTTCACCAGCGAGGTTATGGAGGCACCGTTACCTAGAAAATATCGAACGCCTGTTATCACCCCGTACACAGGTATTGGCGACCCCCTTGAACACCTAGAAACATATAGGTCTCTTATGGAGTTAGAGGGACATGGCTCAGAAATCATGTGTAGGGCTTTTTCCCTGACATTGAAGGAAGCAGCTTGTACGTGGTTCTGGGGACTAAAACCTCGTTCCATCAGCTCCTTTTCACAGTTATCGGAATTATTCCTTTCTCAATTCATGGGAAGCATTCGCATTAAGAAGCCAGCCTCCCATCTAATGGATCTAAAACAGCAGCATGGGGAGACAATAAAGGAGTTCACAGTACGGTTCACTGCTGAAGCCGTCCAAACTGAGGGTTATACTGAAGAAAAAGGTCTCACAACCCTCATAGCCGAAATAACGAGCGAGAAATTCAGGTTCGCCTTAGATAAGAGCCCTCCAAAAACTATGGCAGAATTCTAAGCCAAAGCTCAGAAATATATCAATGCAGAAGAAGTCACATTGACACGCCATGGAGTACAAGGTAAGAAACGCAAGCCAGAAGGAACCTCTTCTGCAGATAAAAAATATCAGTCGTGATCAACGCAACCGTTCTCCCAAGAAGCCTTATTCTGGTAAATATCATAACTACATTCCTCTCAATCGGTCTCATGAAAAGGTTTTAATGGAGATTAAACATAAACCATACATAAAGTGGCCTGCAAAGATCAAATCTGATCCCGAGAAGAGAGACAAGAGCAAGTTCTGTTACTTCCACAAAGATCACGGGCATAGAACTCAGGACTGCATCTCTCTACGAGATCATATTGAAGCCCTTATTCGAAAGGGCCATCTCCAAGATTATGTCGCTCGTAAAAACCGATCACCAGAAAGGGCGAAAGTCTCACCACGCCAAAAGGAACCGTCTCATCATCAAACTACCCAAGAGGACGCTGAGCCTACTGGAGAAATCCGCACCATTGTCGGAGGACCAGCTTGCGGGGGCGACTCTCAAGCTTCAAGGAAAGCGTACGCTTGGAAGGCGTCTAAAGAACCCCAGCATATTTATTGGCTGGAACAGGCACCCAGTGCGTCAAAGGCCAGCCATCCTCCAATTTCCTTCTCCCTTGAAAATGCAGCGGGAATCCACTTCCCTCACGAGGACTCCATCGTAGTCACATTAAAGGTATCAAATTATCTGACTCATCGAATTATGGTGGATACAGGTAGCTCAGCCGATATTCTGTATCTGGAGGCTTTCAACAAAATGGCACTTGCCAGAAGCCTACTCAAGCCAGTTTCAACCCCTCTCGTCGGCTTCGGAGGTGAGGTGGTAATACCTGAAGGAAGCATTGATCTCCCGGTTACTTTTCGAGAAAGTCCAGCGAAGACTACCGTCTTCATAAACTTCCTTGTGGTGGATCGAAAATCAGCATATAATGCCATTTTGGGGCGGCCATCGCTTAATAAGGTTGGGGCAGCCATACACCCTTCCTATTTGTGTATCAAGTTCCCTACCCCAAATGGCGTTGGGGTTGTGCGAGGGAATCAAAAGGAGGCTCGGTCTTGTTATGAGATAGCCCTACAAGACCGAAAGAAAGTCCCAGCAGCACCTGTCATGACGATAGCACAAGATTCACCTAACTCCCCGACTGACAACTCCCTAGACCCGAGAGAGAGCGCCCTTCAATCAGGAACTCCTGGGGAAGATACAGTGGCGATTCACTTAGCTAAAGATGACTCATCCAGAATTATCCGCATGGGATCCTCTTTGAAGGGAGCCGTCCGGGATGAGCTGATCCGCCTCCTTACCGAATATCAAGACGTATTCACTTAGTCTCACAAAGATATGCCAGGCATCGACCCCAACATTATCGCACATCGGTTGAATATCGATCCAAAGAGTAAACCCGTACACCAGCGTCGACGTGCCTTCACTGCAGAAAGGCAAATGGCAATCAAAACTGAAGTCGAAAAGCTGCTTACGGTCAATTTCATAAAAGAAGTTGACTACCCGGAGTGGGTCGCGAATGTAGTTCTCGTCCGGAAAGCTAATGGCAAATGGAGAATGTGCATCGACTATTCAGATTTGAACAAAGCATGCCCCAAAGATAGTTTTCCGACGCCGCGGATAGACCAGCTGGTCGATTCAACAGCTGGGACATGCCCTGCTTAGCTTTATGAATGCTTATTCTGGTTACAACCAAATCATGATGCATCCACCTGATAGCCAACATACCGCCTTCATCATAGACCGGGGATTATATTGCTACCAAGTTATGCTGTTCGGTCTTAAAAATGCAGGGGCCACGTATCAACGTCTCGTCAACAAAATATTCGCTGCTCAAATCGGTAGGAATATGGAAGTTTATGTTGACGACATGCTCGTGAAAAGCAACGTAGAAGATGATCATCTTTCTGATCTTCGAGAAGCCTTCGACCTAATGAAGAGATATCAAATGAAGCTGAACCCAGAAAAATGTACGTTCGGAGTGTCTGCAGGAAAATTTCTTGGGTTCATGGTCGGCCAGCGTGGAATTGAGGCAAATCCTGAAAAAATAAAAGCATTGGTAGAAATGAAATCCCCCACCACTCTTAAAGACGTCCAGCGTCTGGCTGGTCGCATCGCATCGTTGAATAGATTCATCTCACGAGCATCTGACAAATGCTTACCCTTCTTCAAGCTCCTCCGTGCTACAGCAAAATCTAATTGGGAGTGGACATCACAATGCGAAGAAGCTTTTCAACAATTGAAGCAATATATGAGCACGCCCCCTGTTTTATCTAAACCTGTAGCGCACGAGCAACTTATCCTTTATTTATCTGTGTCTTCCACGGCCGTTAGCGCTGCTTTAATACGAGAAGACTCCGGGATGCAAAGACCCGTTTATTATATCAGTCGGGCAATGGTAGATGCTGAAACCCGTTATTCTGATATGGAGAAACTGGCCCTGGCCTTGGTCACGGCAGCACGAAAACTGCGACCATATTTTCAAGCCCACGCTATTCTCGTACCAACGAATCATCCGTTACGACAAGTCCTTCAAAAACCTGAGACTTCCGGACGATTAACTAAATGGGCGGTCAAGCTCAGCGAGCACGATATCTCGTACTACCCCAAGCCTGCTGTTAAGGGCCAGGCCGTGGCTGACTTTATCGCCGAATTCACATATTCCTCTTCCGATGACAATTCCACGACCAGCGACCAGCCTTCCTGGTCCCTCTTCGTGGACGGGTCGTCACGAGCCACCGGTAGCGGAGCAGGCCTAATCCTAGTCGCCCCAGACGGGTCGCATTTCCAATACGCTTTACGTTTTGATACTCGCATCTCAAATAATGAAGCAGAGTATGAGGCCTTGATCGTTGGCCTCGAACTAGCCATTGTCCTTTCAATCCAAAATCTGCTAATTCACAGCGACTCTCAGCTCATTGTCAACCAAGTTCTCGGTGAATTCGAGGCCAAAGAAGAAAGGATGGACTTATACAAATCTCGTGTCCTCATCCTGCTCGTAAAACTGAAGACTTATGAAATAATTCATATTCCTCGCGAGAAGAACCAACTCGCAGATTCCTTGGCAAAGCTCGCCTCTGCACCAGAATCTGAGTTATCACATTCAATCCCCATCGAGCATCTTCAGAACCCGAGTATCGACCAAGCAACTCTCGAGCAAGTAATATCGGTACAATCATCTTCATGTTGGATGGACCCCATTATTTTTTATCTTAGAGACGGATACCTTCCAGACGACAAGAAAGTTGCAAGACAAATTCGTCATCGAGCCGCCAGGTATACCTTACAAGATGGAATATTGTTACGCAAAAGTTTTTCCTTGCCTTATTTAAGGTGTCTTCATCCAGAAGAAGCACTTCGTGTTCTAGATGAAATACTCCAGGGGGCATGTGGTAACCACCCCAGGGGGCGATCCCTAGCATATAAGGCGATGAGGCAAGGATATTATTGGCCTACTATGAAAGCAGATGCAATTGCATTCTCTAAAAATGTGACAAGTGCCAGCGATATTCTCCTATACCTCATGTACCATCTGAGCGAATGACTCCAGTAGATAGTCCTTGGCCTTTCGCGCAATGGGGGGTTGATATCATCGGGCCCTTGCCTACTGGAAAAGGACAAAACAGATTCGCGATAGTGGGGGTCGATTACTTCACCAAATGGGCCGAAGCAGAACCATTAGCCAAGATTACTGAGAAACAAACTACTAAGTTCATATGGAGAAATATCATATGCCGTTTCGGACTCCCTCACACTATAATTACCGACAACGGAACGCAGTTCGACAACGCAGCCTTTGATGAATTTTGTGAAAAATGGAAGATACGCAACCTCCGTACCTCTCGATATCATCCTCAGGCAAATGGGCAAGTTGAGGCAGTGAATAAGATCATCAAGCACTACTTAAAGACCAAGCTAGGTGAATGTAAAGGTATGTGGCCGGAACTTCTGCCAGAAGTACTATGGGCATATAGAACCACGGCTCGTACATCAACAGGCGAAACCCCTTTCTCCTTAGCATTTGGCGTCGACGCAGTAGTACCGGTGGAAATTCAAGTGCCCTCGTATCGGATCGAGCAATATGACCCCGCGGGTAATCAGGAAGATCTTCGACTTCATCTCGATCTCTTAGAAGAACGAAGAAATACCTCCCAAGTACGAGCGGCCGCATATCAACAACGTATTGCTCGCTATCGAAATGCTAAGGTTCGGCCTAGATCCTTCAAGCTCGGAGATTTGGTCCTGAAGCAAAAACTCGGAGTTCCCGCTCGTTCGTTGGATCCAAATTGGGAAGGCCCATTTCGGGTTATTAAGATTGCCTCGAAGACATGCAGGGAAAACCCGTACGTCGCCCTTGGCACGTGGAGCATTTGCTGCAATACTTCCCCTAGGTTTGATGTAGTTCACAACGACATTTTATGAATAAAAAGTCAAAGATATCTTTTGGTCGCGACTCCATTTACTTGGACCTGAACAGCCCTGAAGAGAATACATACAATCTCTTGTCCAATTGCCTACCTTTGGTAGGAATAAATTCACCTTGGGTGGTCGCATTTCCATTTCATGGATCAGAAATAACATTGAAGGAGAGCACGTTTGTACTCTCGACCATTCTTCTACCTTTGGTAAACTCGGAGGCTCAATCGATAGATCAGTCTATCTCCACGAGGGAATGGTCAGTACGACCCCCCGGATTGAGCACAATTCATTCCTCAATCGATAGATCAGTCTATCTCCACGAGGGAATGGTCAGTACGACCCCCCGGATTGAGCACAATTCATTCCTCAATCGATAGATCAGTCTATCTCCACGAAGGCAGGGTCGCTACGACCCCCCGGGTTGAGCATAACTCATTGAAATGAGAAGGCATTCATTGCATGAAGGGAAAATGAGAAGGTAAACAAGAACGAGAACATTCCCAAAAATATCTTTTCATTAATATGTCAATTGTTACAAATGTCTGCTCGCGAGTACAGGAGAAAGAAAAACAAAAAAAAAACATCAATCTCTCGGGGGAGGAGCCGTGCTCTCGACTTCAGGGCCCATTTCTGGAGCCCCTCCAGCCTGCGTGGCTTCGGTCACCTCATTCTCAGCAGCAGCTTGCTCCTCTGCAGCTATGATGGCCGCGACTCGTCTGAATTTCTCCATATTAAAAGATGGGGACATTCGTTGCACTACTCTTAGCGCAAAGTTGCGACCAGCATCATATGACTCATATCTTTCATCGTCATATAGCTGCGAGTTCCGGAACTCGAAAATTGCCCGAGGCCCTTCCTCCGAGAGCATTTTTACCAAGGCGACTCTCTCCTCATCCCAATGGATCGAGTCATCCTTGAGCTGTGCGAGATTGGAGCGCTCCTTCTCCAAATTTTCGCTGACTTCCTTAAGCTGCGACTTGGCCTCCGCAAGCCGCTCCTCCAGCGAGATCTTGTCTTGATGAAAGATCTCCCTCTCTCTCTCCACTTTCTCCTTCAACCCCGCGAGCTTCGCGAAGTTAGAGTCCAAAGCCTGATACATATCGGTCAGGACTTGGACTTTCTCGATGAGGATCTTCTTCTCCTCATCTCTCTTCGAGATCACTGCCTCGCGGGCCTTGAGGAGTTGATCCCGTCCCTGAACCGCCTTCTCCAAGGCGATCCTCTTTCCTTCTGCCTCATCGATCACGCGACGAGCGGCGACGATATCTCGCTTCGTCCGCAAGATGAGGTCTAAGCCCTGCAAAATGAAAAAGAAAACGTGAGAAAAAATACTTGAGAGTCCAAAAATAAGGAAGTCAAACAAAATCCCTGAGGTCTTACCTGAACCATCCTTACCCCCGCCTCAAGGAAGAGGTTCTCAGGGCTTGGCTCGGGAAGAGAGCCAAAAGTTTGGGGGGAAACGTTGTCGAACAAAAATTTACAAATTGGATGGAGGTGGCGAGGAATAGAGTATGTTCCACCTCCAGATGGCTGGGCGACGACCAACCCAGTCGTGCTCGCGACAGGTGGGGCCACCGACTCGCGAGCAGGTCCTTGCTCCCCAACAGGGGTCGTCTCGGGAGCAGGAACCAACTCGCGAGGTTCTGTTTGCTCGCGAACCATATCAGCTGGGGGGCAGCTGGACTCTACCCCATCAGGGGAGTTGTCAGTAATGTTAATCACTGGCGGTCCAGGTGCGACCACCAGTGAGGGGACGTTGGGCACTGCTGGTGCCCCCACCGTGCTCGCGAGAAGAGCAAATTGGTCGCCACCCTTGCGGGCGGATGGTTGAGTAGGCCCGGCAGACTTCTTCTGCCTTTTCGAGCTTGTGCCTTTGAGTCGGGGCAACAAACCCCTCTTTTCTCTCGCCTTCGTCATCGCGACTTCTTCGCTGGATATTAATCCCGCTGCTGCGAGTCGCGAGGAGGACAAGCAGGCCTCGATGTGCCTATCACCAACAGGCACCTTGTATACTCTTACTATCTTCTCGTTAATCCCTCCCTTCAAATTTGGTTTGTTCAAGGCCGGGATACCTGCGAGCACAAACAGAGGTCAAAGAATGAAGTGAAACCCTAAAATCTTAACTGGAGAAACAGCACAATGTGGGACTGTGCCTACCTTCACAGAAAAGACGGGTCACCCCTGGACCCCTGGAGGAAGCAGACTCCCAGTTACCGGAAGCATAGAACCACCGTTTTCTCCAGCCGGGATAGTTTGAGGAGGGTTTCCCCAGCACGAAGTTATCCCGGTGCCAGTAGCACAGGTAGTACCAGCCTTCGCTGGAGGGCGCCTTCTTCAGACGGAACATACGGAGGAACTCTTCCGCCGTGCGCTCCCCGTTGCAGGCCTGAGCCCAGAGGACAAAGGAGCCCAGAACTACCCTCCATCCGTTCACGATGAGTTGCCCGGGGGCAATCTTGTAACATCGGAGAACGTCGCGTATGAAGGGATGGAGGGGAAGGCGTACCCCCAGGATGAGTTGGTACTCATAAAAAGCTACGCATCCTGGGGGAGGGGAGTCTGGTGTCTCTCCATCTCCGGGCAATCGGAGAATGATTGAGTCGGGGATCAGATATCTCTCCCGTAACTCAACCAGCCGATCCTCCGATAAAACAGAAGGATATCCGGATGCTGTGTATCTCCCTGCCGGAACCCTCGCATTACTAGAAGCAGAGGATTTCGGTGTGGCATCACCTAGATGGACGGTGGTCTCGTCAGAGTTCCCAGCCATGAGAAGATTAAAAGAAGAAAAAGAGGAAAAAAGAAATGTACCCAAGTACAAAAAAAAGAGGAAGAAGGAACACCAAAGGAAGAAGTTGGAGAAGAAAATGACGGGAGAATTATTTCGTTCGAAAAACTTCTGTAGAAAACCAGAGAAATGGCGGACTCCGTATATTTATAGGCAATCATTCCGCCGCATCTGGTGATACGTGGCAGCCCCCCCTTCAGCGCGGCAGTCGAGCAGGCATGCCCATTAACTCTCCGGACACGTGGCGAGCGTCTCTTCACTTCTTGACTGCGGAAAGGCTGCGAAAAGCTGGCGCTCATTAATTCTTGCCTAATCATGTACGGTTTCATTCTCGATAAAGGCAGCAGGCGGTTACGTGTGATAGTGAATTAAGTCATTCCCTTAGAATTCTTGGCGGAAAGGACTTGGGGGGCATCTGTTATAGTAAAAAATAGCGGAGATCATCTGCTGGAGGCTTCTTATCATATTCTGAAGATACTCCGACCCCGCGAGCACGTCTATCCGACTATCGAGAACATCTGTTCGCGACTCGTATATTCTGATGATGCTCCGATCCCGCGAGCACCTTTATTCGACTATCGAGAACGTCTGTTCGCAACTCGCATATTAGGAAAAACGATGCTCTATTACCGAAGCTTCGAGAAGTTGTGATCGATAGTCAAATACTGGAAGGTGAGAGGAGTTGTATTTTTCCTGCGAGCAGACCTTCTCACAAGTCGTTGAAAGGTGTCGTATCTGAATGAGCAAGCACTTGGATTCGCGACCATCTTCCAACATGCGAACAGCTTTTTTCTGTGGTGACATCCCTTAGCCCTCAGTACCAGCAGCCCGTATAGGCCGATTTTGGGCTTATCTTCTTCAATGGTTTCGGGTTTCAAGGGATCGCTATCAAGGAACGGAACTATCGGATGAGTCATTGGATTAGATCTCTCTTCTATCTGAGGATAAGAATCTTATCCCATGAAATCAACGGGATCTCGATATCTTACGTAACAGATTGGATCATTTCAGATCTATATAAGGAGAAGACTCCATTAAGATACAGGTACACAATATTCAGTCTCTAGCCTCGGTTGCTTGGATATTTTCCTTCCTGCCTTATCTGACTTAAGCATCGGAGGGCTAACGGCTGGACGCTGGCCACCCTTAGTTGCTTTCTGTCTTCTTTCAGGTCTGACGGAGGAAGTCTCTATTGGAGAGAAGGTGAACGTCTGGAGGATCCTGTTACAAAATCTGACGTTAACAAATTCAATCTCAATTCAATTCCAAAAAAAATTGGGTCAATTCAATTTCAATTCAAAATTTCAAAATTAAATTCAATTCAATTTCAATTTCAATTTCGAAAATTTAAAATCAATTCAATTTCAATTTCATCTAAAATCAAATTGATCGAATCGATGTGCAGCCCTAGCCATAGCTGTAACTCTAGCGGGCCATATAATCTGAAATTGTGTGCAATCATTCCTAAAACATCTAAAAGCATTTGTTGGGGCCCACCTGAGTTTTGGATGTGGCTGAAACTTATTGTGACCCCTCATATAAATGGGAAACACACAAGGAATGAGCTAGATTTATGAAGCGTGGGCTTTCTAAGCGATCATGATGGTTTCAATGGGTGGATAACCACTATAAACTTCTATATGTGGTGTGGTCCACCTAAGTCATGGATTGGCTGATTCTTGTGCTCATGTGCTTGTGGCCCATCATGGAATGGTGTGTCTGAATAATGGGGTGGATGTCCAAAACACATCACATGGGGCCCACATAGCTCGACCTCATGGGAAGCTCCCGTGAGGTCCACCTTATAGTACCATTTCCCATAGCCGACCTCATGGGAACTTCCCATGGGGTCGAGCTATGTGGGCCCCACCATGATGTGGTAGGGAATCTGCCCCATCATTTAGATGCACCATTCTATGGAAGGTGACAGCTTAAAAATCAGCTCAATCCATCACTTAGGTAGGCCACACTACATACAACAGTTGAGAGGGGTTATCCACCCATTAAAAACTCTATGATCGATTATTGGGCCCACCAAGATGTGATTCACAAATCCAGCCTATCCATTGTGTGTGTCCCACTTGGTGAGGGGTTAGACCAAGTTTCAGCTGCATCCAAAACTTAGGTGGCCCCACCAAGTTCTTTTAGATGTTTTAGGCATATCTTCACATGGTTTTAGATGGTATGGCCCACTTGAGTTCCGTATACAACTGATTTTTGGGATATCCCATCACCTGAAGGGGACCCATCAAATGCACGGTCTTGATACCCAATCCACATCATGGTGGGGCCCACACAGCTCGACCTCATGGAAAGCTCTCTCTCTCTCTCTCTCTCTCTCTCTCTCTATATATATATATATATATATATTATGGGAAATAAATGGCACTGTGAGGTCGACCTCATGGGAACTTCCCATGAGGTCAAGCTGCGTGGGCCCCACTGTGATGTGTACCGGACATCAACCCCGTCAGTCAGATGTAACGTTCCATGGTGGGCCACGGGCTTAAAAAATCAGGTCAATCCATGACGTAGGTGGGCTACACTACATACAACAGTTGAGAGGGGTTACCCACCCATTAAAACCCTCATGATTGTTTATTGGGCCCACTGAGATGTGGTTCATAAATCCAGCCCATCTATTGTGTGTCCCACTTGGATGAGGGGTGAGACTAAGTTTCAGCAACATTCAAAACTCAGGTCCACTAAGTGCTTTTAGATGTTTTAGGCATATCTTGACATAATTTTAGATGGTATGACCCACCATAGTTCTGTATATGGCTGATGTTAGGGATATCCCATAAACTAAAGGGGCCCCATCAAATGGACGGTGATGATGTCCGGTGCACATCACAGTGGGCCCACACAGCTCGACCTCATGAGCATTCCTCTATTTATATATAGCAGCTGACGCTGCTGCATCAGCGTCCAGGGACCTTCATGATTCAGCGTATGGCCCCACCACGATATATGCGTTCTATCCTAGCCGTCCATCATTTCAGCGGACTGCCCCCAAGATGAAGCAGATACAAAATTCAGGTCGACCACACCACATGAAACAGTGTGATCACTGAATCTCTACCCTTAAAAAAATTTTACGAGACCATTGTTACGTATATGTTGCATCCAGACCGTCCATCCATTTGGCCAGACCATTTTAGGAGAAGTGTCTAAAAATTAGACAGATCTAAAACTTAGGTGGGCCACACCACGTGAAATAGTGGGTTGGAGGCCCACCGTCCAAATGGCCATGACAGTGGTTATTAGCTATCTAACTTAAAAAAAAAAAAATACATTATAGTGAAAAAAAGAAACTTCACCAGGGATTGTCCCTGATGTGGGGCCCACGTGATGTAGGCATAGCATATCCACTCCATCCATCTGTTTTCCCCGCTCATTGAGGGTAGGCCCCACCACGTCAGTGGGACCCACCCACTGGGCGTGAGCCCCAACAAGGTAGACATCGAGATCTGAAGTAGACCACGCCAAAGGACAACAGTGGTGGCTGAACGCCCTCCGTTGATACTCTCATTGCCCACCTCAACGTTTATTTGATATCCAACCTGTTGACCAGATCAGACAGCCCTGGATGGGATCAGCCTGGTCCGTGGCGCCCGGTGGACCCACCGTTCAAATTGGTGGACTCCCATGAGGTCGACCTCATGAGCATTCCTCTTTTTATATGAAAACGTTGAGATTGTTTGGCCACCGTTAAAATTGGTCCCATGGGCCATGGCACACCTGGACTCATGTATTCCGCGTCCACAGTGTCCGTCTGTACTACCTGACCTGGTGGGCCCACAAACTCAGGTGGACCACACCACAAAGCCAAGCAACCTAAATCTCATCTGATCTAAACCATAGCAAACCTAGTTGATTAAACACCTATCATTAAAACCTTCCTTGGCCCATTATCAACTAGAAAATGGGACGCAACGTCACGTCTGTGAGCTACCTGGATGAACCCTGTTCTTATGTCAACCCCACCTTAGAGTATGTGTCTTATTAATGCTACCCAGCCCTTTCACCAAACCAACTGTCCAGATTGAGGGGTCCACTGTGGACCCCACCTTGATGTAAGTATTGATGTAAGTATTGTGTATCTTGGAAATATCACAGCTAAGGAAACTCTCTCTCTCTCTCTCTCTCTCTCTCTCTCTCTCTCTTCTTTTTCTTTCATATTGAAGGGTTGGGGTATTTATAGCCGAAGGGTGCATGTATGGAGCCAATTAAAATTGAGCAGAGGGAGTTCCGGGCGCATGTGGCACAGCCCCGGGTGCATGTCGCTCTTGGCACTTTCCAGACTTCGTATTTTTCAGCATTTTAGGCCGAACGTATGTTTTTTTTGCACTTGCACGCCTCCACGAAAATGGTCATAACTTCTTCGTTATAAATCCAATCTGGACGCTCTTATACTCGTCGGAAAGCTATTTCAGCGATCTACACAATGAAACTACTATGGTCACCTTTAGAAGCCTCTTTTATCTTCAAAAGTAGGCCACAAGTGATCAATATCATCCATAATGTATGATCTTCCGGTGAACAACTCATATCTTATTCGTTATAATTCGGAATTAGATGATCTGAACTTATCGGAATCATGACTTGGTAAGAATTTACATGATGTATCATTTTCTTCGAATGCATATTGATTTTATGTTCACTCGCCTCAAGTGCAAGGCTGTGATATAGTAATAATTCTCGGTAAGACCGACGTCGATCCTCAGGGATTGTCGTAACAATTCTAAGTTTTATAACTAGGATGGCCTAAATTCAGATTTGTAATGATGGATGGTAATTAAGAACATAAATCTATCTACTTAAGAACTAAATTAAGGAAATAAACACTAGAGCGCCAAGGATCCACTAATAATCATTCACAATGGCAATTCAAATCATTCAAGCCAATCACTCAATCGGAATCGGAGTTCTATCCTTAGCCAATCGGAATATAGAGCAATCAAATCATCATAATGCATCTAACATAGATGAATCATCCACTGATATGGTTCTCTCATAAACAACTAAGGCATTGTGTGTATTCAATCATACAACCGAATCATTTACAAAACAAGTAAGATTACATTCATGATTCTTCCTCAAACCTTGTTACTAGACTTGATTTAGAAGTATGAATTAAACTTCTATTGAACCAAAATCAATACATAAACACCTACCTCAGATTAAATCAAAAGATAAAAAGCCCTTATAGTTTAATTCTAAATAAGCTCTTAGGAAACTTAGTTTGTAAGATTCCCTAGCATCCAACATATCATGATGAATCTAGGATCTCTACAACTCAAAATTCTATTAATCAACACCCCAATTAAGCAATCTCAGTAATCAAAACATCCCATGTAAGAGCAATCACAAGACATAGAAGATTAACTAAAAATACTAACTTTATTTCAAACTTGAACTAGAAGTGTTATTCATAAAACTAAAAAGTACTACTTGAACTAATTCGAATTAGACATCGCAAACAACTAAAAGCTTTATCTCTTAGCCCTAGCTAAGAGGTTTAGCCAACCATTAACAAATTAAACTAAAACTCAAAAGAAAATGAAATAAAAAAACATAGAAAAACTGAGTTTAGAGGAGTTGCAGACACTCCACTAGCGATCTCCTTTACCAAACACGACTTCCCAAGCCTTTTATGATGTCTTTAGATCCACCCTAGGTGTCCTTTTATAGTAGAGAGGCTCTACCGCCTCAGAAACTTCCAGAATTGTGTAAGGACTCCCGCAGCGCATGATTTTCGGAGCTTGCTGAGCAAGCTTATTGGAAAGCTGTTGAAATACACTGTCTGCCTATTGGCCGACCGGTCTAGACTGATCAAGATGGCTGGCCGACGTGTCTAGACCGGTCGAGCAGAGGTCCAGAGAGTCCAGAAGGGTGCCCGACCTGTTGGCCGACCAGTCTAGACCGGTTGGAGCCTGTTTGGCCCACCGGTCTTGACCGATCTAGGCCTATTTCTTTTGGTTCTTTCTCTCTCTTCTCTCCTCCTTTCTTCTTCCATCTTCAGCCCACCTTGGATCATCATCAAGGACCATCTAAATGTGGTCTTTTGAACATTAATTTGGTGTAATCCCTCTCTCATTCCTACATCCACAAAACATGCATTAGATAAACCTTTTAACATGCAAATCATGCATAAGATACAATGTAATGGGCTAAGATATGTATAAATTGGAAGCTCAACATACCCCTAAACCAGCATTTTGCTAGTCCCGAGCAAAACAAGCATGAAATAATCCATTTCTTTGAGAACTCAACTCTCTCTTGGAAACTATGCTTCTATAGACTTTAAGACATGTAAGTGCAAAATTAAAAAAAAAAAAACTAAATGATGAGAAATTGAAGTCCTAAACTTTCCAAACATAATAAATGTTCACATAGAATCCCCACCGATTTATTGACAAATAGAAGAATGCGAACATGTATGGTCTAATGTGCATTGTGCATATTCATCTCATGACTTTCCAGGATTACCTTCTTCATAAATCAGGTAAACCAAAGATCTAAGAGTGTACAGATCAACCAATTGCCTATGACAGAAATTTGTCTTACCGTCCTTCTGACGACTTTTATACTACGTCTCATTTCCGGTTTTGGTTATGGGTAGACCATCCCCCGGTTGGTAATAAGTAGTCCTTTTTAGAATTTTTCACCATATTTTCAATCATACCCATATTTTTCTTCCTTCTTTCCTTTTCATACATATTAGATAGGATTTTTAGAAATTCATTTCTTTCGTTATTTTCCCATAGACAAGGATGGACAAAGTACCCCGGCTTGGTTCCTAAACACTTCAAATCTTCAGTCTCACAAATCTACAAGTCTAGTAATCCCTTTAAATGACGAGAATCGTGTAATGTGGACAGGACTAAAAAGCGTTCAAATGTTCTATCGATCATATAAAAAGGGGAATTCACATGTAAAACTATCATGTTTAAGTCAATTTAGAGATTTCAAAATCATATCATTTCATCTTTCATCCTTCATACTCGTGACATCTCAAGTACATGAAAATGAAGTTTTCCAAAAGAGTTTTGATGTTTCAGAAAAATTGAAAATTTTCTACAAAAACCTTGCCGAAATGTCACAAATTGCTAGATTCGAAGAATCTCACCCCCAACCAAATCTTTCATTGTCCTCAATGTAAAAAGATATGCAATGAGCATGAATCATGAGAGTAATGATAAATAAAGGAGTGAGAACGAGAGTATCTGAGAGAGTCGATTATAGAAGTTTGCAACTCCAAACAACTAAACAATTAAAATAAATAAAACTACTATATACCTCTGTCAGACTAGGAGGTTAACCTTAATACACAAAATCATCCAAAGGAATAGAATTTAGCAAAATTAGTAGGTGGAGTAAAAGATTTTTCAGTAATATCATCCACCATCCTGCTTCATAGTGCACATGAGTGATGTTTGTCATTCTAATCCATTGAAAATCCTGTTGAAAAAATTTAGCAGGTTTCTCAAAGTTACCACTCCATGTGTTGGGAAATGAAGATTTCTTTGGTTGGAATTCAGCAAATATGAATTTCCTTTCCAACTTATCTGGGAAAAAATTATTTAGATAAGGATCATCCCAGAGATGGTGCTCTTCGGTTTGTATAAACCAAAGAGATGTGGAGACTTGGAATTCTTCTTCACAAGTCATTATGGTCTCCACATTTTTAGATTCTACTGGTGCCTCCACTATTGATAAATCAGTTTTACACTCCATTGAAGGAGTCTTTGTGAGCACCAGTGAAGTTTCCCTTAAGGCATTGACAATGTCACGGATCATAGGATCATCATAATCCTCAAAATATGCCAAACACTCTTCTAAAGTGTAGGAAACTTCGACCTTCTCGGTCACTTGTGTAGGTTGGAATAAGTCCTCAACCACTACACATTTAGAAATTGGCCCCTCCATAGGAAAATCAAGCACTAATTCATTAACTTTCTGCATGACAAAATTGTTGAAGTCAGCGGTTGGTGTCTTGTCAATCAAATTGTCCGATTTTGGCTCTTCCAATGCCTCATTAATATCCAATTTTATTTCTTCCTTGGAATGAGCCAAGCAAACTTATAAAGTTTTAGAAAATTTAGCTGAGGGTGGCTCATCATCATCCACAATTGTATTTATGAAATTAATCATGTGGATCTTATCTTCATCATCATCCTCTTGTTGTTTGTGTAAGGAAAATACATTCAGCTTCATAGTCATATTTCCAAAGGATATTTTCATAACTCAATTCCTACAATTGATTATAGTATTGGCGGTTGCTAGGAATGGTCGGCCTAGAATGATAGGAACTTGAGTGCATGCATTTGTAACCGCTTGTGTATCCAGAACGATAAAGTCTACCGGGTAGTAGAACTTATCGATTTTGACTAACACATCATCAATTACTCCTCTCGGTATTCTAACGGAGCGATCCACAAGTTGTAAAGTTATCTTGGTGGATTTTAATTCACTAAGTCCAAGCTGCTCATATACCGAGTAGGGAATCAAGTTAACACTAGCCCCTAGATCAAGAAGTGCTCTATTGATCCGGAAGTTACCTATCATGCAAGAGATTATAGGGCTTCCAGGACCTTTGAATTTGGGGGGAGTGTTATGTTGTATGATGGCACTCACTTGTTCCATAAAAAAAGCTCTCTTGTGCACGTTTTGATTACACTTTACGGCATATAGATCTTTTAGAAATTTGCTGTATGAAGGAATTTGTTTAATTGCATCCAATAAGGGAATGTTGATTTTGACTTGTTGGAAGACTTCTAGGATGTCTTGATTTTCACTTGGCCTTTTTGTTGAGACAAGACGTTGGGGGAATAGGGTCACAGGTTTATACACACGCTCCTGCTCTTCATCTTGTGGAGCATTGTTCAATTCACCTTCACTCTTAGAATCAACCGGGTCATTAGGCTTTGTGGCCTTCATCGGTTTAGATTTTTTAATTATTTTTCCACTTCTAAGAGTGGTGATGGCTTGAACATGTTCCTACATGAGGATGGGTTGAAGAATTGGTGTTTGTTTCCAATTGTTCATTGGGGTTAGGATAAGATTGGTCAAAACAGTCCCTTTCTCCCTAACTTCTAGGTGTTTCTCAATTCTTTCAACCGAAATTTTAAGTTCATTCATGGCTTGCATGTTGGATTGATTTATCTGAGTTTGTCCAATCATGAACGCGTTTAATGTGTTAGTACAAATATTTGTCAATATGCGTGAACCATGTATTATCAAGTCTGTAAAATCAGCTGAAGTCCCTTCTTGAAGATCTGAAGATTGGCGCCGTCCTCAACATTTGAGAAAACAAGTACATTAGCTATGCTAGGGTGAATCTTGCAACCTATAACCCCCTCCTTCTTTCTCTAATTTGGCCTAACCAAATAGGAATAACTTTTAGCCCATATTACTTAGAGTTGTGTCCATGTGATCAGCTTTGGACTTTGGCCACGAGTTGCACAAAGAAACCAATCACAAAGAAACTCTCCTCTATGCACTTTCGGGCCCCATATCGAGCGCCTGAACTAACCGTCAGGCTCTATGGTCGGGCGCCCTAACTTGGCCTAAAATGGCCAGTGAACTCTCTGGACAATTTGGAGGGAGTTCGGGTTCCATTGTCGGGCTCCCGAACTGGTGGTCGGGCGCTTGGTCGGGCATCCGAACTAGTGGTCGGGCGCTTGGTCGGGCGCCTGAACTGGATGATTTTTGTCCCGCAAGATTTAGCTTATAAACTTGACTTTTCTAGGGGCCTCGAACCTTTTGTAGGGGGCCCAACAATGGCCATTTTCTGACGGTTTTTAAACCGTTTTTTAGCCCTCTGTTTAGGTAATGAAATTCATTTATGGGGGTGAAAAAAGAAGAAGACATTTAGAGCTTTGAGAGAGTGACTTCCCAAGCTATTTTCCTTCTTCTCAAACCTATGTCTTGAGTTCATTGTTCAATCCTAGTTGTTAGAGAACATTGATGAGCATTCAAAGCTCGGATTGAAACATGAACTCAAGTCTTCATTGATGGCCCTTGATCTAATCCGAAATAGGCATATCCTTAGTCATTTAGGCCATTTAATGCATTGGGAAACCTTTCGTCACCATCAATTGCCTCATCTTATAGAAGGTTCACCCAACCTATTATCCCTCACCTTAGCACTACAAATCTACATCCAAAGCAAGGTTGCTGATCATGGGAACTTAGAGAGGACCTGAAGAATTCGTGGAAGCTGAAGCTGCTTAACGATGCTAAATCGGGGCTCATCTCTTGTAAGTGGTTAAGCTTATACAGTCCATTGTTTGATTCCCCCTTCTTGTTGAGATTGGGGTCTAGAGATTGTGACCCAATTTCGGAGTTGACCTTGAGTAGGACGTATGTGTCCTTGCGTAGGACGTGGAAGTCCTTGCGTAGGCCTCTGACATGGGAGAATACGTGCGTTGTCCTTGTGTAGGATTTGAGGAGTCCTTGCGTAGGAATAAACCTTATATAGGTTGTAAAGGTTGAGAGGTGAACTTCATTTAAAACTTCCGATAGTGAATGCCAGTGTACTCAAAGGAGTTGAGTACTTGAACCGGGAGTGGAGTAGACTCATCGTCGAACCACTATACATAGTGTGCAATGTGGTGAATGCATTTTGTCTATTATTGTCACTTGTTGATCGATCATATAAGTGCTTAACTGAATGCCCATCTTATATTTGACAAAATGCTCATATGCCATCTTTGAATGATTAATACAAGCATGCATATGAACTGTTTGATTAAATGCTTTACTTAGTATAGTTATCAATCGAGTTAGATCGTGTGTGATCAATTGCTTTCATTTACATGTACTTAATTGTTAAATAATAGTATAAATGCAATTTAATTTTTAAATTCGCAAGAAAACTTAAAAAAGTCCTATTCACCCCCCCTCTAGGACATAAGTATACCTTCAAGCTTATCTCACTAGTGGCAAAACCGCAATTTCACAATGTATCCTCAAGAGTGCTCTTTTGAGGAGGTCCTTAGGATGCATTGTTTGTATTTACCATGGGTCCATTTCTCCCATTAAAATTTGGTTTACACCGTGTAGACACCCCACCTTCGGCTACAATGTTCGTAGAGATAGCTGAATGAATGGAGGACCATACCCCCAAATCCCATGTCCAAACCTAGCCAAACTCACCATTGTAAGCCCCAATCTATAACCCAGCTCAAGCCTGAACCCAGTCAACTTACCCCTAAACATCAGCCCAAAAAACCCCCAATAAGAAAAAGTAGTAAAAAAATCCTTAAAAAGTCAAGCTTGGTGAGTCAACCCGCTGAGTCAAATCACCGAGTTAACCCGCTGAGTCAACCCATCAAGTCAACTCACCGTGTCAACCCATCTTCCAAACCCAGTCAACTCACCGAGTTTCAAACCACAGCCTTGGAGCAGGTTCGAAACTCCGAATCTGGGGGTTTTCTGCTTCAGGTTCGGAGGCCGTACGCTCCGAACCCGAAGTAGAATGACCGTACGGGCGGCCCCCTGGGTGCCACCCAAAAATATTTATGGGTTTCGCCACTGCTCGCTGCTATAAATACCCTCCGCCCCTTCTCATTCAAGCATCCCTCAAGTCTCAAAGAAATCCCCTTAGTCCGAGTTCATCTCTATCCCTTTAGCCATTCCTCCACCAAGGAGAGCCCGAGTAAGGAGAGCCTAGCCTTGGTCCAGCCCAGCTTGACCCTGGTCCAAGTCTCCCAAGCCACCCAAGTCTTGATCTAGCCACTCGAAGCAAACCCTTGTGACACCTCCGTCCATCTAGCTATTCTTTTACCAGCATCATCTCATTCGCATGTAGTATAAGTGCAACATTTACTTTCCTTCCAACCCCCCTGCTTATCATGCCACTACAAGCACTTTGATTATTCAGACACACAACATGCATCCCACATAAAACACCTGTCAGTTCGAGCGTATGCTCTGGGCTTGCCTGTTAATGGAAACCTGCCCATTAGAAACTCTTACTGTTTAGACCTGCATTCATGCATCATGTCATCCATGAGAATGTACCAGGATTAAATCAGACTTTCAAGTATTAGTTTGATTCTGTGAAGTAGAGACCGTACTTCGGTTCGGGCAGTGTGTGGGGTGCCTAACCTCTTCCCACCTTGTAACCGTGATCCCTTACCTCGAATCTTTGGCCGCAGATCAAAAGGAGTCATTTTAGAGGAAGGAATCTTTGGATCCCCTTCTCTAACGTTTTTACAGGGTCTAGCCGACTATAGATTCGAAGTAACTGGCTAGTGGTGACTCTGGTCTTATACAAACTCATCTAAACACATCCATCTTAACACGACAACCAACACAAAGCCCTCGAGAATGAGGCAAGCCAGTGGCACAAACAGCGATTCGCGCGCACGCACCCCTCTTCTTTTCCGAAAGGAAGGGAGAACGTCCGGGAGTGCGGAACGGCGAACGTCCACAGAATGGAGACTCTGCTGGGGACATGTTAGTCCCACTAGTCGTGATCCAACTTGAAAAACAGAATCCTTCCTATGCTTGAAAGTCATTAGTCCTCGCACAATCTCATCTGCATAGCATTCTACCCCAAAAAAAAAAAGAAAATCCCAAAATCAAAAAAAAAGTAGAATATATTCCTCACCATTGCACCTCCTCGGGCTCAACGTCTTCCGAAACAACTTCCCTTCCGCAGCATAATCCGCACTCGGGCTCAGCAAGCCATGTCCGACCACGAAGAGGAAACTCAACCCTTCCCCGCTATCGAGATGACCGAAACGCAACCTCCAACGCAGCAACCAATTGAGAATACGCCAATCATGCGAGAATTAGCACAAGGAATGAGTGCAATGCAAGAAATGGTCTTTCAATTTATGCAAGCATAAGCTACTGCAGCGGTCAACAATCAAGCTGGCCCAGTTCAGCAATCTCAGTAGCCATGCCAGGTCCTTCTGGCCTCTAGTTCAAATCAAGCACAACCGTCGGAGTCTGCCCAGGACTACCGACAACAGCCATCTCAGCCCTTCGCTATGGGGGATCCTCCTCAGTATCTTCCTACGACAATAAGACTGTCTCAGAATGTTCCTGTCGTAGGAACTTTCAGTTAGCTTCTAGTCAATCTTGCAAACAACAATCTCAATAGATTTTAGCATGTACCTGCCGATGGGACTCCTTTCCTTTCTCAACATGTTCCCGCCGATGGGACCTTTACTCAATTTCAGCACATCCCCGCCGATGGGATTTCAATTCAATTTCCAACAACAGGGAAAGCACTGGCGAATGCCCACAATGGGGGTTAGTGTCAAGCCCACATCAATCAGCGGACAGTGGCGAATACCCAACAAGGGGGTCACTTCCCAGCATCTCAGCCTCCTACAAACAGGAACACTTTTCAATTCCAGCACATCCACGCCGATGGGATTCCAATTAATTTTCAGCAATCTTCAATTCAGCAAACTCCAGTTAATTTCCAGCAATCTCCAGTTAATTTCCAACAAGTTCCAGTTCAACCTTTAGTACAGTCTCCAGTTCAATTACAGTCATCTCAAGCACAAGTTCATTAGAATCCAGTTCAGTCATCAAATCAATTTCAGCAACCCGCGGTTGCTTTCCGGCAAGCCCATAGGGTCAACGACATCGACCACTATGCCGAAGAAGAACGTGCCTTACTCCGAGAGGCACCAGTCGTTCAAACAGGTCATGTAGGACTGGACGAGTTGCGGGAGCAGTTCCAAATCTTGCAAAATCAACTTCAGCAACAACAAGGAATCGATCCACCTTCAACTAAGTTCAAAGACTTGTGTCATTTTCCAGATGCTCAGATACCTCAAAATTTTGAGGTACCAAAATTCAAAAGATACGACGGCAGCGGTGTCCCACAGCACATCTCAAGGCCTTTTGTGGAGAGCTGAGTGCAATCTCAGGAAATGAAGGGGCCTTCATTCGCTTATTCCAAAAATCTCTGAAGGGCGATGCCCTAGATTGGTACACATCATTGGACTGCCATCGTATCAGGACTTGGGAACAACTTTCCCAGGCTTTTGTCAACAGATTCGCGTACAATCTCAACATGGCACCCAAAAGAGCCGACCTCGCGGCTCTCAGGCAAAGGAGTGATGAAACACTATCAGCTTATGTGGGACGTTGGCGAGCTATGGCAGCCAGAATGCGAACACCTATCGACGACGAAGAAAAATCTCCATGATTGTTCATTCAACATATCCTGACATATCTGGATATCTCATCTCGCATCCATATGCGAATTTCTCACAGTTGATCCGTGCTGGAGAGCAAGTCGAAGCAGGAATCCGCGCAGGGACGATCTCCCCATGGCCTCACCAGGCCACTCCAGTTAAACGAAACAGAGTTGAAGGAAAACCTATCGGATATGGGAATGGAAATCACAGCGGTTCTCCTCCTTGCTCGACAAAGGTAAACAACATCATCACCACTGCTTAGGACAGCCAATATACTCCCCCATAGGGACGTCAACAGTATCAGCAGAATCAGGCTCAACACCAACCTTAGAGGTATCAACCACGACCAAATCCTCAACCACAGCCACAACCACCTCGACAGCAGCAACAATTCAGGGGGAATGGCCAATACTCATATTAGAATAGGCAGAATTACAGGGAGCTCAGAAAATGCACTCCTCTCACTCAGCCACTCAGTCAAGTCATGGCTATGCTGGTACAGAAGCAGTTACTCACTCTGATGGCACCTAGGCCTCCTCCGTATCCTTTGCCTTCGAACTATCGAGAAAATGAGTATTGTGCCTACCATCAAGGGCGTGGCCATACCACTGAGCGATGCATGACTTTGAAGAATGCCATACAAGATCTGATTGACGACCGCAAGATCGTCATCTTGATCCCCGGAACTCCTCCAGCAGCTTCTACCAATATCCTTCAGAATCCTCTGCCTCAGCATCCGACGGACCCCAGTTCATCTCGTGGCCCTGTCGTCAACAACATAGAAGAAGGAGAGCATCTCGATCGCTTCTTCTCCCCTATCCAGTCCATTCATGCTTATACTTATGGGCCAACAAATCCTCCTCTGATCCTGCAAGGGGCAAACCCCTTTCCTCCTTCAGTCTCTAAGCCGTTAGTACTCGAAGGAGCACCTCCATATGATGCACCAGTTATTCAAGGGGCACCTTAGAGCCATTCATGTTGGGAGCCAGTCATCCTAGAAGGAGTACAGTCATACATTGAGCCCACATACGAACATGTCATCTCGCAAGTGGCAATTTCAGCACAGGAACAATCCAATCCGTAATGGAGGAATTATACTCATCAGCAGCAAGAGCCCATTGTCCGGGAAGGGGCTCCTCCAATCAAGCAATTCATATTGCAAGGGGCAAATCCCGGAGGCGTGTCAATCACACTACGATAGTTGGGACAAACAGAGAAATCCCTCACCATATCAAGAGGACCAGTATTCATTCCATGGGAACCTCCCACTCCAGGAACGGTCAGGCCAGGACCGCGACCTTATGTGATCTATGAAGACAAGCCTCGATATTTCCCCTTCAGCACAGGCAACAATGTAGTCCTCAAGGCAAAAGCTCCATACAAGGAATATCTGGTATCCACACCAGCACCGTTGCAAGAACCAGTGGTCCTAGAAGGCAAGGGAGAAGAAAATTATAAAGAAGTTCCATGGCACTATCCAGAATGTGCTGAGGTAGGAAACATGAATCCCAATGGGCGTTGCATCCGAAGAGATAATCAGAACATAGGAGATCCCAAAAGCGCTCTCTCGGGCCTTGGCAGCAAAAATGAAGCTGCACATAATGTGGCGACTCAGCTCAAGTCAATCCCTGCTCAAATCTCAGTATGGGAGCTACTCCGCACATCGCGCATACACAGAGAAATGTTTGCCAAAACCCTTAGCAATGCTCACGTCTCCTCCGACACGGCACCAGAAATGATAGCATTGATGATCGGACAACTCCTGGCTGTGCGCGCCATCACCTTCACCTATAATGAGCTGCCACCAGAAGGGCGTAACCATCGGCGATCCCTTAACATAGCCTTATGATATAAAGACTTGTGCGTCCCGCTGGTCCTTATTGATAACAGCTCAAGTTTAAATGTCTGCCCGCTCAAGACTGCGGAGTGCTTGGGAATCAGTCCCTCTTCATTTCGACCCAGCACCATATACGTCAGAGCATTCGACAACACCCGCCGATCAGTGGAAGGAGAGGTTGACATAGAGGTACAGATAGGTCCAGAAATCTCTACCATCACATTCCAAATCCTGGATATATCAGCCTCTTTCAACATGTTGCTCGGACGGCCTTGGCTACATAAGGTTGGAGCTGTGCCATCAAACCTGCATCAACAGGTGAAATACATCTGTGAAAATCAAGTGATCTCTATCCATGCAAAGAAGGAGCTCATCATTCCTTCCAATGCTGCTGCTGCTACCGAACCAGATATCCCTGTCATCGACATCCAGCACTCTGAAGAAGATGTCCCGTTTCATAGTTTCAAATTCGAGACTGTGAACGCTATCGCCAATTCGGAACCGACGAGTGTGGATCGTGTCTTTTCACCAGCAGAACGTCTGAGCCTCAAGTATCGAATGAAGAATCATTTCAAATCCAGAAAGATACCGCTGGTATATAATCAACACAAATGGGGGCTCGGGTACATGACAATCTTCATGAACAAAAGAAAGAAGAAATTTTAGTGCTCACCCTTTCCATTCATCAAGCCAGGAGAACCTTGCAAAGATCCAAGATGGAATCAACCGATTGCACTACACAAAGGCCTCCCGATAAGCCTAGCTTGGGCCACGTGGCCCCCCATTTGATGAGACCAAATTCTTGAACCATCTAAGCCTCCGAAAGAAGAAGAAGAGGATGAAGACGAAGAAGAATGTCAAATACAACAGCTTCAGGACCAAGGTATTCTGATACCTGCTCCCAACCAGGGGCACAACCTGCCCACTTCAATTCTAGCCAACCAGGGGCACAACCTGCCCACTTCAGCATCAATCAACCAGGGGCACAACTTGCCCATCTCAGCCTCGATCAACAAGGGGCACGGCACGCCCGTCTCTGCAGAATCAACATCATCAACCGTCAGCCAGGGGCAGAAGCAGCCCATCCATTGGACCAAGAAAGGGAAATGGCCAGCCCTGGATTGGTTCGATGTCCAGATTCCGAACTTGTGTCTCGCTGTGGAACCAGACGAACTGCAATGCGAGGTAAGTGATCTATGAGGGACTGAGTATGACTCAGATCTTGACCAGCGAGAAATCTTGGTCATTGGGTCAGACTGTGATTCTTCGCCCAAATCATCAACTCCCACCCCTCCAGGGGAAGGAGTGTGGGGTCCTGAATGGTCAACTGTTCCCCTAACTTCTGAGTCAGCCAGAGAGTCACCTGTGGGCTCTGGCTTCAAAAAAAAAACACCGATTTAAGCAGCGAGCGGAACCTTGGGACAAGCTGGGATCAATCATGGTCTGCAATGCCCGCTTGTTCAAGGTCCCATGAATTTTAAAAACCCAAAAAAATAAAAAACTTTCAAAAACTAAAAATATCTAGCATTTCAATTCCAGAAAATTCTCAAAAACCAAAAAACATTTTTTTTCCTACATTCAATAATGTGCCGAGTTTGTCTAAAGAGTCGCATGAGTTTGAAGTCGAATCATATGATTTTGACATCGAATTAGACTTCGAGCTCATGGGTTTGGACGAAGCTCGGGATGAGGAAGATGATGATCCGGCTCCCGAACTAGAGGATCTCCTCAAAAAGTTCGAATCTAAAGCCAATATTGTAGCCGATGATTTTGAGATAGTGAGCTTGGGGACACCTAAGATCCTTAGGGAAGTACGCATTGAAAAATCGTTGCCACCAGAGATGAAGTAGAGAATGATAGAGTTCCTAGCTCCAACATTGTCCAACTTCGCGTTCTCATATGAAGACATGCCGGGGCTCGATGAAGACCTCGTTGTACACCATCTGCCAACAAAGCCAGATATGAAGCCAGTGAAGCAGAAACTTCAAAGAATGAAGCCAGAATGGGCTCTGAAAGTCCGAGATGAAGTCATCAAGCAGTACAATACGGGATTCTTGGTAGTCTCCAACTACCCTGAATGGCTCGCCAACATCGTACTGTTCACTCCCCAAGTGTAGGGTTGCGAAGTAGTAATAATTCGGAAAGGTCGAGTATCGTTCCCACAGAGATTTATGAATGGGTATTCTCAGATTTTGTCTAAAATAACTAACAATTAAGATCCTATTAAGAACTAAAGCTGGAAAATAGTGATTTGAGTTTAAACAGTGATTTATGAAAGGTAATATCAATATAAAAAGGCACTAGAGCGCCAAGGATCCACTTTTGATAAGTTTTAATGCATCAACACAACTAGGTCTCTCATAACTCAATCGGAATCGAATTCATATCTCTATCCGATCGGAATATAGAACGGTTAAATCAACAATTATCCAAAACAGTTGCTTATTCATTGATTCAATTCCCACATCAATGCTCAGGCCCTGGGCACACTCAATTGTGTAGGCCAAGCCTCTTTCCAATCTAGTTGAGATTCACAACCATAGCTTTCATCAAATCTTGTCACTATACTTGATTATAACTAATGATTAGAACTCTAATTAAATCAAAATCAATTAGCAAACAGCTATTTCAGATTATAATAAAAAGATAAGAACTTTAGTTGAATGAGTTCCCACATGAAGATCGGGCCATTGTACACAAGGCAATCAAAGGGTCTACCATGCCCGGAGTCGATGATAGATCAATGCACTACACAAGCATAAACAATGCTCGGAAGCTAAATTACTAAGTTAGGATCACTAAGAATCACATGAGCTCGGAGTCATCAAGAGATCAAAGTAAAAACCCAACTAATACTTGATTCAAACTCACATTAACTAAAATTCATCAATTAAATCTTAAAAAGGAAACCTAGGTTGCATCAATCCATCAAAAACAAATCAAAAGCTTCACCTCTTAGCCCTAGCTAAGAGGTTTTAGTTCATCTCTAATATCCTTGAACTAGAAGCCTCAAAAACATAAAAAACTACTAAAACAGGAAGAAAACTAGAAAACTTGAAGTAGAATCCGTTTCCCAAGCAATCCCCACGTCCTAGCATGCCTTGGTATGAAGGGAAGAAGTCCTTTTATAGCTTGGAGGTGTCTATTGCGTAAGAAACTTCCAGATTTTGCGTAAAAACACGCACTTGCGTAGAGAAAATCGGAGCTCAATTTAGAAACTTTGCTGTTTACGCAGGTACGACCGGTCGGACTAGCCTGGCCGACCGGTCGGTCTTGTATGAAAAAGTGTCCAGCGTATAGAGTGGAGAGGCGACTTGCTGGCCGACCGGTCTTGACCGGTCAGACTGGGTTAGCCGACAGGTCACGACCGGTCGGACTTTACAATTCCTCTTGTCCAGTGATGTTTGCACAGAAATTTCATTCTGTTGAATGGATAGATCGGTCGGACCATCGGTCGTAGGCTTTGGACGATCGGTCGGACGACCGGTCGTGGGTGACTTTTCTCTATCTTCTTTTCTTCTCTCCTTTGCTTCTTTCTTCTACCCTTTCATGCTTGGTCTTGTGGTCTTCAATGCTCGTAAGGAGCTCTATTTAGCCTTCAATCAGTGAAATCTCCATCTTGTCCCTTCAATCATAAATCATGCATTAGAGTAGTCCTTTAAACATGTAAACCGTACATAATGAGTGATGAATTGGGGTTAGAATATGCACAATTAAGAGCTCAACACGTACTAGTACCGATGAAGGATGGCAAGGTTCGAATGTGCATCGACTTCCGAGATCTCAACAAAGCCAGTCCTAAAGATGACTTCCCTTTGCTACATATCGACACTTTGGTTGACAACACTGCTGGGTACAAGGTCTTCTCATTCATGGACGGGTTCTTAGGTTACAATCAGATCAAGATGGCCATCGAATATCGTGAGAAAACATCGTTTATCACTCCCTGGGGAACCTTCTGTTATAGGGTAATGCCGTTCGGTCTGAAGAACGCAGGAGCAACATATCAGCGAGCAATGATAGCATTATTCCACAACATGATGAACAAAGAGCTTGAAGTATATGTGGACGATATGATCGTCAAATCTCGCACAATTGAAGGACACTTGGAAGATCTGAAGAAGTTATTCAACAGATTAGAAAAGTACAAGCTCCGCCTCAACCCTTAGAAATATGTCTTCGGTGCAATGGGAGGCAAGCTCCTTGGCTTTATGGTGAGCGAGGATGGCATCAGGGTCAACGAAACTAAAACCAGAGCAATCATCGAGATGCCCCCTCCTAGAACAGAGAAAGAAATTCGTGGCTTCCTCGACAAAATTCAATACATCAGGCGCTTCATCGCACAACTCACACCTATCTGTGAACCCATATTCAAGCTCCTTCGGAAGAACTTTCCAAAAGAATGGAATGACGATTGCCAAGTCGCCTTCGACCGCATCAAGAAGTATCTCATGGATCCTCCAGTTCTAGTGCCGCCTACTCCCGGACGACCACTATTGTTATACATCTCGGTAGCAGCAGAAGCCATTGGCTATGTTCTCGGCCAACACGACGAGACCGGGAAGAAGGAGCAAGCAATATACTATTTGAGCAGAAAGTTCACTGACTACGAGACCAGGTATTCCCCGATTGAGAAGACTTGCCTCGCCCTAGTCTGGGCAACTCAGCGACTCCGTCAATACATGATTGCGTTCCCTATTCTCCTACTCGCTCACATGGATCTGCTCAAATACCTGTTCGAGAAACCGGCACTCACTAGAAGGATAGCTAAATGACAGCTACTCCTGTCCAAATTCGACATCACCTATGCCACTCGGAAAGAAATCAAGGGGCAGGCCCTTGCCGATCATCTTGCCGCTCACTCTCTCCTAGATTATCAACCGCTCAAGACATTCTTCCTTGCTGAAGACCTTTTGCTTATCGAAAGCGAAGAAAGGAAGAAAAAAGATGAGTGGACGTTATTCTTCGACGGCGCAGCAAATTCTAAAGGAAGTGGTATCGGAGCAATCCTCTACTCTCCCGATGATGTCCCTATTCCTATCTCAAGGCGCATAGTATTCGAATGCACCAACAACATGGAAGAGTACGAAGCATGCATCGCTGGCCTAAGGGAAGCCATAATCTTGGGCGTTAAGAAGCTACGAGTATTTGGAGACTCACAGCTTATCATCAATCAGACCAATGGTGAATGGAAAACCAATGACGAGAAGTTGATACCATATCATGTGTATCTTGAAAATCTGATCGAAGAATTCAAGGAAATCACCTTCTCATACATGCCCAGAGCCAAGAATCAGTTTGTAGATGCTCTCGCTACACTTGCATCAATGCTCGAGATACCGAAAGGAGCTTTGGAATGGGAGCTCACAATCGAAACTCAAGATGAACCTGCTTTCTGCCTGCAAATAGAAGAAGCCGAAGCTGTCCCTGACAAACCGTGGTATGCTGACATCAACCAATATCTCGAAACCCAAGAGTATCTAGAGTTAGCAATAGCAACAGATCGCTGAACCATCCAGCGTTTGGCCGGCCAGTTCACCATCAGTGGTGAAGTCCTTTATAAGCGATCCTATAATCACGTCCTCCTTCGATGCGTCGATGAAACAGAAGCTGCGAAGATCATGAAAGTTTTTGTGGTCCACACATGAAAGTTTTTGAAAAGAAGGAATCTGTGGTCCACACATGAACGGGCATATGATGGCAAAGAAGATTCTACGACTCGGCTACTATTGGCTCACCATGGAAACAGACTGCTGTCAGCACGTCAGAAAATTCTTCAAGTGTCAGGAGCATGCGAATCAAATTCATGCCCCCTTCATCAGAATTGTACAATCTGACAACTCCCTGGCCCTTCTCCATGTGGGGACTCGACATCATTGGGAAGATTAGTCCCAAAGCATCAAACGGTCATGAGTATGTACTTGTGGCAGTCGACTACTTCACCAAGTGGGTAGAAGCTGAAATTGCGGTATTACCGCCTATTGAGATACTTGGAGATATGTCTAAGGACCTAGAGGGGGGGTTGATTAGGACCTTAGAAATTCTTTTCGCCTACTTACGCAATTCAACAAATTAAGCTATGTAAGCAAGAACACTTCGGCTTCCAAGCCTATGTGGGTCCAATCACAAGACTAGTAAAAGATAAAGCAATAAACAATCCTAGTCTAAGCATGTATAGGTAAGTAAAAAATCCAACTAATTAAGCTTCTAACCTATGCAACTTGTGTAGACTTATGAGAGTGGATCAATGAGCTCAAGTCTACACAACTAGTGAAGGTACATCTTGTGTGAGGATGAGTCTAAAAAGTGCCTAGCATACATTCCTATCAAGCATTCATAATTAAGCAATTAAACTAACAATGCGAAGATATAAATGTGCTCAAGAACAATCACAAACACAAGGATGTATAGTGGTTCGACTACGTGTCTACTCCACTCCCGGTTCAAGTACTCAACCCCTTTGAGCACACCTGCATTCACTATAGGAGGTTTTAAATGAGGTTCACCTCTCAACCTTTACACGGAAGTTTTATCGGTTCACCTCTCAACTGTACCCGGAGTTTTAGACATAGGCTAACTCTCAACCTAACGCACGTTTACTCCCGTGTCGGAGGCTCCCCATTGGAGACTTAGTTTAGGCCCGGCTAACGAGCCAAGGAACGACTAACGTCCCTAGGTCGAGTTCGAAAAACAAACTCTAAAATGAACTCTCAAATAAGACAACCTACTTGTCGGATGAGCCCCTTGTTTAGCGCCGGATTGGGTAGCTTGATCTCCACTCTCCCGTGCTTCAATCAGCTTCCCTTGCTCCCACGATCGTGTTGCCGTTGCGTTGCCAATGCCTCAGCCACATTCGATCAAACACCTTGCATGCGATGCCTTTGAAATGCCCAAGGTGCTAGGAGGATGGGTTTGAGAGCTCTACAACATAGTGGGAATGGGTTGCCTAGAGTCTCTTACCTATAATGATCTCATCTTAGAGTTTTGGACAAGGATTTGCCAATCAAGAAGCTTCCAAACTCTAGAGATCAAGAGGGGATGAAGGTCATCTTCTTCATGAGCTTGGAATGCTCTAATCTTGTGTTAAAGCACAAGGAAGATGCCTTGCATGGGTCAAGGAATGAGCCTCAAATGGTCTCCAACAATGGTGGCTTTACTCCTCAAAAAATCCCTCTTACAATGCCAAAAAACGGAGCTCTATATGTAAGAAAAGAAAGCTCCAACGGTCATAAAACGGCCATAAAACGGCTATAAGCCGACCTGTCCCGACCGGTCATGACCGGTCGGATCCCTTTGCTGAAGGGTATCACCAATACTCAGGCCGACCGGTCATGACCGGTCGGACCCCCTTGCTGGACAGGCAAAACATTCCAGGCCAACCGGTCATGACCGGTCGGACCCCCTTGCTGACCCTTTTGAGATTTCCAGGCCGACCGGTCATGACCGGTCGGCAATTCCTGCTGAAGACCTCTGATATGAGAGGCCGACCGGTCTTGACCGGTCGGCTGGTCATTACAGCATGCAGCAAGGCTGCTGGCCGACCGGTCTTGACCGGTCGGACCAGCCTGGTTCAGCCTCAGCATTTTGCTGAACCTCTTATGCTTCAGTCTTGCCATTTGGCTAAGGTTTAGGGTGATCAATTTTGACACCTAGGGCCAATCTATGATGACAAAAAGGTTTCCTAATGTGGTCAAGGTCATCAAAGAGCAAAGGGGTATGGTTTTGGTCAAGGTTAAGGCACCAAGGCATCACTTTTACCTGAATCTTCTTCCTTGATGTGGCCGGTCCGTCTTGAGTCTTCGGTCTTCAGTCTTCATTGGGCTCAACCGACACTAGACTCACTGACGTAAGTGATTGACAAACAAGGTGCACTAGTATGTCACGGAAAAGTGCACTAAAAGAAGCAGCCTCCTACACCACGATTGCAGCATCCCAGGTGATCAAATTCATGAAGAACAACATCATATGCCGGTATGGAATCCCTAATGCTATCATCACGGATAATGGGACCCCGTTCGTCAACAATAAGATGAACGACTTCCTCAGCAAGTTCAAGATTTAGTGTCATCGATCAAGCCCCTACCGTCCTCAGATGAATGGTGGGGTGGAAACCGCAAACAAGACAATCGTCAGGATACTCGAGAAGATGGTCGTGACTTATCGAGATTGGTCAGATATGCTCTCATATGAACTTTGGGCTTATCGAACGTCTGTACGGTCTGCTACAGGCAGTTACTCCTTTCGAGCTTACTTATGGAATGGAAGCAGTTCTACCAGTCGAAGTAGAAATACCGTCACTACGGGTGTTACTAGAAAGTGAAATTGAAGAAGGAGAATGGCAACGGGCTAGATTTGATCAGTTACACCTAGCAGATGAGAAGCGCATGCGTGCGCTAAGTCATTCTCAGTGTTATCAGAAAAGGATTGCTCGAGCTTACAACAAGAGAGTCCGAAAAAGAAGTTTCAAGGTGGGCGACATGGTCATGAAGAAGATCCTACCATCGCACCTTCCGGATCCTAGAGGAAAGTTCAAACCCTCGTGGGACGGACCGCTGATCATTAGAGAAGTACTTCTCGGAGGCGCCCTCAGACTCACCATCGTGAGAGGGGTGGATCTTCCTGAGCCAATCAACGTCGATAAAGTGAAGATCTTTCACGGGTAAGTCATTCTGACCTTATCAAGAGTTACATTAATAGAATTGAAGTCAAGAGGTCGAAGTTAAAGCCTCTGAGAAATCATTTCCGTCCATCAATAAGCGTTTCAAATAAGAGGGTTCAAAAGAAAAAAAAGAGAGAAAAAAGAATACAAAGAAAAGAAAAAACAAAAAAAAATGAGAAAAGAAAAATGGGAAGCCAAAACAAGGCACCCGTGAAAAATCAACCCAAGAAGAAACACAGTCATCCATTCATCCATCTTAGAAGGGTCTAAGACCAACAGCTCTATCATCATAACTTAGGATAAAGGTTGAAAGACTGCCATTGGCCGGCAATGACGAATTCTCGACCTCTAGCAGCCGTAGTTATCCAAAAATTCAGAAAAAAGAAAAAAAAAGAGATGTGTGCCTAAATAAAGAGGGCGGAGTGAAAACCCGAAAGAGCGCTTCGAGTAAAAATAGCGGGCATACAGCGGACTTGGTGAAAACCCGAAAGGGCGCCGAGGGTAAAAACAACATTGCTACCAAGGGGCAGGCAAGATCAAATACCCGGGACGTGGTGAAAATCCGAAAGGGCGCTACGGACAAAAATGATGGGAAAAGGCCAGCTGTGGTGAAAACTCGGAAGAGCACTGCAGGCAAAAAATGGCTTGAATAGAAAAAGAAAAATTAAAAGTACAGGTACCAAGAAATCAGACGGTCCGAATCAATTCAAGCAGTTGCAGTTCAAGAATAAGAAGAAGTACAGTCGGGAACAAAGAACTCTACAAACTCGAACAATCTCAGGAAATAACAGTTTCCATTGCCTACACCTCTAGGGAACCAAAGGGATCTCACACAAGTCAATCTCGAGACATCAGTCAAAGCATTGGCCGAGCCTCAATTTTGATTCCTATGTCCCGGCACAAAATCCAGACACACTCACAAGATAACCCATGGCACAATAAGTTCTAAAAAAGTTTTCTCTTTTCATTAAGTGCATCATGTTTTTTTTATCATTCATCATTTTAAAAAAATACAAAAATGCATCATCCAAAAAACCATAGCCCAGGATCGGTTGTCCGACCGGTCCGATCACTCAACAGGAGGGGCCACATGGCAAATCTCACTGGACTGTCCAAGACCGGTCGTACAACCGGTCGTCCACTGCTCAGACCGGTCGTGCGACCGGTCCTTGAATTAAAATCCTGGATTCTGAAATTGCCAAAACTCTCTGGACGTTTTTCGCGTTTTTGAGACCGGTCGTGCGACCGGTCGTCTAGGATCTCAGACCGGTCGTGCGACCGGTCGTCCGCGTAACTATGCGTGTTCTATAAGCCCCGATTTTCTTTGCGCACTGCGTAACCTTACGCAAATTTGAGAAGATTCCGACGCTGTGGAGCTTCCCCACTATAAAAGGACACCTAGGGATCGTTCCTAGGGTATCTTAGAAGGGATTGAGCACGGTGGGCGATGGCGGAAGTCGGATTTGGAGTTCTACAACTCTTCCTAGTTTGCTTTCTAGTTTTTATGTTTTCTTAGTTGTTTCATGTTTCCTTGGATCATGAACGGCTAAACCTCTTAGCTAAGGCTAAGAGGTGAAGCTTGTAGTGAATCTAAGATGTTTTAATTCGTTTGATTTGGTTTTAAGTTAGATTTCATGTTTAAGAACAATGGTTTAAAGTTTAATTCAAGCACTAAAGTAGTTTTTCTTAGTCTTATGATGACTCATGGATGTTTGGAAGAATTACTTGAGTTCTTAATTGTTGTGTGTTAATCTAGACCTGTATGATTTGAGGAATTGGAATACGCTCTAGATTTATGATCTTCATGTGGGAACTTCTTACCAAAAGTCTACTTTTCTGGAATTCTGTAGTATATGGGACTGTGTATGTGATTTGAATCAAGTTCAAATCATAATCTAGTTTTGTCTTGTGACAGGATTTAATGATGGTTATGATTGTGATCTTAGCCTATTGGAATTGGGACTGACCTATGCAATTGAGTATGCTCGTCCTAGCTTGCATTGAGTAAATCATGTACATGGATCATACATATGACAGATTGTTTGGTTTAACTGCTCTATCATCCGACTAGATAGAACTTAATTTCGATTCTAGTTGAGAAAATGTGAAACCACAGCGAATTGAGCATCAAGGATTGCTACAAGTGGATCCTTGAACCCCTAGTGCCTTTTTATTAATTGATTACCTTCAGTTTAATTCAACATTACAATCTTCTACAAATCTGTTTGTTAGCTCTTTAGTAGAACTATTGGAAGTGTTTTGTGGATTCCTACATAAGTCCTTGTGGATTGACCTCGGTCTTACCGAGATTATTACTACATCGCAGCCCTACACTTGGGGAAGCGAACAGCCTAGCAGCATCAGAGGAAGGCGGTGCGCATCACAAAGTACTGGAGGAAGTGAAAGCCAAGATAACTCCCAACGAACATTCCAGTCACGAAGTTCAGCAAACATCCTGTGATACAAGGGCTCACTCATCCTAGCTATATGTGGAAGAAACTCTATGATGTGTCGCATAAGGTCAGGGTGACGGGTGCCAGGAAAGGGTACAGGAACAGTCAGCGAAAGACGCTCCTATAGCCAGACCTGATCACAAGAAGGAAAAGAAGTTCAGCTAAAGTAAAGCAATTCCCAAAAGACAAGAAAAGAAAAAGGAAAGTGCAGAAAAGATACCTGGAGAAATGCACAACAGCCGCGAAGGACACGGGTACGGCCCAGGGCACAGTCAGTCAGCCCGTTAAACAGCTCAGCCAAGACAAGAGAAATGATCCCTTGACGTCAAACTACTTGGCTCATCACCTCGAAAAGCAAAGGAGTCTGAGATCTGCGCCATCCCGAGAATAGCACCTCAGCTATCAGACAGAACATTAGTGCATTCCGAGAAAGTAAGGACCCTGCCACACTCCGAGGATTCGAAAAAAGATCATAAAGCAAATCCAAGGAGAACACCACAGCATCCTGGCCGGCAGCTGCAGGTTGAACAAGATAGGGGATCCCGAACCAGTTCTGCGGTGTGGCAGTCTTTGGCGAAAAATATTGAGTATAATCCCAAGGAAGACCGGTCAAACTCGCAAGCTCCTCTAAAGAAGGTCCCATCTCCATGTCATTGAATGCAAACAAGTTCAACGAGGGGACCCAGTCAATCAGTGCAACCCCGAGCATCCTCCAATCAATATCAACCTTAGCCATATGGATCAAACCGCCGAAGCCATAGGACTCCAAGTCTCGAATCTCATAAGCAGACAAGCTGTCAAGCCAAGCAAGCAGTCGTGGCGAGCAAGAAGGATGAGGAAGCAACTGACAAGTCCTCACAGGAATCCCCTTCAGAACAAAAGGCCTAGGGATCGATGAGAGTTCATCAAGGATTGGAAGATCAACGGGTGAATGAGAAGGAAAAGCTGGAACCTCTGCATACTCAGTAGCCCCTGACCTATCTCCAGTAGCGGCTATGTCTGATATAGTCGCATCACTGTCTGAAACCATCACGACCTCAGCCGCATGAGAGGACTCGCCCGTCTCGTGAACCGAATGTGTAAAGGGTCGGCGATCAAAAGAAGGATGGTACTCTCCATCGAAAAGGCTATCAGTGAAAATCACACCGCACATCGCGGCATCCTGATCAATCTTACCGCTGAAAAATGCATCTGAACCGTCAAGGAAGGCCCCGGCAACCCCGATCGAAGAATCTACGGTCAGATTTGGACCTGCAGTCCTTTCCAACATGAAGTCATGGATCCAACCATCATCCTGTCCAATCAAAGGGATCATCGGGACATCCACACCATCCATCATGAGGGGGGCATCATCAATGATCACATCAAGTCCACCCAAGCAAGTGTGTCGCATATCTCGACCATCATCAAGAACATCCAAGCCATCAAAGGTATCATCTGAACCATCCATACCATTCAGACATGAGATCAGCCCATCTATGTCCATCGTGGCCACATCATCACCATCGATCACATCATCCATGCGGCCCACACTCCAAGGATGCATAGCCTCACCTATGTCCCATCTCCACATCTCATCCATACCATCCAAAATTCTATCATCCAAAGACCTATCCAAATATGAAATTCCAGCCATCCCACCATTAATGGAGTCATTAAAAGCTCCATTAACCACCAAGCTTAAGTCTCCATCAATGCTCCCTCTTAAAGCCCCATCTACCCCATCCATTAAAGGCATCTCCTCTCCATCAAAGCTCAATCGAAAATCTAGAATGTGGGACCTACCATGGATAGCCCCCACAGCCCCTATATCTCCACCATCCATTGCTTAGGAAAGGACAAAGTGAGAAGAAGACAAAAAGAGAAGAAAAGTAAAGACAAAAGAAGGATTCATGGTTGGATAGAAACCTCGTGTAGACAGGGACAGTGGACTGCTGAGAATGTCCGAACACTAGGCAGCCCAGACCGCACAAGAGGTGAAGCTTGGGCGGCCCACAGGGGGCCTCCCATACGGACGGATTTGCTCTCTCTTCGTGGGATTGGCCTATCCGTCTTTTGATAGGTGGGATTGCCAGTCCATGTCAGAAGATGGCACCCTGAGGGCCACCCGAGACTCCAATCAGCTCCAGATTTCGTGTAAAGCTGATCTGAATCGTCTAAAAGATACCCCACCTGTCCAGTCATGAAGTACTACGGCCAGTATGGGTCTGATCAAGTCAAAGAAAAGAAAAATTGATCAAGAGGGGCCCACAAGCAATCTGAGCCATTCAAAGACTAGATCATCATGATCTGAACCATGGAAGAGTTCACATGAGTCATAAAATATCAAGATCGAAGGCTTGATCATCAAGAAAGAGGGTCAGAATCCAAGATCTGATCATCAAGTGGGCCCACATGGCTGAAAAGAGCAATCTGAGCCGTTCAAGTCATCATCTGCACCATGGAAAGCCTTCTTAGCCTCACAAAACATCAAGAAAAGGTGCTCCAAAGTAAAGCTGAAGTTTGGAAAGGGCCCATAGGGCCAAATCAAGCAATTTGAACCATTCAAGTCGTCATCCATGTAGTTAAGAAGCCTCATCTTTCGCAAATCATTAAAGAATGAGTCAGAAATTAAGACATCCAACCGTCATCAAGAGATTTTTGAGGCAGATCAGGGGTTGTATATTCATTCAGAAGATTTCGATACAGAAAAAAGTAAAAGAAAAAAGAAGAAGATCATACATCAAGCAAGCTGAATACATCCGTAAGAAGCAGGCTACAGATCGCTAACATAGTCGTCATCATCCCTCCTCTCATCCCGCTCCCGACGATGAAGGTCCATCAGAGGATCTGTCACTGATTCGCCAGCGTATCTGCGACGACCCCCTAGAACATAGAGCGGAGGAAGCAGAGGCCCCTGTCCGTACAACAAGTACCACTCATCGTAGTCACGATCCGGGATTGTGAAACGAAATCCAGGCTGGCCCACAAGAGCATTGGCCATCTCATCAGCTGGGATCTGAGCAGCGGGAGGAGGTGCGGAACAAGGAACTCGAGTTACACCAGTGATCTGTCGAAGCAGCCTCTCACCCACATACCACTGAAATGATTCAGCGTCAGAGAGCATGATCCGAAGACACGAAGAATCATATGCTTCTACACGCTGAGGAGTATAGTAAAGAGGAAAGTTGGCGTACGACATCCGAGCAAGCTATAATGAAGAAGTTCATCACAATCAGTCTCAGAGCAGCACGACGTATAAGGAAAGCAAGATACTTCCGTCCTCGATGGTCAGTCCGCCTATGTCAGCGTGCCAATTGTCCCCAGACACTCGAGAATTCCGTCGATGGTTTTGCTGATGCCAGTACATGAAGCGGTAGAAAGATGGCTCAACATCATCTCGTATCCTCGGTGAGAGATGAGCAAAATGATCATAAAAGCAGGTCTGGGTAAGGGCGGACATAATGATCAGAGAAAGAAAGAAGACGAAAGTCTCCAAGGAAGGTTAAAAAGAATACCTCCACGACGGGCCAGAAACCTGTGTAGGACCGGCTACTTCGAGAGGTCTTATCTAAACCTTGGAAGATATGAGTCAAGATAGCCCCGTTCCAATTGTACGAGTGGTGAAGATCCTCAACCAAACGAAGGAATTTAGGGTCGATCCTCTCATTCGCATGGCAGAAAAGGAATGACCCAAAGGCATAAGTAATCATGGCCCATGCTTTGTGAAGGGCCTCCAGCTTGGTGGTAGGGATGACAGTAGCGAAGGTGTTGTAAAACCATCGCAGTTTCACTTGGTGGCCCTGGAATTCATCCTCAGGTGGGAGGGCTCCCACAAGCTGTAGCCAGTCAGTGGAAGTAATGGGAGCAAGAGAGCCGGCGTGGGGAACAACTGCCCCATGGAATGGAAAGCCAATTTGCACATATATATCAAGGGGAGTTATTTCCCACTCGCCACAAGGGAGTTGAAAGGTGTGGGTCTCATCCCGCCACCTCTCACAGAGAGCCGCAAGCAGCATGCGGTTGGCGTTATTATTGTGAAAGTGCAAGGTAAGAAGACCTACAAAAGGGGTATCAGCCAGAACACGTTTAAGCAAAGGCTGTGGTTGTTTTCCCCCAATCATCCCAGAGATCTCAGGTACCTCGGCGCTTAATAGAGGGAAGAGGTTGGTGCTCCTTAGCTAAGGAACACATATGAGCCCCTCGGCGAACAATGAAGGCCGGGTCATCCTCATCGACCGCCTTTCGCCCCCTTATACCATCCGCCATCAAATCTTACAAGCTTGGCAAGGTAAGTCCCTATTCTTTACCCGTTAAAATCCAAATCATTATCTAGGAAACCCATGGATTTGGACTCACATTCAAATCCAAAAATCTAATGTCTAACTCCATGTGTTACCTAGGATATGTGTTGAGCCCATCAAAGAAAGCAAGGCCCACCTTAAAGAGGGTTGCATGCCGTGCTTTAGGTAAGGAAAATCCACCATCCAAGGACACATTTTGGACAACAAATGCACTTAAGTGCCATGAAATCAACAAGGGATAAGAATCCAACTTCACATGAGAAATCCTTCTTCAAAGTCCATGTGTGACCAAGGCTTGGTTCACTTTTCATACCAAGGCCATGACCCTCATTTAAGATGTTCCCATCTTTTTACACATGTACATGGACAAATGGAGAATAGAAAGGAGGTTGGTCCCCAAGAGCAACTCAAGTGCCTCACCTTAATGGATTGGAAGGAGCACATAGCCCACTTGAAGAAACATGAGAACCCATTCATGGGTTAACCATGGGCAACCCTATGTGCATCATCTTGATGAAAATTTCAACCATGAGAGTACAACATAGTGGTCTACCCACAAACATATGAATCAAAGAAGCCAATGGTAAAAAAATTAATGCACATAGCCCACATGAAGAACCAAAGTTGGAAATGTTTATGCAAGGCAAGTTTGGGCAACTTATGTGCACCAATTGCTTTACAAAAAAGGGGACCATTTGAGCATAAGAAGGCATGGCTTGATGAGTCACCCAACCATCATGAAAATGGCTAAGAATGATAAACATAGCCCACTTGAAGATAAAAATCCAAAAGGCCCCAAAGTATGGGACAAAATTGGGCAACTTATGGATATCATTCTTTCCCACAAATTGAAAGAAAGGTCACTCATCCTTGAGAATCATGGTGGATGACCCACTAAGCACCCCAAGAGAAGTTCAAGGAGCTATGGTTGCATGGATAGCTCACTTGAAGAAGAGTCATCCATTTGAGTTTGGGAACATTAAGCTCTTGAGAACCACTTTCCTACAAACATGAGAAAACCATTCGAACTTAGTGAGATTGTTGAAACAACTCACTCATGGGACTTGTAGATAATCAAGTAACTCAAGTCCTCCATCCATCCAAAGGAAAAGCATGAAGGGAAAGAGCCCCACATGCACAAAGTGTAGTGGTGCACACATGACTAAAAGAAATACACAAGTTTCAAAGAGGGCCCAAAAGCCCATCTATATGGAGGAATTCCAAGGAACCCACCACACTTTGTGTACAAGGATGTACATCATAATCAAGAAATGGTGGAAGATTTGGGCTACTTGTCCATAAAGGCCCAACTAAGAAATCTAGCCCACTTGAGATCCAAGAGAAGAATGGGCTAGCCACTTTTGTCCATTTACATGCAAAGAAAGATGGGACCATCCAAAGTAAGCACTATGAGCCCAAAACTTGAGGTGGGCCCTACCATTCCCATGGGCCCAAACCTTGAAAAGAAGATGGAAAAGAAAAGGAAACTCCAAGGGAAAAACGACAAGGAAAAGAGAGCATGAGGGAGCCCAAAATGAAGTACGGGGCCCATCAAGTACACCAAGGGCCATTGACTTCACTTTGAGCCCATTTGATACAAATGAAAAGTGGTCCAAAGATAGGATATTTTGACATGCACACTTGATGGACATGGCAAAATTACCCTTTACATATACGTGAAGGGAGTATGAGAAAAGAAAAGAAAAATTGAAATGGAAGCTTGCAATGTTCCTCTCCATACACCACCTTGAGAAGAGATTGGAGATGTAGAAAAGGCCGAAAAGACTTGGGCCCACCTCGACTCCCTTGGAGTATCTACATGAAGAAAAGAAAGAGAGCATGAGAAGAGACAATGAAGAAGAAAACAAGGAAATGAAAGAAAAGGGAGTGGTCCATACCTTCACCACTCACCAAAGGGGGACCACCTTGCTGTCCCAAAGCTTCACTAAGGCCCACCACTTGAAAAGAGTAAGAGGCTGCTGTTGAGCTCTTAATTGTGCATATTCTACCCCAATTCATCACTCATTATGCATGGTTTTCATGATTTAAAGGCTAATCTAATGCATAGTTTTGTGGTTGTAGGAATGAAAGAGAGATTTCATCATTCGGATGCTTTGAGACCCTTCTTACATACCTTGACGATCAAAGGAAAGGAATAACAATAGAGGGAAGAAGAAAGGAAAGAAAAATGAGCCCCACAAGCTGGTCCGACCGGTCTTGACCGGTCGGCCAATAGATCTCCCCTCTCTTAAAGCTGTTGGAGCAAGGCCAGCCTTGTCCGACCGGTCTTGACCGGTCGGCCAGCCCTGTCCGACCGGTCTAGACCGGTCTTGACCGGTCGGCCATGCAATTTCAGGGTTTCAGATTGCAGACAGCAGGCCATTCCCGTTTCTGGTTTTTCGAACTTCTGAAGTATGTTTGAGACTATGTATGTGATTTGAATCAAGTTCAAATCATGATCTAGCTTTGTCTTATGACAGGACTTAATGATGGTCATGATTGTGAACTTAGTCTATTGGAATTGGGACTGACCTATGCTATTGAGTATGCTCGTCCTAGCTTGCATTAAGTGAATCATGTACATTGATCATACATATGTCAAGTTGATTGTTTTAACCGCTCTATCATCCGACTAGATAGATCTTAATTTCGATTCTAGTTGAGAAAGTGAGAAACCATAGCGAATTATGCATCTAAGGAGAGCTATAAGTGGATCCTTGATGCTCTAGTTATCTTTTCATTATCAGATTTTCTATTTTATGTTCAAAACCAATTTCACAAACCTCTTAAGATTCTAGTTATTAGGATAGTTTGAATTGTTTACTTCCTTCCCTGTGGATCGACCTCGGTTTTACCGAGATTATTACTACATCGCAACCCTACACTTGGGGAAGCGAACAAGTTTTTGGTGCCGCTACCGGGGAAGAGGTTAAACGGTTCTAATTGTTCTAGTAGTTATAGAGTAGTCTTAGTTAGGTAGGATTTTCAGTTTTTGTAGAAGTAGTTTCCTGATTTTTTTTTATATTACTAACAATTTTCTGTTTTTGTATTTTGTAGGAACTTTAGTTGCTGACATAGTTCTCACTTCCACGGGTAATATCTCCCCATCTCCCCTTCTTCTTTTTGTGTTTTTCCTAGATTGGGACTGTTTCAACTTCTTATAATTTCATTATGAATGATTGGACGGGTGGATTGTCTAAAAACCTTTTGGAAGATGAGAGGTCGAACCTGTTGGGGTCTCAAATAGTGAGGACCTCTAAAAAGAGCAAAATAACCTCATACCTCTGAAAAATCACGCTGAAACGCCCTCCGGTGCACGCAGAACGAAAATATGTAGGAATTCTTGACTTAGCCAAGTTCTTTTAGTGGGCTCCACAGACCATCGTGTTCGGAATTGCCCGGAAGTGAACCCGCAACTTCATTACTACTTGTGGTAAACAGTGCCAGTGATTGTGCGACGAAATGGGCCCCACAAACCCTCCGAAAGTCAAAACCCAATCAGTGGAGCCCACATTTACGTGTCCACGCACCCTGAAAATTCGAACACCCCACGCACCCAACGCACCCTTAAAAGCAGCACATTGATCTTTCATTTACGGAGGCCCGCGGGTCCCCAACGCACCTTGAAAAATGGTCAACGCACCCTTGCAAACCATGGATGGTTAAAAATCAGGGTTCCAGGTGCGTGGAGCCCCACGCTCCCGGCGATTAAGCCCCACGCACCCGAAAGATCCAGTATGTTTTTAGGCATTCGCACATCAATAAACAGGTGCGTTGGGGACATTGTGACAGATGCGTGACGCGTGGCCGCCTCTCATTGGCCGACCGCACCTATAAATACCCCCTCATCCCACTCATTACGACGATCCAAAAAAAGAGAGAGAGAGCTACCGCCGCTGGAAACCCAAAATCCTCACCGGAATATCTTTCCGACCATCGGAATCCCCTTTCCGGTCGCAGATACTCCACTACAGGTCTGAATCCCACAATCATAAGTTTGGCCACGCACCCGAAAAGTGACCCACACGTCTGTAAATTCGGCCCCACGCATCTATAAAATTGACAAATCGAACAAGTATATCAGCCTCTCACGCACCCGAAAAGTGTCCCACGCGTCCATTAATTCGGGTCTCACGCGTCCGTAAATTCATCAAAATCAGATTTTGTAAATTTGGTCCACGCATCCTGAATATGGACCCACGCACCCCTAAATTAATCAGAAATTCTGTACTTAATTGAAAGGTGGGTGGAGCCTCACGCACCCGTAAATCAGGTCCCACGCACCCAAAAATCAGCCAATTGCAGGACATGCTTGCAGGTGCACCGGGCTCAATTCTAAGTATTTTCGAGGTCCGTTTGGGCCTATTTTGGGTATTTCGAGCATTCTGGACGCGATGGAACGGTCAAACGAACGTTTCGAGAACTCTAAAAGAGTAGAATCGAGCGTCTTCGAGAATTGACTCGACTTGACGCGATGAACGAAGTGACTTCCCGAAAAGGAGCCGCCAACATCCAGAGCTATGTAAATATGCTGTCATTTACGTTTACTGTAAAGGCATGATCCGATTTGTGTCAAAGCTAGACAAGTAGGGCCATGGTTACCACAATAAACCATGCCAAAGAGTTTCGATCCTCTACAAACCAATTGCTCAACTGCCACAACACAACGGTCGATGCCCTACCCATCCAAACGGTATCCGCCGGTTGGGCTGCGCAGGTACACAAAACTGTAGAATGGACTTCCCGAGGTCACCTGTCCCTACATTGACAGGCACGGGCCCAGAGTCGTTCATCTCAGTCACAGCAAAGGTGGTTCAGTACACAGCAAAACAAATACAGGTCTCTACGACCACAAACTCTAAGACCATAGTCCCTGCCGACTAGTCTTTTGCCTTCTAATCAAGGGTCATCGATCATTCGATGTAATTAAGGGCTCGTGCAAGATCACGGCCTGGAATGTACAAGATCTCAGAATCTCTGGAATAAAATTCGCCTTGCGATATCTCTCTTCTTATGTATCTTTTGTGAATGCTTGAGATTGTCTATGAATGTTTCCATTACTCAAAACTCCAGAGCAGCAAAACACAACATTTCAGAAAATGTTCCCCGCAAGTTCATTTTCTAGTTCCAACAAACTGGCGACTCTGCTGGGGATCGAACCCAGAATCTCTGGTTATGTCTGAGTATAGAAACACTCTAAGATCAATTACTTGCAAACGCGAATTTACGCATATGAAAGTTACCGCGAGGCGTAATGTTTTGGCGCCCCTCGGGCGTCAAACTGGCGACTCTCAACGGGAACATTCTTCCCTTCATCTCTAAGGCAATAGACATTTAAAAGGTTTCTGAACCCACAAACTTCCACAACTACACGTATTTTGTCGTCTTCTTGCTTATTTTTGTCAGGTTTATGCACTGCGATCGATGGGCTCATACTCCCGACCGCACTTGTGAACTGTTCTAACGATTTTTATGACACTACAGAATTAGCAAGATACTAGGACAGACAGAAGAAATGGCATGCTCGACAAACAGTTTGTGCACCTTCCTTACCTCCGGAGGCTTCAGCTTCCCTCGCCTCATCCCAACCACGACGACTGCTTCCAATTCAGGATGGCAGTTGGTCGAAACACGCCGACAAAAGAAAGAGCAGAAGAAAGCAGCCAGCTTATCAGCATGTAAGAAGGCGAATGTTGCAAGACCTCTCCCTTCGGCCAAGAAACAGTGGCAGCCAAAGCAGGGGCAGAAGACCCTTGTCGGTAAAAGGATCGCGCCGACTGAGCCCGCAATGCCTGCAATGACGGTTGAGCAGTTCCCGCCGTTGCCCAAAACCTCCCGTACCCCACAAAGGACCACTAGGCTCGTAAATGAAAAGCCCAAGCCCGCGACGACCCTCGTGCTAAGACAAAGCCCGGTTCAAAAAAACCAGTTGGCGCAAGTAGTAATGGTCCAGGTGGTTGCAGAGGCAGAGGAAGAACCGTATGAGACGGAAGAGTTACCCCCGTTACAAGATCAGATCGACAGGTTGGTGGAGGCTAACCGTGAGACAAATGAGTGAATGAAGGCTATCCAGGAGGCCTTGACCACTCTGATAGCGCAGAATGCCACCAGGAGTGCCGCGCCACCCACCCGCCAGTCGGCGGAGGAATCTCAAGGCGCGACAGAAGGACCGGTTGATCCAGAGCCACCCATCCAACCCAGAGTCATGCCAGTAGGACGCGCGCTGCTTTCCACACCTCACGTATCACAGGAAGAGTTATCCCAAACAATAGCCCATATGATGCAGTAGGAAAAGGAAAAGGAGAGGAAAGGAAGCTACAAATATCGGGTCTCGTACCCGCCAGAAGTAGAGGAGGTACCATTTCCAGCCAACTTTAGATGCCCGGACTTCAAAAAGTTCGATGGCAGAGGGTCTCCAGAGGAGCACATCACCCACTTCTTGACCACATTGGAAACTGGTCTGCAGTCCCGCAGTATTGCATGCGGCTGTTTGGATCTACCTTAACAGGGAAAGCCTTCCAATGGTACATGTCGTTACCAGCCGGCTCTGTGAGAACGTGGGAGCAGATGCAAGATGCCTTCATCTCAAAATTCTTCGCAACAGAGAGAGAGAGATCTCGTTAACGGATCTTGCAATGGTTAGACAGAGAAATGGTGAGCCAGTTGAGAAGTTCATCGACCGATGGGGAACCACAGCAGCTCAATGTCGAGAATTACCCAACGAAGGCGAGCAAATGAAGATGTGTCTAAGGGCCCTAGACCCGATGATCTCGTATGGCTTGTCAGACAACACCTTCAACTCCTTTCGCAAACTAGCAACGAAAGCACACTTGGTAGAGGAAGCAGCGTCTCGAGTAAGCTTCAGGCCCGAGAGACAGAAAAGAGAGACAGGAAGAGTGGTGGAGACTCACCAGGTCGACAGAAGCAGGGATCCGAAAAATCGAAAGCGTCCCGCTACCAATCATGGGACAGAGATGAAGGCGGCGGATATACAAGATAAAGGTAAAAAGCCCTATGTACCCAAACGTGTATCTATAGCCGAAAGAGAGAAGGCGAACGGCCCATACACATTCGACATGGCCGATTTAGTTTCGATCATGGAACAGTTAATTGAAGATGGCTTGATACGCCTACCGGAGCCAATTCGTCCGCACGAGGTCAGACGAACCAACGACCCTAAATACTGCAAATATCACCGGTGCATCAGCCATCAGACAGAAGATTGCTTCTCCTTAAAGGAAAGAATACAACGATTGATCAATCAAGGGGTCATCAGTATGAAGGTACCTGAGACAGTGAAGGAGGCAGTCGGGGCAATTTTAATAGTCCCGATAAAAGGTGAAACCAGCCGATCAACCTCGTTCCCTAAGCCGAAGGAACCATGGACTCCAGTCAGTAGTAAGAAAAGACTTGAGAACAGACAAAGACTCGTGAAGCAAAAGAAGAACAGAGGAAGAGGCAGAGGAGAGAGGTCGCAGGGGCAGGAGCGACTCATGATAAGCATGGCCCGCTGCGGAATGGTGTCATTCACCGAACAGGCATCACTTGAAGAAACCCCACAAGTAGTGGAGAGGGAGGTTGACGCAGTCATCCTACGGTCAGGAAAGCAAATGCCTGACCGTACTCTCCCAAGACCAGACAACCCAATGCCAGAAGATGGTACCCCTGACAGATCACAGGAAAGACCTCGCGTGCAAAAGTCAAAAGAAAAGGTCGTCGAGGCTACGACCAGTCAGCCAAACCTTAAACCAGTGGCATACGACATTGTGTCGCACCTACAAAAGGTTCCCGCCCGCCTGAGCATATATGATGCTCTGCGCCTCTCAAAAGTGTACAGGGAAATGTTAATCAACGCCTTGCTTGACAATAAAGTCAGGGAGGTCACGATAATAGAGATAGAAGAAGAAATGAAAAATTCAGATAAATTTTGGGAAGGGTATATGCCGGTGTCACAAGCCATGCCTGTCAACCATCCTTCAACCATCACTTTCTCAGAAGAAGACCGCACGATAGAATCAATAGATCACAATCGCCCGTTAATGGTCACAGGAATAATCAGGGATATCGAGGTCAAGAGATGTATGCTGGACGATGGGTCGGCTGTAAATATCATGCCCTTGAAAACATTGCAGAGGCTAGGTTACAGGCAATCGGCGTTACGCCTGAGTTTCATGATGATTCAAGGTTTCAATCAAGACAGTCAGCGTACTGCTCGGATCAATTACGGTAATGTTAGAGATCGAAGGGCTGACGACGAAAGTAACATGTCAGGTAATCGATGCGGTGACAACATACAACCTCCTTCTAGGAAGGCCTTGGCTCCATCAAAATCGCATAATCCCCTCGACATATCACTAGTGTTTTAAATATAGCAGAGACGGGATCCAACACAGGGTAGCGGCGGATCCAAAACCATACACAACAACCGAGTCATTTTTAGCCGATGCAAAGTACTACAACTCGGCCGATGACAGTGAAACCAGCGAAAGGACCGAGGTATCGAGGAAGGGGCAGGGGGCAAAGCCTCGAATAGAGAAGTTCGTGCAGAGAAGTGAGCTTCAAACTGCCACCCAGGGGAGGTCCCGATATCCGCTAGAAAATCACAGTCAGTCGACTACGAAAAAGTTCTATGTAATACCACAACATCTGCGTCAGCCAGGGCAGTCCGTGTTAAAACTGATCTCAGATCAAGACATGAGCATGCTCAAGTCCAGCTTCAACGTACCGGTACCCAAGATAGGAAGAACCAAACCATTTCCAAAAGCTCCGAGCCAATTCATCGTGCCGTCAAGAGACGTCACTCAGAAGGACACTCAGAAGGACATCAAGTTTCACTCAGGGCCAAGCCAACCAGCACCATCAGAAGAAAGAGGGGAGGGAAGGGGGCTCGCCCAGCTTCGACCAATAAAAGAGAAGAGATATAGCAAGGCCAGCCGAAATATCATGAAGAATATGGGATTCTCCGGCCAAAGGATAGACACAGAAAAGAGGTTACTGGCTCCATTTGAAGAACACAAACGAGTCTACCGAAATGGAGAGGGCCTAGGGGCTAGGGCAAGTGTAAACATGGTAACCATCGGCCCGGTAGAAGAAACCCAGTCGCAGGAGCCTATCGATGTAGTCCAGCTAAGTGTCGCACCCGTGCAACTAGAAGATGGTGGACAACCGACGATCGACGAACTCGAGGAGATAAACCTGGGCACCCCCGAAGAGCCCAGGAATACATACTTGAGCAGAAACGTCCCGGAAAGTGAGAGAGAGAGATACCTGTTGCTGTTAAAGGAGAATAAAGATATCTTTGCCTGGACATATTCAGAAATGCCCGGGCTTAGCCCAACAATCGCCATGCACAAGCTAAGTATCATGAAGGAAAAGAAACCAGTGAAACAACCGCAGCGACGATTTCATCCGGACATTATACCCAATATTGAGGAAGAAGTCAAGAGACTAATTCAGGCCGGGTTCGTTCGAGAGGTGAGGCACCCCCGGTGGATCTCGAACATCATGCCGGTCAAGAAGAAGAGCAGACAAACCCGAATATGTGTTGATTTTCGAAACCTAAATGAAGCCTGCCCTAAAGACGATTTTCCTCTCCCAATTCCTGAGCTGTTGATTGATAGCATGACAGGGTATGCAGTGATGTCTTTCATGGACAGATATTCGGGATACAATCAAATTTGAATGGCCCCAGAAGACGAAGAAGCCACGGCTTTCCGCACAACCCTCGGCATTTACTGCTATCGTGTAATGCCATTCGGATTAAAGAACGCAGGGACAACCTACCAGCGCGCAATATTCCTAGGACATGATGCATAAACACGTTGAATGCTATGTAGATGATCTAGTTGTAAGGTCGCCCGATCATGAGCAGCACAGGGAGCACCTGAGGCAAGTGTTCCAACGGTTGCGTAAGAAGAGTCTCCATATGAATCAGCTAAAATGCGCGTTCGGAGTTGCATCCGACAAATTCTTGGGTTTCGTGGTCAGACACAGGGGCATAGAAATCGATCCCGCAAAAATTAAGGCCATCATAGAAATGCCGCCTCCAAAGAACCTAAAGCAGCTGAAAAGCTTCCAGGGCTGCGTAGCATACCTGAGAAGATTCATTTCGAACCTAGCTGGTCGTTGTCAGCCGTTCTCCCGACTCAACAAGAAAAATGTCAAGTTCGAATGGGACGCCGCCTGTCAGAAAGCTTTCGATTCATTAAAAGGAATGCTCGGGAAGCCAGTCCTCGCCGCCCCAGTCAAGGGCAAACCGCTGATTCTATACATTGTAGTGGGTGATAACTCGCCAGGGGCGTTCCTGGCACAGAAAAACGAAGAAGGCAAGGAGAACGCACTGTATTATTTAAGTCGCACGTCAGTAGGGGCCGAGTTTAACTACTCAGCGATTGAGAAGATATGTCTGGCCCTCATCTTCGCCGTAAAGAAACTTAAGCATTACTGCCTCTCGCATCAAATAACGTTGATATCCAAGGCCGACCCGATCAAATTTCTCATGAATCGGCCTATGCTGTCCGGGCGCTTAGCAAAATGCGCCCTTCTCCTCTCAGAATTCGACATCACTTACATCCCGGCACGAGCCGTTAAAGGGCAAGCGATTGCGGATTTTCTCGCTGCGCACCCCATTCCAAGTAATGAAGAAATGGAATGCGATCTCCCAGACGACCAGGTCATGATGATTGAAGAACAACAACTCTGGCAAATGTACTTCGACGGAGCCTCTAGGTCCACAGGGGCAGGAGCAGGAGTTATATTTATTAGCCCGCAGGGAGATCTGCTGCCCTATTCATTTACGATCGTGCCAACCTGTACCAACAACGAAGCAGAATACCAAGCCCTCATTATCGGGCTACAGCTCGCCCTCGAGATGTGTATCAAGGCAATACAGATCTACGGTGACTCCAGGTTAGTCATCAGACAGCTAACGACGGAATATGAGGTTCGCAAGCCCGAGTTGTCGCCCTTCTACCACTAAGCGCAATCGTTGTTCGATCAGTTTCGCAATGGCAGCATTTCACATATACTAAGGCAAGAGAACATACAGGCCAACGCGTTGGCCAGCCTGGCCGCTGCTCTGGCTAATCCCAGAGGCAGCCCACTTCAAGTAACAATCGAAGAAAGAAGGATCTTACCAACTACCTTGTCGCGAAGCGACGAATCGAGCGCAAATCCCATCTGTTGCTCCGAAATTACAGAAGAAAACGACTGGAGAAGACCATTTGTCGACTACTTGAAATACGAAATTTTTACCGGAAGAGCCCAAGATGCGCACTTAGGTCAGGAGACACGCCGGTTCATTTATAATACAGAGTGACACCCTTTACAAGCGCTCGTATGAGGGAGTGCTGCTACGCTGCCTGGACCAGGATGAGGCATATGCCACACTAGAAGAAGCTCACGGAGGGGAGTGCGGTGCTCACCAAGGGGGCAAGAACTTACATCACCGCGTCCGACACATGGGGTACTATTGGCCCACAATGACGAAAGACGCGATAGACTACGTCAGGAAGTGTCACCAATGCCAGATACATGCGGATATAATACACTCACCACCAGAAGAGTTACATCAGTCAGTAATATCTTGGCCTTTCGCCGCCTGGGGCATGGACGTGATAGGGCCGATCAGTCCGCCATCCTCTCAGGGGCACCAGTACATTCTTGCTGCGACCGATTATTTCTCTAAATGGGCAGAAGCCATTGCCTTAAGAAACGTGAAAGCCAGCCACGTCGAAAGTTTCATCCGTCATGCCATATTATATCGGCACTGTATCCCTGAAAGAATCACCACCGACAACGGGACACCCTTCAAAAATGTCACTATCGACAGGCTTATGCGCAAAGTTCAAGATTAAGCATTGCTATTCGTCACCTTACTACGCTCCCGCGAACGGGTTAGCCGAAGCGTTCAACAAGACTATCATGAAAATCCTAAAGAAGACAGTGACAAAAAATAAGAAGAACTGGGACAGACGATTACCCGAAGCACTATGGGCATACAGGACCACGTACCGCACAGCCACTCGAGCCACACCCTACTCATTGGTGTACGGCACGGAAGCTGTGATCCCGATGGAAATACAGGTGGAGTAACTACGAGTCGTGCTCCGACACTCCTTGATGACCAAATACAATGCTAAAATCAGAATGGTCGAGCTGGACGATCTGGATGAAAAGAGACTCGCCGCTCAGCAAAGGCTTGAAATGTATCAAAAACAAATCTCAGCTTCATACGATAAACGAGTCCGGGGTAGATCTTTTAAAAGAGGCGACTTGGTGCTAATGATGAAGCGTCCGGCACCGGCACAAGGCCCAAAGAGTAAATTCGATCCGAAATGGGATCCAGTGTGCATTATCGACGAAGTATACTCCAATGGAGCCTACCGGGTGACAGATTGCAAAGGACAGAGCATCAGTACGCTGGTGAATGGTCGATTCTTGAAAAGATATTATATTTGACGCAAGTCTATCATCATATTTTGTAAACGCCCCATTAGAGGGATGATGTAATGAAGGAAATACCAAGAGAAATAATACTGCATAGGGTTTGGAGCGAAGTACTAATTATCTACCTTTTCTTCCACAGGTATCAGAAAGTCGTCAAGGCTCAGGATACGTCAGGAATGACACCCCACTTTTCAAAGCTCGCTTTTCAAGGCCATTAGGAAAGGGGGTAAGCCCTTAATAGAGGCCCGATCACATCCCTGCTCGTATAAGCACAGGTTTGGGTCCTAACAGGGGGACGCTCTTACCAAATGACTCAGTCGGTTCACATTCAAAGCTCAAAATTTACAAATGAATTAACAATACAATATGAACCCAAAACTGCAGTAGTATACATATGGACACAATATTTGTTACAACGTGTTCTAAAAATTACGAATGAAGGTCATCACAGCTCAACTGTTTAAAGTTTTTAAACATTGGTCTAACAAGTTTGCTGCAGACTCCTCGATCGCCTTCCGTGCCGTCTCGGCTTCAGCTAGAACTAGAGCAGGGTCAGGAATGTCCCTGAGAGACTGCTCCAACTCCGCAACTTGGGCTCTCACGACGTCGTGCTCCGCTTCCTGCTGATCAAGGGAAGACTGCAAGCGAGTCCTCTGACCGCTAAGCTTGGAGAATTTGAGGTGGACGATCGAGCGTTCGGCTTGCAGCTGAGCCACCTCATTGTCTATCTCTGCCAAACGTCGGTGGCCTCTCGACACCCATCATCAACAATCTGCCAGTCCTTCTTCACCACGGCCACCCCTGCCTCGTGTAATTCCAGTTTCGGGAGAAGGGACCGCAAGTGACCACGCTTCTCCTGAATGGAAGGGTCAACTTGGAGACTTTTCGCCTCACGCTCTCGGGCCACCCATTCCTTGAACTGAGTCACTTGACCGATTATGGAAGACAAGTCAATCCCAAGCCAGGCAGCGTTAAGCCCTAATGCCTGCAACGCCTCGTCTAAGATAGGCCATTCCTCCTCATGTCTTAAAGAGTCGGCGATGTCAGACAGAAGGCCCCTGAGAAGGTTTGCCTTGGTCCTCGATAGGCCCCAAAGGGATGAGACGAATGACTCTGGCAACGCCGTAGGCGCTGAAGCATCAACGGAAGCAGCTGCTGGCACAGAAAGTGGTAAACGTTAGTACAGGAAAATCATCGTCAGAAAGGAAGCAGTCAAAAAGGTAGAAGCAAGTGATATACCAGCAACATCAGGAATGCCAACGGCAAGGGCGCTGGATGAGGCGGTAGGCACAGGTGACGCTGGGGCCGGCTCCGTTGTTCCCTCAATCAATGGTTCGGGCAATTCTGGGGAGGATATCACCACGACCTCGGGAATATTGGCATCAGGCGCTGGCCCAGCAACAGGAGGAATTGCAGTGGCAGGCTCGGCTGATAATAATGTGGCGACGGGCGGAACTTCAATAGCAGAGTCAGTTAAAGACGGTTCAGCGAAAGGAGGAGCCCCCACACAGGTGCAAGCGCGCTCAACTCCATAGTAGGAACCGCGACCTCTTCCGCGACGGCGACAGGTCGCTTTCGGAATCGCACTTTGAGCTTCAACGTCTGCCACAGAAGGATTGGGGGGAAGGGCGGACTCAGCAGGTGCTTCATCATCCAGGTCCATGAAGATCGCCCCCACGTCCTCTTCAGGGACAGACCTATCATATATAGGCTCACTCTCGTTGCTCCCCCGGGTGTGGCACCCTCCGCTCAAGTTGGCTTGAGAGCTCAACTCGCCCTCTTCCCTGGCCTCTCCTATGTTGACGACCGGAGCGTCGCCAGCCTCTTTTGAAAGCTGCTCCCACAGGCGCTCGGCTCTGCGCAGTTTCCACAAGTCCTTTATCTTCTTGCCACCGCAAACGACAGGAAGACGAGGAGCAGTTTTCACCCGAGGGCCAGTGCGCTCAACCCATACACCCTCATCACCCTCATCATCGCCATTGTTATCACCATCATCACCATCAGAGCCTCCGCCTTCACTATCTCCCGCATCATCATCACCTCCGCCAGCTCCGCCTATAGCATTATCGCCGTCCCTACCACCATCGCCTTCCCCGGCAGCATCATCTTCCTCACCCCCTGCCTCAGCCATGCCATCATCACCATCGTCGCCTTCTTCGCCATCGTCACCTTCATCTCCCCCCTCAGAACATCGCCCTCGGCAGGTATCTCATCGATGGGCCCGAGAGACGGGAACTCTGGTCCCGTCGCTGTCACATTTCTCTCTCCATGGGCGATCCAACCCTCCAGGGTGTGCTCTGGCTTTTCATGATCAATCACTACGTTCAAGGAGGTTTGCAATCTCTCCGTGCCTGGCACCGCAGGTTGATGAAGATTTTCTGACACATAGCCGAGCCCGTTGGCGGGAGTAGGCGTAACAATGGGAGGCGTGACGAAGACGGGCTCGGTGACGAGCATTTTATTCCGCACCAGCGCATATTGATGGGCCCACCACCTCATCCACCCAAAGATAGCCCCGGCAAAACACTGCGTCCCCGGGATCACGAAGGAACAGCCGGTCCCGGTCAGCAGAAGTTGCCGCCACATCCACTTCCAGTGAATGGGCCCAACACCATACGCCCGCTGCTCGCGCGTCACTGGTTCTAAGGTTGCTGGCACTCCCTGATCATACCCGAATTGGCGGGCGAAATGATTCAGATAATAAGGCTCCCTCCAAAACTCCAGCCCTTCAGCGGAGCGGCAGTGACGAAGGACGAATCGCGATCAGGAAGGAACGCTCGTAATAATCAATGCTGTCGTCATCCGTGCACAGGATCGACTCTTCACTCCGGGTACTAGAGAAGTGATAGAAATATACGTCGTCGAGCCCCGCGATCCTGTCCTCGATGGTATTTAGGTTGTGGCTGATCATCCTCTTCTTCTGAAAAAAGTGTAGCGGGAGCTTCCCCTCTCTGATGTAATCTCCGCGCCGCACGCCGTAGACCCAAGGGAAGTACACCCCGAGCCAACCAGAGAAAAAGTGCCATCCGCAGTAAGCGGAGTTCATCCCATAGGCAGCGCGCTTCTTGTTGCTAATGACGTAGCCGAACGCTCGATATATAGAACATAAGACCACCGGAGCCAGCGCGTACCGGTGACCGTTTGCCAGGGCCCCTGCGACGGCGAAACAAGACACCCTGATATTATCTGCATGCTTGGAGCTCGGAAGCGCCACGCAGCTGAGCCAATATGCCAGGAAGCCGACCAACTCGCGGGAGGGGGAGAGCTTATTGGGGCGCGGGAAGTTTTCCCTCATCTGTTTCTCTAAAAGCGCCTTATCACCACGGCCTTCGTCGAAGGCCGCGTAGTCCAAACTGAAGGGGAAAGAAGCGAGGTGTTAACAGAAAGAAAGAAGTGTGACTAAACAGTAAGGCACAATTCATTAACAGAACACTTACTTCAAGCCATGGCTGAAATAGACCAGCCATTCCTCGAATAGGAGCTTATCTTTGAGACCCCAAAATTGGGGCAATTCGGCAAACAGCTCATAGCAGGCCTCGGAGAAGAAGCCTTCATTGATGCCTCTCTTCTTTCGCGACTAGTTCATCGTCGCTTGGGACCCATTCGTCGTAGATTCTCCCGCGGATTGGGAGGCCTGCGATCCTGTTGAGATCCCAGAGCGAGATGCTCATCTCGCCGCACCGCATGTGGAAGGAATTGGTAATGGAGCACCAGTGGTTAAGGAAGCCCTTGTACACCCAGGGCTCTCGGCAAAAGTAACTTGATGTCGCTTCGATCGCCTTGTACAAGCCCACCGCCCGTAAGGTCGCCCTGTGCTGTTCTAAGATCCGGTTCGCCCACGCCTCGTAGCCCGGATGAAGGACCAGATGGCCGCGAGTCCGGAATGCCCCGGACAACCAGACTTCGGCATCCCCCAGATGGTGAAACCTCTGGCGGAGGGTCTCGAAATAATGCCTGGGAAAGGGCTGATGGGGGTTGTGATTTGGCCCCAGGAAGATCATGTCCTTCACGCCTAGGACCGACTGCTGCTTCCCGTTCTTGGAGAGAGAACAATTGAGGAATGGTGCCGGGCTGGATGTCCAAGCGTCGACGCTATAGAAGGAGTTGTCCTGTAGATGTCGGACGGTTCGATGCTCGGGAGAGACCGCTACCACTGATAACTCTTCGAGTAACGAATGTACTCCCGAGTGTAGGGGTTCCTCACGACGAGCGGCGTAGTGATGAGCTTGGCACTAGACCAGGCCACCTTCATTTTGTCCGATTTAGACTTGGCCTGGTTCTCCAAGTACACTTGCTTGGCGCCTTTGCTAGCCCTCTTCGGGTGACCGCGCCTGGTGGCCTGGGTAGGGATCGACGGACTCGCCTCGCCCTCTTCGAACCAGCTGTCCCGTCACTTCGAAAACCCCGGAGAGGAGCATACCAGACATCCCATTGCTCATGCGTGCCCCTGTCTGGAGGGGGTGGCACGATCCTATCGCAAAGGATCTTCTTCTGTATATCCTTCGATAATGTGAGGATGCGCTCATAAAAGTTGAACGTTTCCGGAGGAAGAAACCACTGTGGATTTTCAGCAGATGGTCTGACGACCTGCTTGGCAGCGGCGTGCTTACGCTTGGAAGGAGTCTGGGGTGGATCGGAAGGACCGGCCTGTGAAGGATCGCTGGCCATTGTAACCTGCAAACGGTATGCAAAAACTCAGGTACAAAGTGAAGGGGAGATGTTCGCATAAAGTCGATTAAGCATTCATAAAACCCAAAGGATACAAAATGACAGATAAACAAAACACAAGCGCCAATCAAAGCACCGGCAGAGCACACCCAAAGCAACACAGAAAGAAAGGAATAAAGCAACAGCTACAACCACAACACCATCGTCACAAAACATACAAGCGAGGAAAGACAGAAGTAAAGCGAAAAGTATAATTAGCATTCATCAACCACGAGGGCTATTCCAAATGTCTAAATTGTTAATGTCAATTGTTTAAATGATCAAAATCAACAGTCAATGTAAAACAACTCAAAATTGCGGGGACCCCTCCCCGAAGCCAGAAAGCAAGGATCTCAGTCCTGCGTCAGCGGGAGAACCTGAGCCCTCAACTCATCGACTTTCGCCTGGACCTGGCCTTCCTTGAAGATCAAATCCACTAGGATGGAAATGCACTGTTGCACGAGATCAAAATTCAGGTGCTCGGCGTTGGCGTAGTTCCTTATGATGGAGACTGTCGATCGCCAGGTCGTCATGTTCTCGTATAGCCTCCCTGACCATCCTTCAGATGCCAGCGCGGCGATCCGGATACTCGGCCTCAGCCAATGGGACAAGCCAAGCTAGAAATCGCCTGCTCTCCCTCTTCTCCTCCTTCAGGAAGCTAAGTCGCTTCGACAGGGATAGAAATGAAGCAGCCAGAGAAGGCTCCGCCGCCTCCAGCACCTCCAATTCTTCCAAGAGGGAAGAATCGCCGATGAAGTTGGAAATGGCCTCCTTACGCTCGTCAGAGATGGAGGCCATCGCCGAGACATTCTGGATAGTTCGAAGAATGGGGCGGGAGTCCGCGCCGAGATGAGTCAAGGCTACGGCCACCTCGTCGCATTGACCGGTGAGAGATGACCAAGCCTCAGGGTGGTCTAAAGCATTTAGAAGCCGCCTCAGGCAATCTCGGGCCTGTACGGAGGGAAGCGCGAGTTACGACCATCGTCTGCTAAGAAACAAGGCTGATGAACCAATGCGGCAGTCCGACAAAAAGAGAGAAAACAGGAAGCAGGAGAAGCTAGTCGAGTGAAGTCAAAAAGGTAAGAAGACATGCTAAGGTACACTCGAAACATTACTTAAGGTAACCATAGGTATTACCTTCAAAACTAATGCGATCTAGAAAGCTCGAAAGTCTATGAGACCCTACGCCTCTTCAAAGAAAAATACCATGTGCACGAATACGAGACAGAGGTTAAGGGTGTCACGCCCCAAACCCGGGGACCGGGCTCACTAAATTTTCGATCGCCAACCTAGGTGCCAACAGCCTCCGTAGTACCCCATTCTCGGCTTCTAGCTCTCATGTGCCAGGTTCCGATCCTGGGATCCTACCAGGAGGATTTTCAGGGTAAATTTTTTTTTGTACAAGAGCATAATCAAAACCGTAAAACATCATCAAATATCCACTAATAAGTTTGTTGAGTACAGTGCTGGAAAGGGAAATACAACATGAAGCAGAAGTCCAAAATATCAGGTACATAAACCGCGCTCAACGCTGCTGATATGCTTTAGTACCTGCAGTGTAAACAAACGTGCATGAGCTTCCTACGAAGCCCAGTAGAGTGCGCCTGTGCGCGTGTGATGCATATGACAAGTATACAGATATCAGAGTAAGCGAAAGTAGTAGAGGACTAAGTTACTAAGTTTATGAATGCTATCAGCCATCCCAAGGCTATGCGATGCAAGGGCCTACATGGCCGAGTGTTACATGCTAGAGATGCAATGCAAACATGTCAATCCTCAACTGATCAACATATCAAAATAGTTCTCATCTGGGACATCACCGGGGTCTAGTATACTCTAATATTGGCCGCCGCACATCGCGCGCATAACCAAGCGAGTAGAAAAGACCTCACTATTCGCCTCGTCAGTGGTATGCCAATGCCCACCCGGCTCGCCGATAGCGGACCCATTCCATGAGCTGGTCAGACTCGACCTAGCTTACAACCCACTTCACCCAGGCGGATAAGGTCACACCCCTTTCCAACCGACCTCGACACAGTGGGAGACGCGGACTACTGGTATTTGGCACACGGGCGCTCATGTTATCCACTCGGTCTCGACGCTGGAGCATCCTACTGGTACCACATGGTTTAGGGACTTTCACCAAAGGACATCCATAGCGCCCACGTACTAGAACAAGTTTTCGGTGTCTAATACTGCCAACCATGATGTGACTATGGTGGCCACCACCCCGATGCTGCTAGGGTGTGAAAGCGATCGTGACATACATAATGCGAAATGCATGAGTCATACAATCCAAGTCATGCACCAAACTTACGCATACTGCACAATCATGTGGGGCGACCCTGTCTCGCACGGGTCCCCTAAGTATAACAAGACAACTAGCATATGCTATGGTTAATCATGATCCATAACAGGCATACAAATGATGCGTATGGGCATATGAATGAGCATGGTATTCATTATACTAAGCATGTTATCAGTGTGACATATCAAGCTAATCATACTAGCATGTTACCAACATATCATGTAACCCTGGCCTTAAAAGGCCCAATATATACATAGAGAGTGGGACCCGGACTGTGGGTCCCATTGGAAATGTAAAGGTCTTCGTGGCATAGCCCACTTGAGACCACATCGGCCCCATACTTGGGCCTGCACATACAAGATAGGCCGCCAAAATACGTGTACGGCATGGATAAAACATATACATCATGGTGGAGCTAATAGATACATCACGTTGGGACCCATAGGGTGGCCACCTGCTGGGCAGCGTGGTACCCATCTAGTCCCAATAAGTTTTGAATCAAGCAGATATGTATTTTCTCCTTCATCCATATCCATGTGATCTTATGAACAGGTTGGATGGCAAATAAACATCACTGTAGAACCTGGAAAGGTTTCAACGTTGGAATTCATCATTTTCCACTGTGGCATGGTCCACTTGACATTAGGATATGCTTAAATTTTGGGCCCAGCCACTTATGAATAGGTTGGGTGACAAATAAACATCATTGCAGGTCTGGGAAGGTTTCAATGGTGGAGATCATTATTTCCACTGTTGTCCCGTGGCATGGCCCACTTGCCATTGGGATATGCTTAAATTTTGGGCTCGGCCACTTATGAAACAGGTTAGATGACAATTAAACATCACTGTAGGGCTGGGAAGGTTTCAACGGTAGAGATCATTATTCCCACTGTTGACCCGTGGCATGGCCCACTAAAATGAGCTGGAAAAACATATGGACGTAGTGGACAAGGCACATACATTCTAGGTGGGCCCAGTGGGGCCCATTGACCATGCCCATGTAGACTACGCTGTTGGGCAGCAGCGTCCCCTGGACGCTGTCTGTCCAGCAGCAGCATTTTTTTTTACTCTTAACAAGTGGGGCCCACAGGAGTTTCCGATCAAGCCGATATTTTTGTTTTTCATTCTTCCATGTCTGTGTGAACTTATGAACAGGTTGGATCTCAAATAAACAGCATGGTGGGCCATAAGAAGGTTTCAACGGTAGGGCCACTGTCCCTACTGTTTTCTGTGGTGGGGCCCCCTTGAGACTTGGATCTGACTCAATCTTGGGGTCATGCCCTAAAATGATCTCCCCAAAAGAATGGACGGTGTGGATACAGCACATGCATCATGGTGGGACCCACGACTGGGCCACCAGCCGGCACGAGCCAGCGTCCTGGACGCTGGTACTACCAGCGTCAGCGACGCTGCCTCTGATTCTTCTTCTCTTTCTTTTTTTTTTTTGGTGTTTATATCAAGTGAGGCCCACATGGGGCTGATCCACTCCGTTCATCAGGTTCCCCATCTCATGGGGGACCCAACAAGCCCAATATTGGATATGTAAATAGGTTTAGAAACATTAAAGTGGGCCGAAGAATATCTGACAGTAGGAATCATTGTTTACACTGATTCATGCGATGCGGTCCACCTAAGATTTGGATCGACTTCATATTTTGTCCCTGGCCCTAAAATGATCTGGGCGAACAAATGGACGGCGTGGATGGAACACAAACATCAAGGTGGGTCCCCCGAGTGGGGACCCCATGCACCGTCCAAGTGAGGCTGGACGTTCCACCGTCAGAACGTCCAGACGCTGGACGTCCAGTGCTTCTTTTATTTATTTATTTTTTTTTGTTTCTTTCTTTTTTATTTTTGTGGTCATTTCAAGTGGGGCCCACTTAGGGACAATCCACCCCCTTCATCATGTTCCCCAGCTCATTGGGGTTCTAACAAGCCCAGTATTAGGCAGGTAATGTGGTCCACAAACATCACGGTGGGTCCAAGAAGTCTCAACAGTCGGCTTCATTACTTCCACTGTTTTCTATGGTGTGGTCCACCTGAGATCTGGATCTTCTTCATTTTTGGCGTCCTGCCATAAAATGGGATGGAGAAACAGCTGGACGGCGTGGATTAGATGCATACATCAAGGTGGGTCCCACGTGTGGGGACCTTGCCCAACGCCCAAAAGGGCTTTTAGCCCACGTGCTGCTGGGCAGCAGCGCCCTCTGGACGTTGTCTGTCCAGCGGCACCTCTTCCTCTTATTTTTTTTTCATTTTTATTATTATTATTATTATTATTATTATTACAAGGTGGGGCCCATTCATGGATGATCCAATCCATCCATCAGGTTCTCCACCACCAGGTGGGCCCGAAAGAAAAGGAAAATGAAAGGAAATCAGGAAATGGGGAGGTTTATGTCCCTTGCACTCACCTCGATGGATGGTTGGACGGTTGGATTGGATCGGGTTGACGATCGGATGATCCGGACGGTCCGGATGATGGTTGGGGCCCTCCAAGCTTGGATCTACACCCTCAATCTCTCTAATCTCTCTCTACTTCTCTCAAATCTTCCTCTTCTCTCAAATCTTTCTCTTTCTCTCTCCTCTCAAATCTCTTTATCTCTCTTCTCAAATCTCTTTCTTGCAAAATGGGAAGTGAGGAAGCCTCTTCTCCCCCTACGTATGGTATTGTATGGGGGGGGGGGGGGGGGGGGGGGGGGGGGGGGGGAGAGAGAGAAGGAATCATGGGTGATGATGGCTAGCATGGGAGAGGGGTATGGGGGGTATGGGCCTTGGTTGACTTTGGAGGAGAGAGAGGGATGGGGGGTATGGTGTGTGTAGAGTAGGGGTATGGGGTGTGTAGAGTAGGGGTATGGGTTTGATTGATTTGATATATCTTGGGATTTGTGCAAGTGGGGCCCACGCCACACGCGCGTTGGCGGCCCATCTTGGATTACGCAATCAATCATAACCTTCACACCGGGTATCGCAATGGGGCGTGCCGTGCGGCGTTGGAATTGCAGCGCCTACGCGGTCGCCGGGGTATAGGTCTCGGGTCGATGCGGTACTGAAATAGGGTCGCGATCAAGGCTCGCTAATCTGGTCCATCCGGGACGTACCGGCACCGAAAATTAAGCGTACGGAAGGCAAATAAGGGTACGGGTCTTCCAACTCTCCCCTCCTAACAAAAAATTTCGTCCTCGAAATTTGCAATACAAACCCAAACTAGCCGAAGATCATAAAAAAAGAATTGCATCACTATATATGCATATCGAATCGAAAAGCAATCATACAGATACAATCAATCATAAAAAAGATGAGGATAAGACTCGCGAATCTCTGCCTCTCGCTCCCACGACGCCTCATCTGCGCTATGATGACTCCACTGGACCTTCACTAAAGGAATGACCTTAGTCCGGAGGACCTGCTCCTTCCGGTCAAGGATACGAATCGGCTGCTCAATGTAAGAAGCATCCTCACGAACCTCCAACGGCTGCCAATCTATCACAGGAACCACGTCTGACTCACACTTCCGCAACATAGAAACATGAAAAACGTTATGGACGCCAGACAACTGAAGTGGCAAGGCAAGCTGATAGGCTACGGCGCCAATGCGCCCAGTGATCTCGAAGGGTCCAATGAATCTCGGGGCAAGCTTCCCCTTGGCTCCAAAACGAACCACGCCCTTCATGGGTGAGACCCTGAGATACACACGATCCCCAATGGAAAACTCTAGGGGACGACGTCGACGATCTGCAAAACTCTTCTGTCGACTCTGAGCTGTGCGCATCCTCTGCCTGATGATATCGATAGCCTCTGATGTCCTCTGCACAAGCTCGGGACCTAGGAGACGATGCTCTCTAACCTCGGCCCAACAATTAGGAGACCTACAAGGTCTACCATACAACGCCTCAAAAGGAGCCATACCGATAGTTGCCTGGTAGCTGTTATTATATGCAAACTCAGCCAAACGCAGGTGTTTCTCCCAACTACCTGAGAAATCCAACACGCAAGCTCGAAGCATGTCCTCAAGGATCTGGTTGACCCTCTCGGTCTGACCATCAGTCTGAGGATGATATGTGGTGCTGAACTTCAAGGCAGGCCCCATCGCCTTCTGAAAACTCCTCCAGAACCGCGACGTAAATCTCGGATCTCGGTTAGAAACGATCGAAACTGGGACTCCGTGCAGCCTCACAATCTCCTCGATAAACAATTCTGCAAGTCGGTCCAATGACCAGGTCGCACGTATCGCAAGAAAATGTGCCGACTTCGTCAAACGATCAACGACAACCCAGATGGCGTCATGACCACGATCAGTCCTCGGCAATCCCATAATGAAGTCTGTGGTCACGTGCTCCCATTTCCACAACGGGACACTCAACGGTTGCAGGGGACCTGGAGGTTTGCGATGATCGGCCTTGACACGCTGGCAAGTGTCACACTCAGCCACAAAACTGGCAATCTAATGCTTCATACCGTCCCAAAAATACTGCCTCCTCATATCACGATACATCTTGGTAGAGCCTGGGTGAATCGTGAACCTCGATCGGTGTGCCTCATCCATAAGATCTTTGCAACTGAGGAATATCTGGAACACACAACCGACCCCTGAAACGAAGTCCACCATCTGACCCAATCTACCAATCAGTCTGACCCTCTAACGTGGCCTCTTCCCAATAATCCTTCAGCGTCTGATCTGTCTGCTGAGCCTCGATCACCCTAGAAACAAGAGAGGGTTGAATCGACAAGCTCGATAACTGCATGATAGAAGACTGCAGGCTCAGCTCAAAATCATACTCGGCAACCTCCTCGAGCATCCTCCACTCCCGGACCATCATATGCGCCACCAGGCCTCGTGGCTGATGGCTAAGGGCATCAGCCACCACGTTGGCCTTACCAGGGTGGTACTGAAGATCAAAATCATAATCCTTCAGGAGCTCCATCCAACGTCTCTGCCTCATGTTCAACTCGGACTGCGAGAAGAGGTACTTCAGGCTCTTGTGGTCAGAAAAGAGCTCGAACCTGACCCCATAAAGATAGTGCCTCCACACCTTCAATGCGAAGACTATCGCTGCTAGCTCCAGATCATGAGTGGGGTAGTTCTGCTCATGGACCTTGAGCTGGCGAGACGCATACACTACTACTCTGCCATGCTGCATCAGGACAGCACCTAAGACAATACGTGAGGCATCTGTAAAAACCACGAATCCTTCACTCCCGGAGGGAAGAGTGAGGACTGGTGTAGAAGTAAGACGGTCCTTCAGTTCTGTAAATGCTCGCTCACAGGCATCACTCCAAACTGAACTCAGCGCCCTTCTGGGTCAACCTGGTCAGCGGGGCTGTAATACGAGAGAAGCCCTCTATGAAACGGCGATAATAACCTGCTAACCCTAGGAAACTCCGGATTTCGGACGCGTTCGTGGGCTGACCCCACTGACACACGGCATCAATCTTCACTGGATCTACTGCTACTCCCTGCCTCGTCACCACATGACCGAGGAACTTCACCTCCTCCTGCCAAAACTCACACTTCTCCAACTTCGCATAAAGCTGGTGTGTGCTGAGGGTCTGCAAGGTGATCTCCAGATGCTGTGCATGCTCCTCCCGAGTCGTCGAATAGATCAAAATGTCATCGATAAACACCACAACGAACTGATCAAGGTAGGGACGAAAGACCACGTTCATCAATTGCATGAACATAGCGGGCGCATTGGTTAGTCCGAAAGATATGACCTAGAACTCAAAATGACCGTAACACGTCCTGAATGCCGTCTTCGGGATATCCTCCTCCCGGACACGGACCTGATGATAACCGGACCGTAGGTCAATCTTCGAAAAGAACTGGGCCTCCCGCAACTGGTCAAATAAATCGTCGATCCTCGGAAGCGGGTACCTATTCTTAATTGTGACCTTGTTGAGCTCGCGGTAATCCACGCAGAGCCTCAACGAGCCATCCTTCTTCTTCACAAAGAGTACCGGCGCTCCCCATGGTGAACTGCTCGGACGGATGAAGCCTAGTTCACGCAACTCGTCCAACTGCTTCCGCAGCTCCCGCAACTCCAAAGGTGCCATACTGGTATGGGGCCTTTGAGATAGGCGCAGTACTGGGCACGAGGTCAATCTGAAACTCGGTATGCCGACGAGGTGGCAACCCCGGAATCTCCTGAAACACATCCGAAAAATCACAAACTACCGGCAGCTGGTCGATGCACACGGCAACCGGTTCCTCTATGGCACACGACATCAAAGATGACAACTGCTCACCTCTAGGCTAGGCAACGAACTGAAACTGCGGCATGCCGGGTATAAGGAAAGTGACTGTTCTTGCGAAGCAGTCCAATACAGCGTGATACTCGGCCAGCCAATCCATGCCCAGGATAACATCAAACTCAGTCATCGGTAAAACAAACAAATCGGCGGGCAAAAAGGTCTCTCCTACCAAGACGGGGCAAGACGAACAGATCAAACTCAATACTGCGGTCTTCCCTAAGGGTGTCGACACTGACAAACCCTCGCGCACTGATTCTAACGGCAAACCAGTCGATCGGCAGAAATCATCGGATATAAAAGAATGCGATGCACCAGAATCAAACAAAACATGAGCTATGCATGCAGAGACAATGAGTGTACCATCAACGACTCCTCCAGGTGCCTGAGGATCCTGCTGGGCTGCGTAGAACCTGCCCTGAGTCTGCTGGGGATGTGCCTGTCCCCTCTGCGGTCGCCGCTGCTGCTGCTGTGGTCTATGCTGCTGCCTCTGCTGCTGTGGCTGCTGCTGTGGGTGGGGACACTCATGCCTACGATGCCCTGTCCCCCCACATCCGTAACAAACACCTGCAAACTGTCTCTGGGACGGTGCTGGAGGTGCTACTGGTGCTACTGGCGGTCGAACAGATGGACGAACCGGGTGCCTCTGCTGTGCCTGAGTCTGCTGCTGCCGGAAGCTGTTAGAAGGAGCCTTCCTCTTCCCCTTCCGGTCTCCGCTCTGGTCACGAATCCGCTGTGCATTGGCCCACTCTGCCTCATATATCTGGGCCCGCTCTACCACCTCCTCGAATGTAGGAAGCTTGTGTCCCGTGACACGGCCACGAAGGCCAAGGCGCAGTCCGGTCTCAAATCGACGGGCCTTCCGCACCTCGTCATCCACGAGATATGTCACAAATCTGGATAGCTCAATGAATCGAGCCTCATACTACGACACTGACATATCTCCCTGGACCAGTGTCTCGAACTCTAGAGCACGCTACTGACGGACATGCTCAGGGAAGAACTTTCGGTCAAACCGGTCTACAAAGTCCTCCCATGTCCACTCGAAATCAGGCCCGGCGGCTCGAGTAACTGACGCCCACCAGTGCTCGGCCTCTCCCTGAAAAAGGAAAATGGCAAGAGGAACTCGCTCCTCGGTCGAGCATCGCATCGTCGTAAAGATCTTCGTTACCTCCGATTTCCATCTCTCCTCTGCCACCGGGTCTGGTCCGCCCAAAAATCGTGGGGGATCCATCCGCCTGAAGTCCATCAGCAAGGAACGAGCACGATCCTGCTCCGATGGGGCAACTGCGTCAGATGACCTCCTCTCCTGGCGCTCTACCATGGAGGTCATAACTTGCATCATCTCCTGAAACTGACCAGCAGTTATAGCTGGAGCTGGAGCTGGGACTGGGGCGGTCTGGGATGTACCCGCACCGGTCGACAGCCTACCGGTGGCTCTCTTGGGCGCCATATCCTACAGAAAAGGACAGGTACCTCTTAGCATTGATACTCTCGAATGCACACACGTTAGGGAATCATATTCAGAAGTTTCTAAGCTCAAAATAGGGAATCCTATTATAACTATGTTGTAACAGGATCCTAGTGTGGGTCGCTAAGTGCATAAGATCAGGATCCTAATCATCCTAAGTTTGCAACAATCATTCAGTTAAGGGTAGTTAATCTATGGCCATTAGTAGATATGTGATGTCATCCACAGGTATTCCCAAGTTATGCTCTATACCAACTTCTGTCACGCCCCAAACCCAGGGATCGGGCTCACTAAATTCCCGATCGCCGACCTTGGTGTTAACAACCTCCGTAGTACCCCATTCTCGGCTTCTAGCTCTCATGTGCCAGGTTCCGATCCTGGGATCCTGCCAGGAGGATTTTCAGGGTAAATTTTTTTTTTGTACAGGAGCATAATCAAAACCATAAAACATCATCAAATATCCACTAATAAGTTTGTTGAGTACAGTGCTGGAAAGGGAAATACAACATGAAGCAGAAGTCCAAAATATCAGGTACATAAACCGCGCTCAACGCTGCTGATATGCTCTAGTACCTGCAGTGTAAACAAACGCGCATGAGCTTCCTACGAAGCCCAGTAGAGTGCGTGTGTGCGCGTGTGATGCATATGACAAGTATACAGATATCAGAGTAAGCGAAAGTAGTAGAGGACTAAGTTACTAAGTTTATGAATGCTATCAGCCATCCCAAGGCTATGCGATGCAAGGGCCTACATGGCCGAGTGTTACATGCTAGAGATGCAATGCAAACATGTCAATCCTCAACTGATCCACATATCAAAATAGTTCTCATCTGGAACATCACCGGGGTCTAGTATACTCTAATATTGGCCGCCGCACATCGCGCGCATAACCAAGCGAGTAGAAAAGACCTCACTATCCGCCTCGTCAGTGGTATGTCAATGCCCACCCGGCTCGCCGATAGCGGACCCATTCCATGAGCTGGTCAGACTCGACCTAGCTTACAGCCCAATTCACCCGGGCGGATAAGGTCACACCCCTTTCCAACCGACCTCGACACAGTGGGAGACGCGGCCTACTGGTATTTGGCACACGGGCGCTCATGTTATCCACTCGGTCTCGACGCTGGAGCATCCTACTGGTACCACAGGGTTTAGGGACTTTCACCCAAGGACGTCCATAGCGCCCTACGTACTAGAACAAGTTTCCGGTGTCCAATACTGCCAACCATGATGTGACTATGGTGGCCACCACCCTGATGCTGCTAGGGTGTGAAAGCAATCGTGACATACATAATGCGAAATGCATGAGTCATACAATCCAAGTCATGCACCAAACTTACGCATACTGCGCAATCATGTGGGGCGACCCTGTCTCGCACGGGTCCCCTAAGTATAACAAGCCAACTAGCATATGCTATGGTTAATCATGATCCATAACAGGCATACAAATGATGCGTATGGGCATATGAATGAGCATGGTATTCATTATACTAAGCATGTTATCAGTGTGACATATCAAGCTAATCATACTAGCATGTTACCAACATATCATGTAACCCTGGCCTTAAAAGGCCCAATATATACATAGAGAGTGGGACCCGGACTGTGGGTCCCATTGGAAATGTAAAGGTCTTCGTGGCATAGCCCACTTGAGACCACATCGCCCCCATACTTGGGCCTGCACATACAAGATAGGCCGCCAAAATACGTGTACGGCATGGATAAAACATATACATCATGGTGGAGCTAATAGATACATCACGTTAGGACCCATAGGGTGGCCACCTGCTGGGCAGCGTGGTACCCATCTAGTCCCAATAAGTTTTGAATCAAGCAGATATGTATTTTCTCCTTCATCCATATCCATGTGATCTTATGAACAGGTTGGATGGCAAATAAACATCACTGTAGAACCTGGAAAGGTTTCAACATTGGAATTCATCATTTTCCACTGTGGCATGGTCCACTTGACATTAGGATATGCTTAAATTTTGGGCCCAGCCACTTATGAATAGGTTGGGTGACAAATAAACATCATTGCAGGTCTGGGAAGGTTTCAATGGTGGAGATCATTATTTCCACTGTTGTCCCGTGGCATGGCCCACTTGCCATTGGGATATGCTTAAATTTTGGGCTCGACCACTTATGAAACAGGTTAGATGACAATTAAACATCACTGTAGGGCTGGGAAGGTTTCAACGGTAGAGATCATTATTCCCACTGTTGACCCGTGGCATGGCCCACTAAAATGAGCTGGAAAAACATATGGACGTAGTGGACAAGGCACATACATTCTAGGTGGGCCCAGTGGGGCCCATTGACCATGCCCATGTAGACTACGCTGTTGGGCAGCAGCGTCCCCTGGACGCTGTCTGTCCAGCAGCAGCATTTTTTTTTTTACTCTTAACAAGTGGGGCCCACAGGAGTTTCTGATCAAGCCGATATTTTTGTTTTTCCTTCTTCCATGTCTGTGTGAACTTATGAATAGGTTGGATCTCAAATAAACAGCATGGTGGGCCATAAGAAGGTTTCAACGGTAGGGCTACTGTCCCTACTGTTTTCTGTGGTGAGGCCCCCTTGAGACTTGGATCTGACTCAATCTTGGGGTCATGCCCTAAAATGATCTCCCCAAAAGAATGGACGGTGTGGATACAGCACATGCATCATGGTGGGACCCACGACTGGGCCACCAGCCGGCACGAGCTAGCGTCCTGGACGCTGCCTCTGATTCTTCTTCTCTTTCTTTTTTTTTTTGGTGTTTATATCAAGTGAGGCCCACATGGGGCTGATCCACTCCGTTCATCAGGTTCCCCATCTCATGGGGGACCCAACAAGCCCAATATTGGATATGTAAATAGGTCTAGAAACATTAAAGTGGGCCGAAGAATATCTGACAGTAGGAATCATTGTTTACACTGATTCATGTGGTGCGGTCCACCTAAGATTTGGATCGACTTCATATTTTGTCCCTGGCCCTAAAATGATCTGGGCGAACAAATGGACGGCGTGGATGGAACACAAACATCAAGGTGGGTCCCACGAGTGGGGACCCCATGCACCGTCCAAGTGACGCTGGATGTTCCAGTGTCAGAACGTCCAGACGCTGGACGTCCAGTGCTTCTTTTATTTATTTATTTATTTTGTTTCTTTCTTTTTTATTTTTGTGGTCATTTCAAGTGGGGCCCACTTAGGGACAATCCACCCCCTTCATCATGTTCCCCAGCTCATTGGGGTTCTAACAAGCCCAATATTAGGCAGGTAATGTGGTCCACAAACATCACGGTGGGTCCAAGAAGTCTCAACAGTCGGCTTCATTACCTCCACTGTTTTCTATGGTGTGGTCCACCTGAGATCTGGATCTTCTTCATTTTTGGCGTCCTGCCATAAAATGGGATGGAGAAACAGCTGGACGACGTGGATTAGATGCATACATCAAGGTGGGTCCAACGTGTGGGGACCTTGCCCAACGCCCAAAAGGGCTTTTAGCCCACGTGCTGCTGGGTAGTAGCGCCCTCTGGACGCTGTCTGTCCAGCGGCACCTCTTCCTCTTATTTTTTTTTCATTATTATTATTATTATTATTATTATTATTATTACAAGGTGGGGCCCATTCATGGATGATCCAATCCATCCATCAGGTTCTCCACCACCAGGTGGGCCGAAAAGAAAAGGAAAATGAAAGGAAATCAGGAAATGGGGAGGTTTATGTCCCTTGCACTCACCTCGATGGATGGTTGGACGGTTGGATTGGATCGGGTTGACGATCGGATGATCCGGACGGTCTGGATGATGGTTGGGGCCCTCCAAGCTTGGATCTACACCCTCAATCTCTCTAATCTCTCTCTACTTCTCTCAAATCTCCCTCTTCTCTCAAATCTTTCTCTTTCTCTCTCCTCTCAAATCTCTTTATCTCTCTTCTCAAATCTCTTTCTTGCAAAATGGGAAGTGAGGAAGCCTCCTCTCCCCCTACGTATGGTATTGTATTGGGGGGGGGGGGGGGGGGGGGGGGGGGGGGGGGAGGAGAGAGAAGGAATCATGGGTGATGATGGCTAGCATGGGAGAGGGGTATGGGGGGTATGGGCCTTGGTTGACTTTGGAGGAGAGAGAGGGATGGGGGGTATGGTGTGTGTAGAGTAGGGGTATGGGTTGTGTAGAGTAGGGGTATGGGTTTGATTGATTTGACATATCTTGGGATTTGTGCAAGTGGGGCCCACGCCACATGTGTTCGCTTCCCCAAGTGTAGGGTTGCGATGTAGTAATAAACTCGGTAAGACCGAGGTCGATCCTCAGGGACTTATGTAGGATTTCACAAACTCATCCACAAGTGTCTATCTACTAATCGGATTTTTGTATGAAATTGATATGAGTAACAGAAGTTGAATTAAATCAAAAGTAATTAATTATAAGAAAGCACTAGGGGTTCAGAGGATCCACTTGTAGCAATCCTTGATGTTCAATCCGCTGTGGTTTCTTATTCTCTCAACTAGAATCGACATTCCTGTCTATCTAGTCGGATGATAGAGCTGTTAAACCAAACAGTCTGTAATATGTAAGTTCTATGCATAAGATTCACTCAATGTAGGTTGAGCTGAGCATGCTCAATTGCATAGGTCATTCCCCTTTCCTATAAGTCCAGTTCACAATCATAATCATCCTCAAGTCCTCTCACAAGACAAGGCTAGATCAGGATTTGAACTGGATTCAAATCACAAGCACAGTCCATACATATTCCAGAAAAACAGAAAAATAGAACTTTGGTAGGAAGTCCCTTCATGAAGAGCTTAGTACTAGAGCGCACTCCGATTCCTCGGATCATACAGGTCTAGACCGTTGCAAACGAATTAAGAAGCTAAGTAATTCATCCAAACATCCATGAGTCATCACAAGACTAAGAAAAATTACTTAAAAACTTGTATAAACTTCAAACCTTAGTTCATAATCATGAATTCCAAACTCAAAACCACTTAACTACGAATCAAAACATCTTGGATTCACTACAAGCTTCACCTCTTAGCCCTAGCTAAGAGGCTTAGCTGCTCAGGATCCAAGGAAACATGAAACAACTACAAAAAGCATGAAAACAGCAAAGCAAACCAAAAGGAGTTGTGAAACTCCAATCTCCACTTCCACAGTCTCCAACTTCGCTTGAACCCTTCTAGGATGCCCTAGGAACAATCCCTAAGTGCTTTTTATAGCCTGGAGGCTTCACAACTTCGGAAGAATCGAGAACTTGCGTAATACTTACGCAGCGCAGAGAAAATCGGGATGAAATTAGAAGTTTCTAACTTCTTTCGCACAGCCGACCGGTCACGACCGGTCGGCCTCAATAGACCATCACTCCAGCAAGCATGGCCGACCGGTCATGACCGGTCGGCCTAGTAGAACATCAGTCCAGCAAGCCTGTCCGACCGGTCAAGACCGGTCGGACGTTTTCTCTTGTATTACAGCAGCCATGGCCGACCGGTCATGACCGGTCGGCCTTGTTCATTGAGGTTCCAACATGCATGGCTGACCGGTCATTGATCGGTCTGGCTCCCTTGGCCGACCGGTCATGACCGGTTGGCAGTCTTCCAAGTTCTTTTTCTTCTTTTTCTTTTCTTTCCTTGCTTCTTTCTTTTCTTCTTTGATCATCAAATAATCTTCATTAGAATGATGCCAAATGAGCCCTTTTTGTCTTTAATTGAGTGGAGTTCACTCTCAGTCCTGTAGTCACAAAACATGCATTGGATTAGCCTACAAACCATACAAACCTTGCACAATGAGTGATGAATTGGGGTTAGAATATGCACAATTAAGAGCTCAACAACACGCGCGTTGCGCGGCCCATCTTGGATTACGCAATCGATCATAACTTTCACACCGGGTATCGCAATGGGGCGTGCCGCGCGGCGTTGGAATTGCAGCGCCTACGCGGTCGCCGGGGTATAGGTCTCGGGTCGATGCGGTACTAAAATAGGGTCGCGATCAAGGCTCGCTAATCTGGTCCATCCGAGACGTACCGGCACCGGAAATTAAGCGTACGGAGGGCAAATAAGGGTACGGGTCTTACAACGGGGCTCATACACTTAAGTATCTAGTCCCGCAAAAGATTATTTCAAAAACAAATTTTACAATCCTATAATCTGGGCACGTGGGTCTCCACACATCCCGAAATTCCAAAGGATGCCAAGATCATATTTCCAGGTGCGTAAGACCCTACGCACCCTTAAACCTATCCAGACCCCAATATCCGGGTGCGTGAAGGACAATCCCTCAACAAAATCGACAAAGGGTGCGTGAGGTCCCACGCACCCCATAAATATACATTTTTCGGCCAAGTTCATTAGCTGGGTGCGTGAGCCCCAACGCATCCTTAAAAGTCAACCTGGTACGTGAACCCAATTACATGGTACGTGAACCCAATTTCATGGTACGTGAAACACCAAGACCTGCCCAGAGTTTGACGAAGGGTGGGTAGACCCCCCACGCACCCAAAAATTCATGAACTCCGTAAAAAATTTAAATTTACAGGTGCGTACCACCCCACGCATCCAAAAGGGGACATTCAAAAATCCAAGTTTGAAATTACAGGGTGCGTATGCATCCCACGCACCCCCGAAGTCATTCCTACCTCGAATAAACGGGTGCGTGTGAAATAAATAGATGCGTTGGAGAAAATTGTTGTGTGCGTTGGAGAATAAAAAGGTGCGTGGGCTGGATGTAAGATATCTAGCAAGAAACAGTGAAATGACTGAGAATAAGCCGTCTCGTCTATTTATAGTGGGACCCAGGAAGTCCGGTGCGTCGCACCAGCCGATCGTGCGTCCGTCGCGACCCACCGGAGGGGCATCTGTTGGGGTCCCAAATAGTGAGGACCTCTAAAAAGAGCAAAATAACCTCATACCTCTGAAAAATCACGTGGAAACGCCCTCCGGTGCACGCAGAATGAAAATATGTAGGAATTCTTGACTTAGCCAAGTTCTTTTAGTGGGCCCCACAGACCATCGTGTTCGGAATTGCCCGGAAGTGAACCCGCAACTTCATTACTACTTGTGGTAAACAGTGCCAATGATTGCGTGACGAAACGGGCCCCACAAACCCTCCGAAAGTCAAAACCCAATCAGTGGAGCCCACATTTACGTGTCCACGCACCCTGAAAATTCAGACACCTCACACACCCAACGCACCCTTAAAAGCAGCACATTGATCTTTCATTTAAGGAGGCCCGCGGGTCCCCAACGCACCTTGAAAAATGGTCAACGCACCCTTGCAAACCATGGATGGTTAAAAATTAGGGTTCCAGGTGCGTGGAGCCCCACGCACCCGGCGATTAAGCCCCACGCACCCGAAAGATCCAGTATGTTTTCAGGCATTCGCACATCAATAAACAGGTGCGTTGGGGACATTTTGACAGATGCGTGACATGTGGCGGCCTCTCATTGGCCGACCGCACCTATAAATACCCCCTCATCCCACTCATTACGACGATTCAAAAAAAAGAGAGAGAGCTGCCGCCGCCGGAAACCCAACATCCTCGCCGGAATCCTCGCCGGAATACCTTTCCGACCATCGGAATCCCCTTTCCGGTCGCAGATACTCCACTGCAGGTCTGAATCCCACAATCATAAGTTTGGCCACGCACCCGAAAAGTGACCCATGTGTCTGTAAATTCGGCCCCACGCATCTATAAAATCGACAAATTGAACAAGTATATCGGCCTCTCATGCACCCGAAAAGTGTCCCACGCGTCCATTAATTCGGGTCTCACGCGTCCGTAAATTCATCAAAATCAGATTTTGTAAATTTGGTCCCACGCATCCTAAATATGGACCCACGCACCCCTAAATTAATTAGAAATTCTGTACTCAATTGAAAGGTGCGTGGAGCCTCACGCACCCGTAAATCAGGTCCCACGCACCCAAAAATCAGCCAATTGCAGGACATGCTTGCAGGTGCGCCGGGCTCAATTCTAAGTATTTTCGAGGTCCGTTTGGGCCTATTTTGGATATTTCGAGCATTCTGGACGCGATGGAATGGTCAAACGAACGTTTCGAGAACTCTAAAAGAGTAGAATCGAGCGTCTTCGAGACTTGACCCGACTCGACGCGATGAACGAAGTGACTTCCCGGAAAGGAGCCGCCAACATCCAGAGCTATGTAAATATGCTGTCATTTACATTTACTGTAAAGGCATGATCCGATTTGTGTCAAAGCTAGACAAGTAGGGCCATGGTTACCACAATAAACCATGCCAAAGAGTTTCGATCCTCTACAAACCAATTGCTCAACTGCCACAACACAACGGTCGATGCCCTACCCATCTAAACGGTATCCGCCGGTTGGGCTGCGCAGGTACACAAAATTGTAGAATGGACTTCCCGAGGTCACCTGTCCCTACATTGATAGGCGCGGGCCCAGGGTCGTTTATCTCAGTCATAAACCCTGACAGTCTCAGCCCGGGTCTCCGGCCAAAATATGGGACATAGACATCTGACTAATACAAAGGTGGTTCAGTACACAGCAAAACAAATACAGGTCTCTACGACCACAAACTCTAAGACCATAGTTGTTCGCTTCCCCAAGTGTAGGGTTGCGATGTAGTAATAATCTCGGTAAGATCGAGGTCGATCCTCAGGGACTTATGTAGGATTTCACAAACTCATCCACAAGTGTCTATTGAAATCTACTAATCAGATTTTTGTATGAAATTGATATGAGTAACAGAAGTTGAATTAAATCGAAAGTAACTAATTATAAGAAGGCACTAGGGGTTCAAGGATCCACTTGTAGCAATCCTTGATGTTCAATCCGCTGTGGTTTCTCATTCTCTCAACTAGAATCGACATTAAGGCCTATCTAGTCGGATGATAGAGCTGTTAAACCAAACAGTCTGTAATATGTAAGTTCTATGCATAAGATTCACTCAATGTAGGCTGAGCATGCTCAATTGCATAGGTCATTCCCCTTTTCAAAAGGTCTAGTTCATAATCATAACCATCCTCAAGTCCTGTCACAAGACAAGGCTAGATCAAGATTTGAACTGGATTCAAATCACATGCACAGTCCATACATATTCCAGAAAAACAGAAAAATAGAACTTTGGTAGGAAGTTCCTTTATGAAGATCATAGTACTAGAGCGCACTCCGATTCCTCGGATTATACAGGTCTAGACCGTCACAAACCAATTAAGCAATTAAGTAATTCTCCCAAACATCCATGAGTCATCATAAGACTAAGAAAAACTACTCAAAAGCTTGTATAAACTGCAAACCTTAGTTCATAATCATGAATTCCACACTTAAAACCACTTAACTACGAATTAAAACATCTTGGATCCACTACAAGCTTCACCTCTTAGCCCTAGCTAAGAGGTTTAGCTGCTCATGATCCAAGGAAACATGAAACAACTACAAAAAGCATGAAAACAGCAAAGCAAACCAAAAGGAGTTGTGAAACTCCAATCTCCACTTCCACAGCCTCGAACCTCGCTTGAACCCTTCTAGGATACCCTAGGAACGATCCCTAGGTGTCCTTTTATAGTCTGGAGGCTCCACAACTTCGGAAGAACCGAGAAATTGCGTAAGACTTACGCAGCGCAGAGAAAATCGGACTTGATTTGGAAACTTCTAAGTTCTTACGCATGGCCGACCGGTCGTGACCGGTCGGCCTCAATGAATGGTTACTCTAGCAAGCTTAGCCGACTGGTCATGACCGGTCGGGCTTGTCCAGCCTTGGTCCAGCAGCCATGTCCGACCGGTCATGACCGGTCGGACGTCTTCAGCAATCCTCCGGCAGCTGTGGCCGACCGGTCAAGACCGGTCGGTCATCTTCATTAGAACTTCAATGTGTATGGCTGACCGGTCTAGACCGGTTAGGCTTCCTTGGCCGACCGGTCACGACCGGTCAGCTTCTTTTTCTTCTTGTTTTCTTCCTTTCTTTCATTGCTTTCTTCCTTCTTTACTTCCTTCTTTGCTTCGGCCCTCCTTTGGGTCTTCATCTAAGCTCCTAAACATGCTCTTTTCATCTTCAAATGGGTGGAGTTCACTCTCAATCCTGTAGTCACAAAACATGCATTAGATTCATCTATAAACCATGCAAACCTCGCACAATGAGTGATGAATTGGGGTTAGAATATGCACAATTAGGCGCTCAACAATAGTCCCTGCCGACTAGTCTTTTGCCTTCTAATCAAGGGTCATCGATCATTTGATGTAATTAAGGGCTCGTGCAAGATCACGGCCTGGAATGTACAAGATCTCAGAATCTCTGGAATAAAATTCGCCTTGCGATATCTCTCTTCTTATGTATCTTTTGTGAATGCTGGAGATTGTCTATGAATGTTTCCATTACTCAAAACTCCAGAGCAGCAAAACACAACATTTCAGAAAATGTTCCCTGCAGGTTCATTTTCTAGTTCCAACAGAACCAAATAAAAAATCATTATGATTGGAACCATTACAAGCATGAATATTTTTCTATGACTCAATCTACTTCTAATACTCCCCCACATAAGACCTTGCGAGATTACCGGAATGACAACAATGTTCATAACTTTTCGCCAGGTAAGACAATGGGAGAGTATTAGAAAGAGATGAATAATGTTCCACCGATTAGGACAATGTATGATCACTTGTTTGGCTACAAATATCAACAACTATCTAATAGCACAACATATGACATGCATAATCCTAATAGGTGGGAGCATCAAAATTTCAATTTGGGAGACGAGCCAACCATGGATGCCAACAATTATCCTCAAGAGTTTCTTTCTCATGAGCCACAACCGACACGAACTATTGAGGATACACTGCGAGAGTTTATGGAAATAACTGAGCAATGCATACAAAACCTCTCGCCATCTCAAAATATTATACCCAACATTGGGAACACCGAATCAATCCCCAACAGTGAGGAGGATGAGGCTATCTAAGCCCAATCCTCTTCCGATTTAATGACTAAACTTTTAGAGGTGTAGATCTCAGTGATCCCACCATTACCATTGATTATGGTGAATCAACTATCTCTTTTAGCTATTCTGATTTGAATGATGAAGAGATTTCAAGGACGGTTGACGAACCCGAGGAATCTACAAAATCTGAAAGTGATAGTTTGATTGCCTACAATGAGGGTTTGAAGGATGATTGTGAGTCCATAATTTCTTCTTCTAAAGGGCCGAATGTTTTTGAGTCACCGAAAGATATTCTTGCTAGAGAGATGGCCGAAGTCAATATTTTTGAGTCCTTCCACCAATAACACATGCCGGATTCTATTGTGGAAGAAGTCCCTTGGGTTAAAAATTCTGTTTCCTTGGATGACGGGGTGGACAATCTGAAATTTCAAAAGATCAACCAATGCTAGATGATGTGCTTACCACTGAATCTGAAAATTTTTCTTTGGAAGACCTCCCCTCTATAGAGGAGGAATTCATTGCCATTGAAACAAACTTTCCTCAATCACTTAGGGAGAACAAGGACCCTTCATCCAACTCTCTCGATTTCCTAGAGGAATGCATGACCCACCCCTATGATCTTGATGATGAGATGATTAAGGAGTTTGATAGTTTGTTAGACACGGTGTCGGTGCCTGAAGAACACCATTCCATTGATTTACACTCTTTATCATTATTTGTGGAAACACCGTGCAATTCTGAATTTGTGGAGGAGACAACCCAAACTGAAAAAGACTTAATGAATGTCTCTCCACCATTATGGGTTCTTCAACCCATTGAAAATTCTGATTGGGAGGACCCGTTGTTAATCAATTATAACCCAATTCAGAATTTGAGGAGATATCTTTTTGCTGCTCTTATCTCCTCCTTACATGCGTGTGGTGCACACTATGATTGGACCTTCATGAAGAAACGCACCCAAGTATACATTCGAGTAGGACTTTGGATGGTCCTCATGAGAAACCTATTGAAATTCATGAAGATCCTGCTCAAATTTGAACATGTAGTCGATCGAACTAATCAAAGGTAGGTAGGTAGGTTAGGATTTCTTTTCTACATTTAGGATTGAATAAGTCTCATTGAGATGATGGAAGATGCTAGAATTGATCAACTTGCTACCTCAGGTACTCTCGTTCTCACTCTCCTTTATTTTATGTCATTGCTCTCATGTCATGCATATTGTATATCTTATTACATTGAGGACAATGTAAGATTTTGGTTGGGGGGTGAGATTCTTTAGATGAATCTACTAGCTTTTGTGACATTTTGAGCAATTATGTAGAAAATTTTCGATTTTTCTAAAATTTAAAACTCTTTTGGAAAACGTTGTTTCTATGCATTCAGGATGATACGAGCATAAGAAGAGGAGATACGAAGTGAGTGATGTTGCAAGCTTTGAACTTCTCTTAATATAATGGTTTTATATGTGAATTCCCCTATTTATGTGAGTGATTGAAAATTTGAACACTTTTACACCTAGTTCACATTACACGATTTTCATGGCTTGAAAGGATTATGTGATTTGTGGATTAGCTATACTTTGATTTAAGGTGTTGAGAAACCAAGCCGGGGTACTTTGTCCATCCTTGTCCATGGGAAAATAACAAAAGATATGAATTTCTAAAAATCCTATCTAATGTAAAAGAAAAAGGAAAGGAATGATAAAATTGGGAATGATGGAAAAATGGTGGAAAATTCCGATTAGGGCTACCTACTACCAACCGGGGGATGGTCTACCCGTAACCAAAGCCGAAAATGGGACGTAGTGTGAAAGTCATCGGAAGGACGGTAAGACAAATTCTTGTCATAGGCTTGTTGTTGCTCTATACACCTTGAGATCTATAGTTTAGTTGATCTATGAAGAAAATAATCCCGAAAACTCATGAGATGAACTTTCACTATGCACACTAGGTTGAATTTGTTCAAGTTCTTCTATTTATCAATCAATCAGCGAGAATTTCATATAAACACTTATTATGTTCTGAGAGTTTAAGGTTTCAACATCTATCACCTAATTTCTCTGATTTTTATGCTTGTGTGTCTTGGAATGTATAGAAGAATAGTTTCTAGAGGAGAGTTGGATTTTGGAGAATGAAACTTGTTTCACGCATGTTTTGCTCGGGACTAGCAAAATGCTGGTTGGGGGGTGTGTTGAGCTCTTAATTGTGCATATTCTAACCCCAATTCATCACTCATTATGAGTGGTTTTTATGATTTAAAGGCTAATTTAATGCATAGCTTTGTGGTTGTAGGAATGAAAGAGAGACTTTATCATTCGGATGCTTTGAGACCCTTCTTACATACCTTGACGATCAAAGGAAAGGAATAACAAAAGAGGGAAGAAGAAAGGAAAGAAGAGAAAGAAGAAAGGAAAGAAAAAGGAGCCCCACAAGGTGGTCCGACCGGTCTAGACCGGTCGGCCAAATAGGCCCCGACCGGTCTTGACCGGTCGGCCAATAGATCTCCCCTCTCTTAAAACTGCTGGAGCAAGACCAGCCTTGTCCGACCGGTCTTGACCGGTCGGCCAGCCCTATCCGACCGGTCTAGACCGGTCAGCCATGCAATTTTAGGGTTTCAGATTACAGACAGCAGACCATTCCCGTTTTTGGTTTTTTGGACCATTTTTCTGGGCCCATATTAATGATATTTGAAAATCCAACATGTCCATGTCGAAGAGGAGCTCGACGCCGAACTAATCCTAGTGGTTTCGTGTCGATTGGAGCTACGGACTGATCGTGGTGGCCAAAACAATACGAACTGTCCAGAAAGTTCCAGATTCTGCCTACTCCACTCTGGGCCGGTCCAGGTGACCCATCATTGATGATATGAAGAATCTACTTTGACCATCTTCTAGACCACATTCGTATATGAATAACCACAAAGTTTCAGATCAAAAGGATGTGTGGTTTGATCGTACCGGTTGAAGAAAGATGGACCATCCAGAAAGATCCAACTGCGCAGAGTTTATAAAAGCCCTAAGTGTTCTAATTTTCGGACCACATTCTGGGATTGTTTTGGACAATCTAATCCGTCTATCATGTAGAGGAGGAATTTTTCTACCAATGTTCAAACTTTTGGGATCAATCTTACATCTGTACACTCCGGAGCGTTGAAAGCAAGATGACTGGTTCTGAAGGTACCCGAAGTGTGCGATTTTGAGAGGCGGTCGCTGATCTGATTGGTGGGCCCATTCAGAGGATAATCTTGAAAATCTATATCATCTATGTGGAAGATCACATTACAAGGAAGCTACAAATCAAATTTGAAGGCAATCCGACCATTGGTTAAGCCGTACCAAGCGAAACAAATTCTGCTATGTTGCTGTACTATTGCTGCACTATAAAAGGAGGTGCTCTCTTCTATTCCAAATCAAGCAAGGACGTGGGGAGCAAGGAGTTCAAGTCATAGGAGGCTTCCTAGCCTCCTCCAGCTAGTTTTTCTTCCTTTTCTTAGATCTAGTTTTATTTTTATGTGCTTTTCATTAGCTAATCTCTTAGCTAGAGCTAAGAGGTGAACCTTATAGTTTTTTTAGATTGTTTAATTCGTTTTATTGGTTTCAAGTTGGATTTCATGTTTAAGAATAATGGTTTGAAGTTTAATTCAAGTAATAAAGTAGTTTTTCTTAGTCTTATGATGACTCATGGATGTTTGGAAGAATTACTTGAGTTCTTAATTGTTATGTGTTAGTGTAGACCTGTATGATCCGAGGAATTGGAGTACGCTCTAGTACTTTGATCTTCATGTGGGAACTTCCTACCAAAGTTCTACTTTTATGGATTGCTGAAGTATGTTTGAGATTATGTATGTGATTTGAATCAAGTTCAAATCATGATCTAGCTTTGTCTTGTGACAGGACTTAATGATGGTCATGATTATGAACTTAGTCTATTGGAATTGGGACTGACCTATGCTACTGAGTATGCTCGTCCTAGCTTGTATTGAGTGAATCATGTACATTGATCATACATATGTCAGGTTGATTGTTTTAACCGCTCTATCATCCGACTAGATAGATCTTAATTTCGATTCTAGTTGAGAAAGTGAGAAACCATAGCGAATTATGCATCTAAGGAGAGCAATAAGTGGATCCTTGATGCTTTAGTTATCTTTCCATTATCATATTTTCTATTTTATTGTCAAAACCAATTTCACAAACCTCTTTAGATTCTAGTTATTAGGATAACTTGCATTGTTTACTTCCTTCCTTGTGGATCAACCTCGGTCTTACTGAGATTATTACTACATCGCAACCCTACACTTGGGGAAGCGAATAGCCACAAAAAAAAAAAAGAAAAACTTGAAGAAAGAGGGAGTGTGAGAAACAGAAGAGAGAGATTGCACGTTGGAGGGGCCAAGGGTGCCCCATGTTGTATAGAAAAGGGGAGGGCACCCCATTATCCGACCCACTGGAAAAACCAGTGGGCAGAAGTGGCTTGCGCTGCACCCAGGGGGCCATCCGTCCTCCCACTTGGTTGAAACGACTTCTCACCCCCTCTCCTTGGGAAGAACTCCTCCTTGGGAAGGGTGGTTGCAAGTGAATCTTGTACCTCCATGTAAGAATGAAGTGATGGAAGAGAAGAAGGAGAAAAAGAAAAAAGAAATCTCACTAAAGTCTCATTTGGTGAGAAATTGGGGAGAAATTAACTTGATGATGTGGAAAAAGCTCCATGAAATTTTCAAGAAAAAAAAAAGAATTGACTTGGTCAAACAGTGATCTCAACCATCCAAAGTCATGACCAAATGATTTGAATCATCCTCAGAAGAATCCCTGGAATCTCCAACCTTGATTGTTGCCTACTTCACAAAACCTGGGTCCGAAGACCTTAAACTACGTCGGGACTAGAATCCCGAGAGATTTTTAATAAAACCGGCATCGATCCCAGCCGTTCGGGCCAAGATCTGATGACCTGGATCACTTCGAAAAATCATCAAAAAAATATTTCTTGTACAAAACTTGGGTCCAAAGATCTTAAACTACGTCGGGACTAGAATCCCAAGAGATTTTTAATAAAAACTGGCATCGATCCCAGCCGTTCGGGCCAAGATCTGATGACCTGGATCACTTTAAAAAATCATCAAAAAATATTTCTTGTACAAAACCTGGGTCTGAAGACCTTAAACTACGTCGGGACTAGAATCCCGAGAGATTTTTAATAAAAACTGGCATCGGTCTTGATCATTCGAATCAAGATTCGATGACTCCGGACACTTTTCTAAAAAAAGAAAAAAAGAAAAAAAACAAACAAAAAGAAATGGGTTACCCTATTCTGTACAAAGTTTTTGGTCCGAAGACCTTAAACTATTTCGGGATCAAGATCCCGAGGGATTTTCAATAAAAACCTGGCATCGGTCTTGATTGCACACATCAAGATCCGACTGACTCCGGACATTTTTAAAAAAATAAAAAAATGTATTCCTGATCTCAGCTTGTACAAAGTTTTGGGTCCGAATACCTTAAACTACATCGGGATCAACATCCCGAGAGACCCTTTAATAAAAACCGGCATTGACCTCAACCGCTTGGCTTGAGGTTCGATAATCCGGATCTTTTTAAAAACTAAAAAGAATGTATTTCCAGCTTGTACAAAGTTTTGGTCCGAAGACCTTAAACTACGTCAAGACAAAAATCCCGAGAGATTTCCAATAAAAACCAATGTTAATCTTGATCGCTCAAATTGGGATTTAACAGTCTAGAACATTTTGAAAAATCGCAAAAAGAATGTATTTTCAACATGTACATATTTTTTGTCCGAAGACCTTAAACTACACTGGGATTAATTTCTCGGGGGACTTTTCCTGCTTTCAACCAAAAACCGGCATCGGCCTCGACCGCTCGGATCAAGGTTCGATAACCCGGATCATTTCAAAAAAAAATATACCAAAAAGATTTTGAGCTTTCCATAAAAACTAGTATCAATCTCGACTACTCGAGTTGAAGTCTGAAACTTTTTAAAAAAAAAGGAGTTTTACCATCAATTTTAACTGCACAAATTTATCAGCGGTCTGAAGACCTAAAACTACACTGGGATTAACTTCTCGGGGGATTTCTTTCCCAATCTGTCCTAGACATGGCTGACACTTGATCGTACGGGTGTCTAGAATCTTCTAAAACAGGTAAGAGCTGAGGCGGGCAGAACCCTTCGATCCTGTTCGTGTTGAACGCACTGTGATAGACAACCTTGATTTGGAAGTCGCTGTTGAATCTGACGGATGTTCCCTGTTCCTAAAACTCATGAAGGAGATTAAGGCAGTTGGGAGGTGAAGCGCACCCTCACGAAATTGTGAGCAACATAAGGCCCCAAACTGGATTAACAAAGGGAAATGTGAAGATGTGGCTCATTTTGTGGCCGAAGGAGTTTGTCGGACGATACGTGGTCTATGTGCATTGCACATGAGGAACATGCAACTTTGTGGGTGTGTTGATTGAAAACCCTCAAAATCCCCTCATCCGAAGATGTAAAACTATGGCACTTAACTGTGTGAGATTTGTTGAACCTCAAATTTATACATGATATAGCCCATTACATCACATTATATGTATGGTTTGCATGTTTAAATGGCCCATCTAATACATATTTTGTGATTGTAGGGAAAGAGAGCAGACTTCATCTAATTGAAGACCAAAAGGAGACATTTAGGAGCCTTGGATGAAGACCCAAGGTGGGCCAAAGAAAGAAGAAAGCAAAGAGAGAGGAAGGAGAGAAGAAAAGAAAGAAGAAAGAATGCCGAAAATAGTTCCGACCGGTCTAAACCGGTCAGCCAAGAAGGCCCGACCGGTCAAGGCCGGTCAGCTGCACTCCTTGGACACCTGCAAGACAGGATAGACCGGTCAAGACCAGTTGGCCATGCAATTTCACACTTCCAGATTCCAAACAGTAGGCTATTTCCGTGTCTGATTTTTTGGCCTAGTTTTTTGGGTCCATCTTGATGATATTTGGAAATCCAACACATCTATGTGGAAGAGGAGCTCGACGCTGAAATAACTCAAGTCGTTTCGTGTCGATCGGAGCTACGGATTGACTGTGGTGGCCAAAACAATACGAACTGTCCAGAAAGTTCCAGATTCCGCCTACTCCACTCTGGGCCGGTCCAGGTGGCCCATCATTGATGATATGAAGAATCTACTTTGACCATCTTCTAGACCACATCCATATATGAATAACCACAAAGTTTTAGATCAAAAGGATGTGTGGTTTGATCGTACCGGTTGAAGAAAGATGGACCATCCAGAAAAATCCAACTGTGCAGATTTTATAAAAGGCTGAGTGTTCTAATTTTCGCACCTAATTCTGGAATTGTTTTGGACAATCTAATCCACCTATCATGTAGAGGAGGAAGTTCTCTACCAATGTTCAACACTTGAGATCAATCCGACCTCTGTACACTCCGGAGCGTTGAAAGCAAGATGACTGGTTCTGAAGGTACCCGAATTGCGCGATTTTGAGATGCGGTCGCTGATCTGATTGGTGGGCCCATTCAGAAGATAATCTTGAAAATCTAAATCATTTATGAGGAAGATCATATTACAAGGAAGATACAAATCAAATTTGAATGCAATCCGACCATTGGTTAAGCCGTACGAAGCGAAACAAAATCTGTTGTGTTGCAGTACTATTGCTGTATTATAAAAGGAAGTGCTCTCTTCTACTCCAAATCAAGTAAGGACATGGGAAGCAAGGAGTTCAAGTCCTAGGAGGCTACCTAGCCTCCTACAGCTAGTTTTTCTTCCTTTTCTTAGTTCTAGTTCTAGTTTTAATATGCTTTTCCTTAGCTAACCTCTTAGCTAGAGCTAGATGTGAAATTTGTAGTGGGTTTCAATGCTTTAATTCTTTTATTTCAAGTACCCTTTTCTTAATTTTGGATTTTGAACTTCTACTTTGAATAAAATTTAGATTTTTAGATGAATTATGAGAGTTTGTGTACTCCGGACATGAGTTCCTTGCAATTCTCTGAGATTACCATGATTGGGTTGTTTGAATTCGAATTGTAGTAACCTTTGACATGCCATAGTCCATAGGCATCGCTGTTACTTCGAAGGCTATAAGTTCAAGTTCTATGTGCTTCATTAGAACTAGAAATCTGATTTCCAGATTTAAGTGGGATTGTTTGTGCTTGAAAGTTATATCTTCCAATTAGATGAGAGATAGGACTTTGATTCTAATTGTGTTGTACTTGGATAAATGGATTGGCATTGGACTACTACAAGTGGATCCTTGATGCTGTAGTTCTTCTTATTTTTAGATTTTCCTATTTCATGTGAAAAACTACTTTCTTAAACTTCTTAGATTCTAGTTGTTAGAGTACTTGAAATTGTTTACCTCTTTCCCTGTGGATCGACCTCGGTCTTACCGAGATTTATTACTACATCGCAGCCTTACACTTGAGGCGAGAGAACAACATTCGTCTTGCTCACTGACGTAAAATGGATCGGGTGCCTTACCAGTAGTAGATGCTGGAAATGGATGAAAATTCCATATCTTTCCCTGCATTTCAGAAAATCAGGAAAATACCAAAACATTTGCAAAATCACCTTTCAAAAATCACAAAATATTTTTCTTGCTTTCGATAACACCGACCTTCACTCGGACTAAAAATTTTCAAAACCACAAAAATATTTCCTTTGTTTTCAATAACCGATCTCCATCCTAACTACTTAGGTAAAGATTCGGACCAAATATTTAAAAAAATCACAAAAATTGTAATTATCCCCAGCACTGCATTTCAGGAGTCTCGAACTCCACTCACTCACTTCACAGTTTGGGATGACGGATCCGATCGCCCGCAAATTGGAATCTTGACTAAAACTGGCGACCAAGCACCGTCTCAATCGCATCCATTCACAGAAGAACATCTTGAAGTTTGACAACCTCCTTCGTCCACCCCTATTAGCAAAGAAACAACATCTTGGGACGATGGACCTGATCGACCACAGGTCGATATCTTGACTAACCCGCTGACCAAACATCCGCATTGAAAAAAAAATCCCAGAGGAGTATAACCCTGCAAGCAATAAGCTCAAAAATTCTCTACATCCCCAGCAAAAGCTAGATCATCAAACTGAAAGAGAATGAACCAAACCATGCATCCATCATCAAATATGCATCTCCATGCATCCCTATGCATCGCATCGATCATTATGTTTATCTGCTTTCAAAATAAAAGTCGGTTAGCCAAAGACCCCACATGCATCCCTAGTGGAGGCGCATGCAAACCAAATTTTCTTTTAAAAAAAGATAAGAAATATTATATATATTCCTATTTGTAAATAAAAACCCCACAGAGTATCACTCCCCAAAGTGGGTATCTTTTCAAAAATCCAAAAATATTTTCCCAGTAGAGCATTCATTCTCCAAAACACCAAGATATCTTCCATATCTCTGGGTAGGAGCCGACGTAAAAATCAAATAAGATCCGATGTCTCGCGGTTTCCCCGGAGACCATCGGATCCAATGCACTCAAAGTACGGTCGAACTGAACTCCAGTGTCAGTGCGGTCGTATCACATGCCAAGATACGAAAAGATGAAAGCCAGAAGGCTCGGTCAAAGAAACCATTTGAACAGGTGGAAACGATGAATTGTAACCAAAGTATCAAAGTCAACAGGTTGGGTGGAAAGAGTTCACCTGCACATACCTAGGCGTGGATGCCTGAAGTACCTTGACTGAGTCAAAGTCGGCATAGTGATCTCCCGTAAGACTACATGGACGCAGGGTAGCTAACCACTTTGACAGTCAAGCGAAACAAGTACTCCTGGAGTGATCCGGGAAAACATCAAACAATCAATCTCTGGGTCGGTAACCTCGTAAGACTATGACGGACGCAGAGGCTATACCGTACCTTTTCGATGTTAGTACCAATCGAAAATGGAAGTGTTGCGATTGGGTACTCAGGTTGCAGCGCATGCAGGGACAATCGCAACGTTTTCTCCAAACTCCCGCGATATGTGCGAGTTATCAATCTCTAAATAATCAACTGACTCAGATACAAAGGAAAACAAGGATTCCAGACCACAATCTAGGAAAGAATGAATTGCAAACCAAGCATCAAAACTAGCAGATCGGGTGGAAAGAGTTCACCCACACATACCTAGGCGTGGATGCTTGAAGTACCTTGACTGATTCCAAGTCGGCGTAGTGGACTCCCGTAAGACTACATTGACGCAGGGAAGCTAACCACTTTGACAGTCAAGCGAAACAAGTACTCCTGGAGTGATCCGAAAAAATATTAAACAATCAATCTCAGGGTCGGTAACCTCGTAATACTATGACGGACGCAGAGGCTCTACTGTACCTTTCCGATGTTAGTACCGATCGGGAATGGAAGGGTTGCGATTGGGTACCCAGGTTGCAGCGCATGCAGGGACAATCGCAACGTTTTCTCCAAACTCCCGCGGTATGTGCGAGTGATCAATTTCCAAACGATCAACTGACGCAGATGCAAAGGCAAGCAAAGATTTCAGACTACGATCCATGAATGATCGGGTCAGAAGTGGGGTGTCCACTCGCTTTGACATTCGGTTGCGCGCAACCTCTGTCAAAGAGGGGCATCTGTAGACACCCCACCTTTGGTTACAATGTTGGTAGAGATAGCTGAATGAATGGAGGGCCATATCCCCAAATCCCATGTCCAAACCCAGCCAAACTCACCCTTGTAAGCTCCAATCCATAACCCTGCTCAAGCCTGAACCCAGTCAACTCACCCCTAAACATCAGCCCAAAAAACCCCCCATAAGAAAAATCAGTCAAAAAATCTTAAAAAAGTCAAGCTTGGTGAGTCAACCCGCTGAGTCAAATCACTGAGTTAACCCCCTGAGTCAACCCATTGAGTCAACTCACCGTGTCAACCCATCTCCCAAACCCAGTCAACTCACCGAGTTCCAAACCACAGCCTCGGAGCAGGTTCGGAACTCCAAATTTGGGGGTTTTTTACTTCAGGTTCGGAGGCCGTACGCTCCGAACCCGAAGTAGAATGATCGTACGGGCGGCCCCCTAGTGCCGCCCAAAAATATTTATGGGTTCTACCACTACCCGCTGCTATAAATACCCCCCGTCCCTTCTCATTCAAGCATCCCTCAAGTCCCAAAGAAATCCCCTTAGTCCGAGTTCATCTCCATCCCTTTAGCCATTCCTCCACCAAGGAAAGCCTGAGTGAGGAGAGCCTAGCCCTGGTCCAGCTTAGCTTGACCCTGGTCCAAGTCTCCCAAGCCACCCAAGTCTTGATCTAGCCACTCGAAGCAAACCCTTGCGACACCTCTATCCATCTAGCTATTCTTTTACCAGCATCATCTCATTCGCATCTAGTATAAGTGCAACATTTACTTTCCTTCCAACCCCCCTGTTTATCATGCCACTACAAGCACTTTGATTATTCAAACACACAGCATGCATCCTGCATAAAGCACCTGTCAGTTCGAGCGTATGCTCTAGGCTTGCCTGTTAATGGAAACCTGCCCATCAGAAACTCTTACTGTTTAGACCTGCATTCATGCATCATGTCATCCATGAGAATGTATGAGGATTAAATCAGACTTTCAAGTATTAGTTCGATTCTGTGAAGTAGACGTACTTCGGTACGAGCAGTGTGTGGGGTGCCTAACCTCTTCCCACCCTGTAACCATGATCCCTTACCTCGAATCTCTGGTCGCAGATCAAAAGGAGTCATTTTAGATGAAGGAATCTTCGGATCCCCTTCTCTAACGTTTCTACGGGGTCTAGCCGACTGTAGATTCGAAGTAACTGGCTAGTGGCGACTCTGGTCTTATACAAACTCATCTAAACACATCCAGCTTAACACGACAATCGACACAAAGCCCTCGAGAATGAGGCAAGCCAGTGGCACAAACGGCGATTCGCGCGCACGCACCCCCTTCTTTTCCGAAAGGAAGGGAGAACGTCCGGGAGCACGGAACGGCGAGCGTCCACACAACGCTACTCAGGACTAGTTAAGTTAGAATTTGGTCCACTAAAGGGGTGTTGGTAAGCATTTGTAGCATTCGATTGAGTTTACAAAATATCTTGAAACGCAGGGATTGTTGGGTAATCCTTTGTTAAGTGAACATCACTCTCACAAATACCACATACACTCTCAGCGGCCTCACCGGTGGTTATCATGTTAAGACTCCTCAATTCTATGGCCTCAACCTTCTTTGTGAGACCCACCACCTTTGTGTTTAAATCGTCCTCCCCATCTAATACATGTACACCTTTCTCTCTTGGGGCTGACTTAGGATTACTAGTTAGATTAGAGATGTCCCAAGATTGGGCATTCTCGGTTAGCATATCAAAGTAATTCCAAGCATCATTGGGTGATTTGTTCAAAAACTCACCATTACACATCATTTGAACAAATTGGCGCATGTTTGAACTTAATCCGTCATGGAAGAAGTCAATCAAGCGCCACTTTTCATAACTATGATGTGGGCACTCTAATAAAAGGTCTTTTAACCTCTCATAACATTGAAAAAATATTTCATCTAATTTTTGGGAGAAATTCATGATGGTCTGCCTTAGTGAATTGGTTTTATGAACCAGGAAGTACTTTTTAAAAAACTCCTAGGTTATCTCAGCGCATATCCCGATGCTTCTAAGTTTAAGTGATTGAAACCATGCTTTGGCTTTGTCTTTTAGAGAGAAGGGGAACAAATTCAGTTTGATTACATCTTAGGAGACATCATTAAATTAAAAGGTGTTGGCTATCTCCTCAAATTCACTAAGATGCGCATATGGACTTTCAGAGTTGAGTCCATGGAATTTCGGGAGTAACTTGATAATTTCCGGTTTAAGGTCCACGTTTCCTGCATTAGTTGAAAAAACAATGTAGGAAAATGTAGTTGTTCTCTCCGGTTGTAGATAATCTCTCAATGTTTTAACCGGAGGAACATAGTGTTCCTCATTCTCATTACGTTACATCCTAATTGATAGTGCATCATGCTCAATATCTTCAACATTATGTAGTTCATTCTTAGCCATGATTTCAGACGATTCAAGATTTCCTAGACGTTTTCTAACTCGTCTGTGATAGACTAGGCCTTCAAGTAAATCTCCCTCAGTTAGAAGTCGCGATATATGATCACGCTCCCAATGAGGCATAAAACACACAAAAGCTAACTAATATAAAATCTAAAAACAAAAAAAATTAAAAATTAAATGAGTCTAAGTTAAAATGGGATCACCGGATGGAAGAACTATGTTAGAGAAGAAAAATCCTACAAAACGAACAAAATCTTTTAGTAGTAGAAAATTATGATAAAAACTTATTAAAACAATGAATCCTAACCTAACATATTTAACCTAACTATACCTTAATTACAAAATTCAGAACCTTTAACCTAATCCCCGGCAACGGCGCAAAAAACTTGTTCACTCGCCTCAAGTGCAAGGCTGCGATGTAGTAATAATTCTCGGTAAGACTGACGTCGATCCTCAGGGATTGTCGTAACAATTCTAAGTTTTATAACTAGGATGGATTAAATTTAGATTTGTAGTGATAGATGGTAATTAAGAACATAAATCTATCTACTTAAGAACTAAATCAAGGAAATAAACACTAGAGCGCCAAGGTTCACTAATAATTATTCACAATGCCAATTCAAATCATTCAAGCCAATCACTTAATTGGAATCAGAGTTCTATCCCTAGCCAATCGGAATATAGAGTAATCAAATCATCATAATGCATCTAACATAGATGAATCATCCACTGATATGGTTCTCTCATAAACAACTAAGGCAAGGCATTGGGTGTATTCAATCATTCAACCCAATCCTTCACAAAGCAAGCAAGATCACATTCATGATTCTTCCTCAAACCTTGTCACTAGACTTGATTTAGAAGCATGAATTGAACTTCTATTGAACCAAAATCAATACATAAATACATATCTCAGATTAAATCAAAAGATAAAAACCCCTTCTAGTTTAGTTCTAGATAAGCTCTTAGGAAACTTAGTTTGTAAGATCCCCTAGCATCCAATATATCATGATGAATCTAGGATCTCTACAACCTAAAATCCTATCAATCAACACCCCCATTAAGCAATCTCAGTAATCAAAACATCCCATGAAAGAGCAATCACAAGAGATAGAAGATTAATTAAAAATATTAACTTTATTTCAAACTTGAACTAGAAGTGTTCTTCATAAAACAAAAAAGTACTTGAACTAATTCGAATTAGACATTGTAAATAACTAAAAGCTTCACCTCTTAACCTTAGCTAAGAGGTTTAGCCAACCATTAATAGGTTAAACTAAAACTCAAAAGAAAATGAAATTAAAAAAATATAGAAAAACCGAGTTTGGAGGAGTTACAGACGCTCCACAACGATCTCCTTCACTCCCATGACTTCCCAAGCCTTTTATGATGTCTTTATATCCGCCCCTAGGTGTCCTTTTATAGTAGAGAGGCTCTACTGCCTCATAAACTTCCAGAATTGCATAAGGACTCCCGCAGCGTATGATTTTCGGAGTTTGCTGAGCAAGCTTGTTGGAAAGCTGCTGAAATACACTGGCTACCTATTGGCCGACCGGTCTAGACCGATCGAGATGGCTGGTCGACCTGTCTAGACCAGTCGAGTAGAGGTCCAGGGAGTCCAGAAGGGTGTCGACCTGTTAGCCGACCGGTCTAGGCCTATTTCTTTTGGTTCTTTCTCTCTCTTCTCTCATCCTTTCTTCTTCCATCTTTAGCCCACCTTGGATCATCATCAAGGACCATCTAAATGTGGTCTTTTGAACATCAATTTGGTGTAATCCCTATCTCATTCCTACATCCACAAAACATGCATTAGATAAACCTTTTAACATGCAAATCATGCATAAGATGCAATGTAATGGGCTAGGATATATATAAATTGGAAGCTCAACATTGTACACCTAAAATTTCATCTCTTGAATCATGGTAGAAGTGACCCAATTTTCAAATCAAGCCATTAACCCTTGATTTTAGTGTCCATCAAGTGAGGAAAGTTAATGGATAGTTGTAGTCAAACATTTCCTTACATGTGAGTGACTTGAATCGACCATCACATGGACCAAATCTGTGATCTTAGTGCCTCACCTTGATAAGCCGTTTTCTTAAGCTCCAAGTTATCTCATTTTAGGAAATAACCAAGTTTCCCAAATCTCCCCAAACTACATAAGGTAGACCATCCAATTGAGCCACTTTACACCGTTAATCGCAACCCAAAATTTGACCACACCTTGGCCTCATATGACTACGAGATTATATAGAATTTCCCCAATCTATGATTCTACACAGTCGAATGATGATCACTCTAAAGCTAGTCTTTGCCTTTTGATGCAACAGATGTAATATCATATTTAAACCTTTTCCCCCATTGATCAACCACCAAATTTTGGATGATCGTTTGCTTATTATGACTACACATTTGCTCCAATTTTGGACCCCGATCATCATGCGTGGACCCTTAATAAAGATCAAGTCCTTTTTGACCCATTTATCAAATCATACTCTAAACCCTTGATTTTAGTGGCCATCGCGAGGGAAAATTTAACCACTATTCGTAGTCAATTATTCCCTACCTAATGAGTGTCTTAGATCTCAAAGATCATGGAAAAATTAAGAGATCTCATCATCCAAATTACTACTTACACAAAAAAAGAAACTAGTTTCCTGATTCTAACTTAAAGATGTGATTTCCTTAATCTAAGCTTAATCCTAATGGAGTGGGCTAGGTTAACTATGTTCCCACCATTCATCAAGGATGTAATCTTGAGTGATGAATTGTCTAGCAAGACTATGAGTTTTGGTGGAAAGAGTGGACCCATCATGTACCATGACCGTCCATCAAGCCCCTTTAAAAATCACCCATTGTGAGTGGTGGACCCCCTAAATCACTCCATGGGGAGCAACAATTATAATGACTACAGCGTTGAAACATTCTTGGAGTCCTCCATGATGGGAAGCAGATTGCATAGTGTGTCACACACCACTGACCTTTGTGGTGTCTTGATGTCACCAAGTTTTGTGGTCCCCACCATGATGTATTTGTTATATCCAAACCGTCCATCTAGTTTGCGAGATCATTTCGTGACATAAGCCCAAAAATGAGGAAGATCCAAAGATAAACTGGACCACACCACATAAAACAGTGGGGATAATGATTCCCACCGTTGAAACTTTCCTAAGGTCCATTATAATGTTTATTTGCCATCCGATCTGTTCATAAGGTCGCACAGATCTGGATGAAGGGAAAAAATATCAGATTGATCCAAAACTTCTGTTTGACCTCAGGAAGCTTCCAACGATAGACATTTAATCTCCACTGCTTTTGTGGTGTGGTCCACTTGAGCTTTAGATATGTCTCATTTTTTGGCTCATATTCTCACCAATGGACAGACAATTTAGATATAACACACGCATCATGGTAGGGCCCATAGAACTTGGTGACGTCACACACCACGGTCGTGGTTGGTGTGTGTCAACCCACGCAATACGCCTCCTCTATGAGAATGCGTTGTGTATCCAACGTCGATCCCAGTGGGCCCCACCACGTGGGAAAGTGGAACCCACCGTGATGCTTGGGAAAAATCCAACCTGTCCACTCGTTTCGACGGATCATAATAAGCTCTACGATAGAAAACAGTTGGAATTGAATGACTGCCGTTGAAAACACTCCAGCGCCAGTAGGGTGGGGGGAAGCGGAATACGGAAGACGCCAGGCTTACCCAAGACAGTGCGGCCCTTACCGTGGGGCCCACCTTGATGCATGCATTCTGCATCCATGCAGTCCATCTGTTTTTTCCAATTCTTTTAGGGTATTATCTTAAAAAAGAAGCAAATCCAATCATCAGGTGGACCATGCCATGGGAAACAGTGGTGATTGAATGCCATACCATTAAAAAATTCTTAGGGCGCACCTGAATTTTCCCGCAGTGTTCATTTGTCATCCAATCTGTTGATAAGGTCACGTAAGTCCGAACGAAGGGAAAAAAACAAATATCACTGTGATCCGAAACTTCTGTAGCCCATTAATGGTCAATAAGCCCTCTTTCCTATGGTATGGTCCACCTGATAATTGGATCTTCTTCATTTTTGGGATAATTCCCTAAAATGACTCAGAGAAGTGGATTGCAAGGCGTAGATGCAGAATACATGCATCAAGGTGGGTCCCATGGTAAGGGCCGCCCCGTCTTGGGTGAGTCCAGGGTCTCACCTAATCCGCTCCCGTAGGTTGGACCCACTATAGAAAACAGTTGGAATTGAATGACTACGTTGAAAACGCTCCTAGGCCCCCATGATGTTTATTTGTCACCCCACTTCAGGAAACAATGGTGCATGAGCACCCAATGTTGAAAACTTTCCTGAGACTCATCTCGATGTATGGGTTTTATACATACACCGTCCATCAAATTTCTTGGTTCGGAAATGAGGCGGATCATAATCTCAAGTGGAACCCGCTCAAGGTATCAGAGGTGATTGTTCACCCACAGTGTTAGGGCCCACCGTGGTGCTACTTGTCATCTAAACTGTTGAGAGCGGCCCCACAGACCTGGCTGTGGGGAAAAACAAATATTAGCTTGATCCAATACTATTATGGCCCACTAGAAGTGGGCCCCAATGCATGTGTGTTGGCGTGCTGTCCCCACAGGGTGGAGTGTTAAGCTTTGAATTATGCATATTTATCCCCAATTTCATGCTTTAATTACATAAAACAATGCGCTTAAAGATAGACTTTAATGTGTTTTTGTGATTGTAGGAGCAAATGAGAGATATGGATGAAAGGAGCTCAATAGGGAACAAATGGACAGTAAGTTAATGGGAGAAGATGTGGAAAAGTGTGCTCCTTTTATATTTATGGTATGCCTAACAACGGGTCATGTTGAGCCGTGTTCGTGTCGTGTCGTGTCAAAAATTTGCTCACTTAAACCTAGCCTGTTAACTAATGGCTCAAAATCTAGAAACCCAAACCCATTCATTAATTTAACGGGTTACCCATAACCCGACCCGTTTAACCCGTTAGGCCAGTCTACTCATCAGATGGCCACACCATTAATGAGGACAACTGACAGTCTGACCCAACATACAGCTAGAGGGCTCATTCTATCACTAAAAATAATAGGATTAAATCATGAGATGAGGAGGAATCACCTGTACATTTTAATATTGCATTTAATGGAGTGACAAGGTTCATAGGTGGGCCATGGTTTGGTGATTTAGACCATTATGTTAATGGGTTAAACGGGTTCGCGGGTGAAACACTGACCCGACCTATTATGTTAATAGTTCTTAACGGGTCAACTCGTTAGCGACTTGACACGATAAGGCTAGACCCGAACACTGGTTTTTTCGTGCGGGTTAGGTTAACGAGTCATGTGGAATTTTGCCAAGCCTAATCTATGGTTTAGTTGATCTGTGAAGTCGTGATCGGACCGTCAGAAGCTAGTTCAATGCAGCCTTGGAGATCAAATTCAGTCGCCCTTCCAATCTTCAAACCATCACCCATACGTCCAAACTCCAAGCTAATGTCCAAAGCACATTTTCAAATAGTCACTATCACATGTGTGCAACCATCAACATGTGCAACAAGAAGCTCATTCTCAACTGTCCACATTGTTCAAACTATCCAACTATCAGATCATTCTCCATCCACGTTTGTTCATCAAGCAATAGACCCCAAGCCATGCTGCACACCATCCATTTACCAGCTCATCGTCCACCCATCTCTACCATCCAGATGGATGGATGTCCAAAGGAAGCCATCATCAGTTGCATCAATGGCAAGTAATGAACAACTACTGGAGCTTTCTGTTAACCCAAAGAACTTCAGCTCCATCCTTCAATCAGTGTTTAGAACAGCTGTTGGACCCTACTAAAGCTCCAACTATCTCACGTGCCACCAGCAATTACAGGAGGACATCTTCTTCAACTCAACCGTCCATCCTTCAGAGCAACAACTCAATATTCGTCTCCACATCCAGCGTCAATCAGCAAAACTGGACCCCACTTTTTGCCTGTCCAACACATCCATCCATCACACATGTGGAACCAGCCGCATGTCTTAGGAGTCTAAAATAAGAAAGAAAGAAAAAAATAGAAATAAAAGTTGTTTCCATTTTGAAATATCAACCAGAAATAGGAAACAGAAGGCTAATCCCGTTTTAGAGTTTTCAGACCAATTTGTTGGGCTCACCTTAATGATTTTTAAAAATTGTTATGTCTATTTCGAAGAGCAACTCAGCGCCGAAAAAACTCTATATGTTTCACGTCGATTCGAGCTACGAATTAACCATGGTGGTCGAAACAATATGAATTGTCCGAAAGTTTTCAGAATTCTGTCGACTTAACTTGGAAATGGTGGCTCACTATGAATGATATGAAGAATTTAAGCCAACCATCTTATAGAGCATATCGATATTTGCAAAATCATAAAATTTCATGTCAAACGGATATGTAGATTGATCGTACCATTTGAAGGAAGAAGGACAATCTTAAAAGATTCTGACTACGCAGATTCTAAAATAAGCTTTAAAGTTCTGATTTTGGGGACCACATTCTCGAATAGTTTTAGACAATCTAAATCGTCTATCATGTAGAGGAGGAGTTTTCTACTAAGATTTCAATTTTGAGACTAATTCGACCTCTTATACTCCATACCGTCGATCTCAAGATGACTGGTTCTGCATGTGTCTGAATTGCGCGAATTGGAGAGGAGGTCACTGTTCTGATTCGTGGGCCCACTTAAGGAATAATTTGAAAGATCTAAACCATCCATGAGGAAGACCAGGTTTTAAGGAAGCTACAATTCAAATTCAAGAAAATTCGACCGTTGGTTATCCTGTATCAAGCAAAACAAAATCACATCTGTTGCTGTTTTCCTGTCTGTATTATAAATAAGGGAGCTCTCTTCTCTTCTAGGCAATTTAGAACGTGGGGAGCAAGGAAATTAAGAGCAAGGAGGCTTCAAGCCTCTCTTTTAATAGTTTTTCTTTTCTTTTATAGTTCTAATTTTTCATGTTTTTCTTAGGCTAACTCTCAGCTAGTGCTGAGAGATGATACTTCTAGTTTATTAGTGATGTTTTAGTTTTTTTGATTTTGAATTTAGATTTTCATGATGAACATGGTTTGATTCCAGTTTGAGTAAAGTTCTAGTTCTAATTCTTTTTTGATCTATTAATGACTCCGAGCTCGTTGGATGCTTAAATGTTCTAAAACTAGTTTCTTACTTATTTTGCAATGTTTAGACCTATAAAGTTTATTGATCTATCATAAACTACGGGCATGGTAGATGCTTTAAATTTTTCGTGCTCTTAAACATGGTTCTTAATGCAGAAATTGTTTTAAAACTAAAGTTCATATCTTTTATGTGATTCTGAGATGGATGAAATTATTTGTTAATTATAGTTTGATTAAAAATTGGATTATGATTTTACCTTTTAATCTAGTGACATGATTTAAGAAAGACCATGATTATGATTTTACATGTTTTGGAAGAAGGATTGGCCTATATAGTTCAAGGAATTGAATTCCCTGTGCCCAATACTTGAGCCATAAGAGGGAGCTATGTTGATTAATATTCTAGCTATCTCAGATTGATATTATGATTTAACCGCTCCATATTCCGACGAAATAGGATAAAACTCTAACCATATTCCGGTGGGATATGATAGAACTCCAATTCTAATTGAGTAGCTAATCGAATAATGTGAATTAGATATTTTTAATAATTAGAAGTGGATCCTTAATACTCTAATGTTTATTTTCATTGTTTTTCCTTTAATTTTGATTTATTTATCTTTAAAACCAATTCTAGATTAGTTTAATTACTTAGTTCTATATCTGAGCTGCCTTTGAGTGTTTGAACCTATATTCTTTCCTCGTGGATCGACCTCGGTTTCACCGAGATTATTATTACATCGCAACCTTGCACTTGGGGTTGTGAACACAGAGCTACTAGAATAATGACTAAGTCTTAGAGCGGGGGGGGGGGGGGGGGGGTTGATTAGGGCCTTTTTGAAATTCTTTTAAAAACTCTTGCCTAATTAAATTAGTTAACAACTATAAACTAATTAAGCAAGTAACACTTAGCTTTCAAGCTTAAATGGGTCCAATCACATAGCCTAGCATATGATTAAGCAATTAAGCAACCTAGCAACCTAGTGTTAATGCATATATTAACAATTGATTTAACTAATCAAACACCTAATCTATCCAACCTATGTAGACTATATGAAATGCATCCATATAAGCTCAAGTCTACATAATTAGTGAAAATACATCTTGTGTGTGAATTTGTCTTTCTAACGCCTATCATACATTCCTATCAAGCATTCATATTAAGCAATTAAGTATATAATGCTAAGATAACAATGTGCTCAAATACATCACAAACACAAGCATGTATAGTGGTTCAACTACGTGTCTACTCCACTCCTGGTTGTCGTACTCATCCCCTGAGCATATCGAATTTCACTAAGAGAGTTTAAATCAGGTTCCTCTCAACTTAGGTCTTTTAAGCCGATTCCACCCTACCGAGGTATTTAACGGTTCCACCCAACCTATTGAGGTGTTTAATGGTTACACCCAACCAAAGAGTTTACCAAGCTTCCTCCCAACCTATACAACATAAGTATACTCTTATTGGAAGCTCCATACGAAGACTTGGTTAAGCCTCTTATAAGGGCCTAGGTCCTACAATTGAACCTATCGAGTTTAGCAATTCAAACTCTCATACTCAATCCTCCACGAGAAAAGAGTATGTGGACTCTTACAAATAACAACCTTACTTGTCAGATTTAAGCCCTATTGATGTGCTGCTTCAGATTGCTTGATCTCTGCTCTCCCGTGTTTCAATTAGCTACCCTTTGCTCTCCTGATCACTGATGTCGGTGCGTTGCCAATGCTCCAACTCCAAGATCAGCTATCTTGCATGAGATGCTCCGATGGAATGCCCAACGCGCTAAGAGGTAGTGAATCCTTTACAACTAGTAGGAAATGGGTTGCCAAGAGGAAGACAAATTTAATTCCTAGAGGGTGTTTAGACAAGGGTTCTACCTATAATTGAGGTGTTTGAACTCCTAGGAATTAAGAGAGACCAAGTTCATTCTAATTTGAGCTTTGAATGCTCAATGCTTGTGATGAATCATAAGAAGAATGACTTGGATGGGTTAAGATTAAAGCTTTTAATGATTTTCAATAATAGTGGCTTCTAAATCACTAAATTCCTTTTCTTAAGCCCAAAAAATGACTCCCTCGCTTTTATTGATAAATCTCTAAGGGTAAAAAAATGAGTAAATTCGTGAATCTTTGATGGCATCGAGCTCAGCTTCGATGGCATCGTAGTATCTTCGATGGGGTTAAAGATTGTTCTGAGAGTTTCTTCAGTTCGTTGGACATTCAGTTCAATGACATCGAACACTCTTTGATGGAATCGAACGAGCCAGTTCGATGGAATCAAAAGGCTGTTTGATGATCTCGAAGAACTGTCCAAAGAGTTCATATTGTTGCTGGACATATGTTATATGGAATTGAACCAGTCTTTGATGGCATTGATGTGCAATAAAAAACTACTGTTGGGGCTAGTTTGTTTACAGAAGTTAACACATCTTTAGTTAGCCTAACTTATCATGTTTTTCTATATGATCTAAGGTAATGGTGATGAATAAGAGTTTTCCTATTAGGTCTAAGTCATCTAGAGGTAATGGTTGTTTTGGTTTTAAGGGTTAGAGTCACCAAGGCATTTTGTTTACCTATTCTTCTTCCTTGATGCTTCTTATCCACTTGAATCTTCAGTCTTTAGCTTGTAAAGGCTCAAACAACATTACAACACATAGACACACATGATTGACAAATAAGGTACACTAGTATGACGCAGAAAAGTGCACTAACAATCTCTCATTTATCAATTACGTGACAAAAACCTAAACTAGACTGTGTCATGGTCCATACCAATGACATTACCAAAACAATAAATAAATTACATGTCAAATTAAAAAATTACAACTCGAAATACACTAAAACATGTAACTAAGAAAAACTTCTCTTGATTACTCCCCCATAACCTATTAAGCCCTGCAACATAAAATACAACAATTTGTCTTGGTGGGACTTAATCTTTCTCCTCCTTTTTTATCAACAATTGACAAACTAATCTCTCTCCCTTAATAGTATACCAATTAAGCAAAGCAAAGTAGAGATTAGGAGTGTCTTAGTTATAATTATAAGCACAAGCTAACTAGGAGAGTGTAAGGGTGTATGAACATTAAAACATGGAGCATGCATGGAACATGATCAACAAGAAAATTTACTAATTAAAGTATAAGTGATAACGTCTAATTGGTCATTCTAAGATAGACATGGATTGCAAATGACCAAGGCATAGATTAACATACATTAAGCACAAAATCAGTATGATTATGCTAATCTATGTAGGATGACAGTTTAACAAAAGAAAGATATTAATTAAAATCTAGGCTAAATTATCAAGGTGGGCTAATGACGCTTAAATCTTTTGATATGCCCCTAAACACAAAATGAGGCTAAAATCCTTAGATTTACCTATAGTGTCCAGATTCTAGCTACTATCACTAACTATTTCTAGTTTGTTCTTCATAAGGGTAATTAATTTCCACAACTCCCTCGTGAAATTCAGCAAATGATGAGGAGTTGTGAACTCCTCTTAAAAGGGATAATGGTCGGGATTCTCTCTTAGATTAGGGGGAAGAGAGTTAGTGGTGGAGGCTATGAGAATTCTTAATGGTTTTTGGCTCCCATCACTAGTAGAGTCACTAGATTCAGATTTGGACTCCTCCGTATCATCCCATTTTGTTGTCATAACCTTTTTACCTTTTCTTTTAGGCTTTTTTTGTCATTCATTGGCAACATGACCATATTAATCACAGTTGTAACATTGGGCAGATTTGGACTTGGAGGATTTTCCTCTGAATTTTTTTATCATTCTTATCCTTCTTGTCACAACTCTTCCCTCTATTCATTTTGAGGAATTGCTTGAATTGACAATTGAATTTTTCTTCCTCGTCTTCCTCATCGCTGGTATCTTCTTCTTTTTTCTTCCACTATTTTTCTATCTGGGGGCTTATAAAAAGATTTTAGGACAACATTCTTCTTTCTAGAGGGGGCCTTAAAGTGTAGTTCATGAGTTTATAAGGAACCTAAGAGTTCTTTTACTTTCATATAATCTATATCTCTACACTCTTCTAAGGCTATGACTTTGGAGCTAAATCTCTCCGGAAAGGACTTAAGTATTTTCCTACATATACGCCCATTCGAAATCTGTTCTCCTAAGCCAAACATGGAGTTACAAATGTTTGACAGTTTGGTGTAGAACTCCATGAAAGTTTCAGACTCTTTCATTTTAATATTTTCAAATTTTGTGGTCAAGAGTTGAAGCTTAAAGCGCTTTACTGCGCTAGTTCCCTTGTGGGTAACTTCCAAGATGTTCCACGCTTCTTTTGCAGTTATGCATTTGAATATGCATTGAAATTCATTTGGAGAAATCGTACAACAAATCACATTGAGAGCTTTGACATTTGCCGCATATTTAGCTATGTCATTATCACTCCATTTATTATCATCTTTGGGAGTGATAATGGTCTTGCCATCATCCACCACTTGGTCCATGGGTATAGTGTATCCTTGATTGACACTAACTCATACTAAATAGTCCAAGGATTGTAGAAAAATCTTCATCCTAGCCTTCCAATAGGCATAGTTAGACCCATCAAAGTACGGTGGATGGTTAATTGTACTCCCATCATGGTTAGACATGATTCTAAATCTATAGTATTGGATCTCACTCTAGACGATTAAGTCCTTGAAGAGTAACCCTCGATGTCATCCTCCTCTTCATCCTCAGCTTCAAAATTGCTACTGCCTCAAGTCGGCCGCAACCAATCTTGTGTACAAACAAGTGCTTCAATGGTTTTTGAGGTAAGAGAGCTTCAATGTTAGCTGACAACCCTACTTCCCATGCTAAATGCTGATTCTAATGCCACTGTTGTAATTGGAATAGATAAGATATCATATGCCATCATCGATAGGGTATGATATTTTTCTTCAGGACTTCTTGCCTTCCACCAATCTAATACATCAAAATCTTAGGTCGCGACTTTCACGATAGATTACTAAGGTATAAATCTATTTATAACTCCGTTGTATTCTTACTCAATTTTTCTTCCTCATACGCCGAGAAGAATTCATCGAACATATTAGTACCAACCGCAGTTGAACTACAACCAGCTTCAGGTTGTTTAGCTTGATCTGTGTCTTATCCTCTAGCCATTTTAGCAATATATAAGTTATACAATTCTACGACCACTTCACGAACACTTGCGGTTTCTCTTGCTGGTTTTTTAGTTGAATAAATCTTCTTGAAGATGAAATTAAGTATCACGATCTTACCCAGAGGGTCAAGAACATCATCCATGGCCATTAACAAATGGCAATTAGTCTAATACTTGTTAAATTTGTCTTGCATGCCTTCAACCATTGCCTGTAGAAAATTCAGACCGGTGTTGGCAACTCTATGTAGGTTGTCTTTAATCTTCCAAAGTGATGGAAGAAATAGATTTGCTTTAGGGTATTTATTTCCAGAAATTTTTTTCGTTGATTCATAAAAAACCCTTAAAAACCCGTGAACTTACTCAGCTCGTATCCAATCATCTTCTGTAGGGCACCAGGTATATGATTTATCATGCACTTTAAATTTAGGGAATGGAATTTTAAACTCTATAGCCGAATTCAACATTTCAAATGTTGAATTTCATCGTGTGTATACATCTAACTTCAAAGTTTTCTACGACTTGACATTCAAATTCAGATACAAAGTCTTGAAGGTGACCCCCTTATATATTTAATACTCTCTCTTACATTTTCAATCATGGGGTCAATTAATTTAAGCCCTTCTTGCACAATTATATCTAGAACGTGTGCACAACATCAAACCTGGAATATTCTTTCGCCAAAGAATAATTTGTCAGTCGTCCTAGATTGATTCCGTAAGTGAAAAATGACGCTATCATTTGTGGATGCATCGTCTAATGTTATCGCCGAATCTTATCTTTGATGCCCGATTCCAAAAGACAATTATAAATGTGGTCTGAGATTGCCAAGTCATTATTGGGCGGGTAGATGGCAGAAGTTTATGATTAACTTACACAGCGTCCATTTCACATCTACATAGTGCAAGGTTAATGACATATACCCCTTCCTCTGATTCAATGCCGTCTACAAATCTGACATCAAACTTATACGTGATACTGATTTCAACACTTCTTTCAGCTTTTCTTTTTCAACTGAATACATCTTCATACACTCTCTCTGCACCGTCATGTGTGACATCTTTTCAACCTTAGGATTAATGTATTGGCATAATTCATTGAATGATTTACTCTCGATGAATCTGAATGGTTTCTCTTTGACTATGATTAACCGAGTAATCAACTCTTTAACTTTCTCTTTCTAAAACTTAGGAGTCATAATGCTAGCTTGTTTATAGGAGAAAAAGAGAGCATTTGTTGGCCTCTTTTTATGGTTCTAAGTTGCTTGGGACACTGTGAAAGATATCTAGCATAATGACTTGTTGCCAACCCTTTATGTTTTTTGAACGATGCCTTACAATGCGAACATATTACTTTCGTCTCTTCGTAGAAATCATCCTAAATAGTTGAACTTTTCTTCCCTTTAACCGTTGATCCAACCGGACCTGTCCTGACATTTTCATAATCTCCCTCTACATGTAGAGGAGACGTGGCCGATGCACCTGGGGTACTTGGTACTTCCTCACTAGTCATCTATAATTAGAAAAAATAGAAAACAATATCATTTTAATTTGTATGTGGGTATTTTCTGAAGGCTAAAGTCTCAATGTCTCAGGGTCTCTATGAATTTAGTTTCACTTTTTATCCTATTTAGTAATATATTATGTACTGTACTCACACGATTTACATACGAGCTGAAAATTCGGCAACATCTCTCCCAATTCTCCAAATATATGAAAAATTCTATATTGATTTGGTGCCATCAACATTATCTGTTATTCACAAACGAGACATTTAATCAATATAGAACCATATATTTGGAGAATTGGGAGAGATGTGAGATACGTATCGAATTTCTAACTGCATGTAAATCGTGCAAGCAACTTAAGTACATGATATACTACCAAACTGTCCATTGATTTGGACAATTTAAGAATACATATAGCACAAACATTATTAACCAAGTTATAGTTATTGGATAATACAATGTAGTTCTACATGCATTCTTAAACAAGTGGGTAGATTATTAAATTAAATAGGCAACTAAACATATGTGACGACGTGAATCGCACTCACAAAATTCTAAACAACTTTACTATTCAAGTCTTCAAAATTCACAAAATCATAATTCATAACTCAATTCTAAACAACTAAACAATAATATAAAATTCTAGACAATTCAGTAATTCACAAAATAACAATTCATAACTTAATGTAAACTTTTCTAAAGTCTAAACATTAATATAAAATTTTAAGTAATTTCATAATTCACGAATTTATAATATTTTAAATAATTTAATAATTATCAAATCATAAATTTAAACAAATTATAATTATAAACAATTTAATAATTATCAACTCAACTATTTAAACTGACCCAACCCATTGACCTAATCCTACTCAACCCACTGACCCGACCCGACCAAACCCACTGACTAAACCCTACCCGACCCACTGACTTGATCCGACTCAACCGACTAACACAATCATACCCAACCCACTGACCTGACCCGACCTGACCCACTAACCTTACCCGACCCAACCCTACTCGACCCACTAACTTGACCTGACTCAACCCATTGACCCAACCCAATCCAACCTACTTACCTAACCTAACCCGACCTAACCAGCTGACCCAACCCAACCGAACCCAACCCGCTGTCCTAAGTCACTTGACCCGACCCGACCCAACCCAACCCGCTAATCCATCCGATGTAACCCAGCCACAATCTGACCCAAAAAATCCCCAAAACTAGCCCCGTTTTAGGGTATTCCTTATTTTAAACAAAATAGATCCAAATGTAACGCCCCAAATTTTTTAAATTTTATTTAAAAATTTTTGAAAAATTTATTTTGATTAAATACTGTACATTAACTTTGATTTGCTAATAGTGGGACATCCGTATGTAGAGCTGCACACGAGCCAAGCTAGCTTGAAAAACTCGCTCGACTTGGCTCGTTTAAGCTCGGCTCGGCTTGGCTCGTAGGCTAGTTTGATCAAGATCAAGCTCGTTTTTGAAAGCTTATTAAAAAATAAGCCAAGCTTGAGCACGAGTGAGCTTGGCTTGGTTTGGCTCGAAGCTTGACGCTTGAATAAAGCTTGGCTCGGCTTGAGCTTGATATTTTTATAATATATATATATATATATATATATATATATATATATATATATATATATATATATATATATATATTAAAAAAACCTAACCCTAATACCCCATCCGACCCTTTTCTTTTCTTTTCATTTTTACTCCCACCCGACCCCACACAGCTCGCCGCACCTCTGCCCGGCTGCCCCTCTCCCTCTTTTCCTCCCTCCATTTTTTTCCAAATCTCTCTCTCTCTCTCTCTCTCTCTCTCTCTCTCTCTCTAGTTTCTCCATTCCGCTTCCTCCCCACACCGCACCAGGCATCGGACGCCCGTCAATGAACGTCGGACCACACCGCACCTTCAAGCCAACCTCGGCGAGCATCCACCACTACTACATAGGCTTTTGTGTTTTTTTTTCTTCTTATTTGTGATTTATTTTGTTTGAATATGAAAAAACCCTAATTTTTGGGGGTTTTGAGTTGGAAGATTGGGGTTGGGTCAGTTGGTTGGGTCGGATCAGCGGGTTGGGTCAATGGGTTGGGTCAGTTGGGGTCAGTGGGTTAGGTCGAGCAGGTCAGTGGGTTGGGTAGGGTTTGGTTGGGTCAATGGGTTGGGTGAGTTGGGGTTATACACTCCTATAAAAAAAAGAAAAAAAATAGAAGAAAAATCTCGACTTGGCTTGGCTTGTCTCGATGAGCTTGATCGGCTTGGCTTTAACAAAGCTCGATCGGCTTGACCAGCAAGCCAAGCTCGAGCGGCTGTTTTGAGCTCGATGCTCAAGCCAAGCCAAGCTCAAGCTCAGTGGGCCACTGATTAAGCCAAGCTCAAGCTTTTTAAAACTCAGCTTGAGCTCGGCTCGTGTGTAGCTTTATCCATATGATATCTGATAGGGGACCTTTTATAAAAGTTAGAATGATTCCATGAACGATGTAGAATGGTTGGATTTCACAAAACTCGCATTTTTTTCATTATTATGATAATGCCCTTGGATCCCCTTGTTCGCTCGCCTCAAGTGCAAGGCTGCAATGTAGTAATAAATTTCGGTAAGACCAAGGTCGATCTATAGGGAAAGAGGTAAACAATTCCAACTACTCTAATAACTAGAATTTAAGAAGTTTAGGAAGATAGTTCTTCACATGAAATAGGAAAATCTGAAAATAAGAAGAACTAGAGCATCAAGGATCCACTTGTAGTAGTCCAATGCCAATCCATTCATCCAAGCACAACACAATTAGAATCAAAGTCCTATCTCTCATCTAATTGGAGGATATATCATTTAAGCACAAATAATCTCACTTAAATCTGAAAATTAGATTTCTAGTTCTAATGAAGCACATAGAACTTGAACTTGTAGCCTTCGGAGTAACAACCATGCCAAGAGACTATGGCATGCTCAAGGGTTACTACAATTCAAATTCAAACAACCCAATCATGGTAATCTCAGAGAATTGTAAGGAACTCATGTCCGGAGTATACAAACTCTCACAAGACTTCTAAAAAAACTAAACTTTATTCAAACTAGAACTTGAAAATCCATAAATGAGTAAAGGGTACTTAAAGGAACGAATTAAAGAATTGAAACGAACTACAAACTTCACCTCTTAGCTCTAGCTAAAAGGTTAACTAGAAGAAAACATTAAAAACTAGAAACTAGAACTAGAAGAAGAAGAAAACTAGTTGTAGGAGGCTAGGAAGCCTCCTAGGTCTTGATCTCTTTGCTCCCCACGTTGCTAGATGCCTTAGGAAGAGGCTGTAGGTGTCCTTTTATAGCTTAGAGGCGTCACCGACTTGGACGAATCGCGGAACTACGGAGTCCTCCCACACTTAGGAAACCCAAAATCGAAATTAGAAAGCTGAAACTTGCTATTTGCTTGTGGCTGACCGGTCTTGACCGGTCGGACCTGTCCTTTTGACAGTCCAGGGAGTGGACTACCTGTTGGCGGACCGATCGGGCATTCTTAGCCGACTGGTCTTGACCGGTCGGGCTCATATTTTCCTTCATTTTCCTTCTTTCTTTCTTCCTCTTCCTCCTCTCTTTCTTCACCATTCTTTGGCCCACCTTTGATCCTCATCAAAGGCTCTTAAATGTGCTCCTTTTGGTCTCCAATTGGGCGAAGTCGCTCTCATTCCTACAATCACAAAACAAACATTAGATGGGCTTTTTAAACATTCAAACCATGCATATAATGTGATGTAATGGGCTAAATCATCTATATATTGAAGGTTCAACACACCCCCCAACCAGCTTTTTGCTAGTCCCGAGCAAAACATGCATGAAACAAGATCAAACCTCCAAAAACCAACTCTCCTTCGGAAATTATGTTTCTATCCATTCCAAGACATACAAGTGTAAAATTCAGAAAAATTAGGTGAAAGAAGTTGAAACCTTAAACTCTCAAAACATAATAAGTGTTCATATGAAATTCCCGCTGATTGATTGATAAATAGAAGAACTTGAACAAATTCAACCTAGTGTGCATAGTGAAAGTTCATCTCATGAGTTTCTAGGATTATCTTCTTCATATATCAACTAAACTATGGATCTCTAGGTGCATAAAGCAACAACAAGCCTATGTCAGGAATTTACCTTACCATCCTTCCGACGACTTTCACACTACATCCCACTTCCGATTTTGGTTACGGTAGACCATCCCCCGGTTGGTAATAGGTAGCCCTTTTCAGAATTTTCCACCACGTTTTCCATCATTCCCAATTTTCATCCTTTCTTTTCCTTTTTCTTTTACATTAGATAGGATTTTTAAAAATCCATATCTTTCGTTATTTTCCCATGGACAAGGATGGACAAAGTACCCTAGTTTGGTTCCTCAACACCTCAAATCTAAGTCTAATCCATAAATCACATAATCCTTTCAAACTATGAAAATCGTGTAATGTGAACTAGGTGTAAAAGTGTTTAAATTTTCTATCAATCACATAAATAGGGGAATTCACATATCAAATGATTATATTAAAAGTAGTTCAAGACTTGCAATATCACTCACTTCGTATCTCCTTTTCTTATACTCGTATCATCCCGAATGCATAAAAACAAGGTTTTCTAAAAGAGTTTTGAATTTTTAGAAAATTCGAAAAAATTTGCACATATGATGCTCAAAATGTTGCAAAAGCTAGATGAGGAATCTCATCTCACCCCCCAACCAAAATCTTACATTGTCCTCAATGTAACAAGGTAGGCAATAAGCATGACATGAGAGTAATGAAATAAAACAAAGGAGAGTGAGAACGAGAATACCTGAGGTCGTAAGTTGATTAATTCTAGCATCTTCCATTGTCTCGATGAGACTTATTCAATCCTAATTGTAGACAAATGGATCCTAACCTACATACCTACCTTTGATTAGTCCGATCGACTACATGATCAAATTTGAGCAGGATCTTCATGAATTTCAATAAATTTCTCATGAGGACCATCCAAAGTCCTGCTCGACAGTAAACATGGTTGCTTTTCTTCATTGAAGTTCAATATTTATGTGTACCACATGCATGATAGAAGGAGATAAGAGCAGCAAAAAGATATCTCCTCAATATTTGATCTGGGTTATGATTGATTAAAAACGGGTCATCCCAATCAGAATTTTTAATGGGCTGAAGGACCCATGATGGTGGAGACACATTCATCAAGTTTTCATTGGTTAAAGCTGTCTCCTCCACAATTTCAGAATTGTACGGTGCTTCCACAAACAATGGTAAAGAGTATAAATTAGTGGAATAGTGTTCTTCAAGCACCGACACCGTGTCAAACAAAATATCCAACTCTTTAATCATCTCATCATCAAGATCATAAGAGTGGGCCAAGCATTCCTTTAGGAAATCGAGATAGTTGGATGAAGGATCATGATCTTGCTTAAGTGAGTGCAAAAATTCAGTTTCGATGGTGAGGGACTCGCCTTCCATGGAGTGGAATTCTTCCAAACTAGGTTCTCCATAACTAGTATGAGGCACCAAGTCGGAAGTATGCAAGGCTTTAACAATCTCTTGAATAATGGGGTCGTTTGAATTTTCAAAGTGAGCCAAGCATTCATCCAAAGAATATGAATTTTCACTCATGGGAGTCTCATTCTCCACATTAAAATTAAGCATGTCAAGTTGGTGGAGTGACTCAAAAATATCAACCTCGACCATCTCTCTAGCATGCATATCCTCTAGAGACTCATAATCATTATGCCCTTGGGAAAAAGAAACCATAGGTTCATAAGCATCTACCGAACCCTCATTGTAAGTAACCCCATTATCGCTTTCAGATTTAATGGATTCCTCGGGTTCGTCAACCGTCATTAAAATCTCTTCATTATTAAGTTCAAAGCATCTAAAAGAGATTGTGGATTCACCATAATTGATGATGACATTGGGATCATCGAGATAAATCTCCTCTAAAAGTTTATTCATTAAATCTGAAGAAGGTGGGACTTGGGTAGCCCCATCCTCCTCATTAGAGGGGATTGATTCGATGGCCCCAATTTCGGGCTCAACATCTTCATAAGATGGTGAGTAAGCTTGATTTGATTGTTCATCTACATAATCATTCCATATTTCCTCAAGTATTTGTGTATACATGTCATCACAAGAGGAATACGTTTTAGGGTGGTTGTTAATAACCATGGTTGGTTCCTCCTTTGCACAAGGAGAATGATGGTTTCCCCAATTAAGACCGTACGCATTGTAGGATGAAGAGTTATATGATGGTTGATAGGCATATCCATACAAGTGATCATGCATTATCTTAACCGGTTGGCCACTATTCACCCGTTCCTTTTGTTGTTGCATACCTCCTACCATAACCGGTGGAACACTTATGTTATTTTCAATCCAGTAATCACGTAATGTTTTTTCCGGATGATTATTCGATTTTGCTTCATTCCGGTATTTCCCCATCGTCTTACGTCATGTCTCAATATCTATATTGCTTTCATTAATGTAATCACGCATTGTCTTACGTGGGGGGGGGGGGGGGGGGGGGGGGGGGGGGGGGGTAGTGGAGGTTCTTTGAATCTCAGAAAAATATTCATGCTTGGAGGGATCCCGATCACAATGAGTTTGAATCCCCCAATCCGACGTCTCATCCTCCAAAAGGTACTTGTATGCACCATTCGTTCAATCATACATGATGAAATTTTAAGGAATTGGAAACTACCCTTATCTAAAAATAAAATAAAAATAAAAGGGAGATGGAGAGATGTTACCCGTGAAGGTGAGAGCTATGTCAGCAACAATGTCCTATAAAAACAAAAAAATTGTTAGTAATCTAGAAAAGAAAAAAAAATCCTACTTCTAGAAAAACTGGAAATCCTACCTAACTAAGACTACTCTATAACTACTAGAACAATTAGAACCGTTTAACCTTTTCCTTAGCAACGACGCCAAAAACTTGTTCGCTTGCCTCAAGTGCAAGGTGCGATGTAGTAATAAATCTCGGTAAGACCGAGGTCGATCCACAGGGAAAGAGGTAAACAATTCAAATACTCTAATAACTAGAATATAAGAAGTTTAGGAAGATAGTTCTTCACATGAAATAGGAAAATCTGAAAATAAGAAGAACTAGAGCATCAAGGATCCACTTGTAGTAGTCCAATGCCAATCCATTCATCCAAGCACAACACAATTAGAATCAAAGTCCTATCTAATTGGAGGATATATCATTCAAGAACAAACAATCTCACTTAAATATGAAAATCAGATTTCTAGTTCTAATGAAGCATGTAGAACTTGAACTTGTAGCCTTCGGAGTAACAGCCATGCTAAGAGACTATGACATGCTCAAGGGTTACTATTTGAATTCAAACAACCCAATCATGGTAATATTAGAGAATTGCAAGGAACTCATGTCCGGAATACACAAACTCTCACAAGACTTCTAAAAAAATCAAACTTTTTTCAAACTAGAACTTGAAAATCCATAAATAAGTAAAGGGTACTTAAAGGAACGAATTAAAGAAGCTAAGAGGTTAACTAGAATAAAATATTAAAAACTAGAAACTAGAACTAGAAGAAGAAGAAAACTAGTTGTAGGAGGCTAGGAAGTCTCCTAGGTCTTGTTCTCTTTGCTCCCACGTTGCTAGATGCCTTAGGAAGAGTCTGTAGGTGTCATTTTATAGCTTAGAGGCGTCACCGACTTGGATGAATCACGGAACTACGGAGTCCTCCCGCACTTAGGAAACCCAAAATTAGAATTAGAAAGCTGAAACTTGCTGTTTGCTTGTGGTCGATTGGTCTTGACCGGTCGGACCTGTCCTTTTGACAGTCCAGGGAGTGGACTACCTGTTGGCCGACCGGTCTTGACCGGTCGGGCTCATATTTTTCTTCATCTTCTTTCTTTCTTTCTTCCTCTTCCTCTTTTCTTTCTTCACCATTCTTTGGCCCACCTTTGATCCTCATCAAAGGCTCCTAAATGTGCTCCTTTTGGTCTCCAATTGGGCGAAGTCGCTCTCATTCCTACAATCACAAAACAAGCATTAGATCAGCCTTTTAAACATACAAACCATACGTATAATGTAATGTAATGGGCTAGATTATGTATATATTAGAGGTTCAACACCCCTAACTCATGATTTCTGATTAATTAGATAGGTAGTTTTCGAATATGTTTAAAAGGTAAGCGTAATTTTAGGTGTATAACAATGCCGTGTAAATAGATTTTCAAGTTTCAAGTAGGACCTGCAATCATGGAGATCTTAATCTAGGAGCATCCATAGCCGTTAATCGATGATTGTAGTTGAGAAAGTAACTATACCAAATTGATTATCTTAGTGTTAGACCCTTATCGTAGAAGTTGTGTGATTATCCAATGCGTATAAATATGAAATCTTGAGTGCCTAAAAATGTTAATGGCTCACCTTAACCTAGGTCCTTGATTTCTAGTTCACATGGTTCTCATGATTTGATTGATGTGAATTTTATACCATGCTTGTTTATCATAAATGAACCACACGTCGAATTTCAGTCTTTAAATCATAGTATAAATGACCTAATTACCAAATCAGCCCCTTAACTTGTTCGCTCGCCTCAAGCGCAAGGCTGCGATGTAGTAATAATTCTCGGTAAGACCGAGGTCGATCCACAGGGAATTAGGTAAACCAATTCTAAGTATTCCAGCAACTTCGAATTAAGCAATTTGAAATTTCAATTATGAAAACTAGATTAAACAGAAATTTGTAAAAATCTATTAATTAAAGGAATTAAGGCTTTCAAGGGTCCACTTGTGATAGCCCTCATGTGAATTCATTCATCCAAGCATAACACAACTAGAATTGAAGTTCTATCTCTCTTCCAGTTGGAAAATATAACATTCAAACACGAACAATTCCCACTTAAGTGGAAGAATAAGATTCTAGTTCTAATGAAGCACATAGAAGTCGAATATGTAGCCTTCGAAGTAACGACCATGCCAATGGACTATGGTACGCTCTAGGGTTACTACAATTCGAATCTAACCAATCCAAACATGATAATCTTAGAGAATTGCAAGGAACTCATGTCCGAAGCACATGAACTCTCATAAAAACATCTAAAAATACCAACTTTTATTCAAACTAGAACTTAAAAATCCAACTTAAAGCAAAGTACTTGAATTATAACGAATTCAACATGATAACTACTCATAAGCTTCACCTCTTAGCCTTAGCTAAGAGGTTCTACCCGAGCATTATCATGCTTCAACTAGAATTAAAAAAAAAACTAAACAAAAACATGAAAAACTAGAAAAAACCCTAATTGAAGGAGTTGCGGTCGCTCCACGATGCTCTCCCTTGCTTCCCACGAACTTATAACTCTTCTAGGATACCTTAATAAGGATGTTAAGGTGTCCTTTTATATGAAAAATCATGAACTGCCTCGGATTGTGTAAAAACTTGTGCACTTACGTCAGTCATTAGACGTTGGTCGGGCACCCGACCATACTTCAATTCGTCCAGCAAGGTTTTGATGAAATTCACTTTGAATATTGGGCGCCCGATGGCCTTCTAATATGAATGTTGAATTCCTCTTTTCTTCTGGCCGATTTAGGTCTTTCTGACGTGATTCTTCAGGGCTTCTTTTTAATGTCTTCAATGTAGTTCCAAAGGACCCTTTTAACAACAAATTCATGACTTCTCCCTCTCATTCCTACAGACACAAAACAAGCATTAGACGGGTCTTTTAAGCATATAAACTATGTTTGTAATGTGATGTAATGGGCTAGAAAATGTATAAAATGGAAGCTCAACACACCCCCTAACCAGCTTTTTGCTAGTCCCGAACAAAACATGCGTGTAACAAGTTCAAATTTCCAAAACCAACTCTCCTTCAGAAACTATTTTTCTATTAATTCCAAGACATACAAGTGCAATAATCAGAGAAACTAGGTGATAGAAGCTGAAACCTCAAAATCTCAAAACATAATAAGTGTTCATACAGAATTCCGGCTGATTGATTGATAAATAGAAGAGCATGAACAAATTCAACCTAGTGTGCATAGTGAAAGTTCATCTCATGAATTTCCAGGATTATCTTCTTCATAAATCGACTAAACTATAGATTTAAAGGTGTACAGAACAACAACAAGCCTATGACAGGAATTTGTCTTATCGTCCTTCCGGCTGCTTTCACATTATGTCCCATTTTTGGCTTTGGTTACAGGTAGACCATCTCCCGGTTGGTAATATGTAGCCCTTTTTCGAATGTTTCCACCATATTTTCAATCATACCCATATTTTCTTTCCTTCTTTCCTTTTTATACCCATTAGATAGGATTTTTAGAAATCGATATCTTTCGTTATTTTCTCATGAACAAGGATGGATAAAGTACCCCAGCTTGGTTCCTCAACACATAAAATCAAAGTCTAGCCAATCCACAAATCTACATAATCCTTTCAAACCATGAGAATCATGTAATGTGAACTAGGTGTAAAAGTGTTCAAATTTTCTATCAATCACATAAATAGGGGAATTCACATATAAAACCATCATATTAGAGGTAGTTCAAGACTTGCAACATTAATCACTTCATATCTCCTTTTCTTATACTTGTATCATCTTGAATGCATAGAAATAAGGTTTTCCAAACGAGTTTTGAAATTTTCAGAAAAAATTGAAAAATTTTCACATATAATGCTCGAAATGTCCACAAACTGCTAGATGAGAAATTTTCACATATGATGCTCAAAATGTCCACAAACTGCTAGATGAAGAATCCCATCTCACCCCCAACCAAATCTTGCATTGTCCCAATGTAAAAAGATATGCAATGAGTATGAACATGAGAGCAATGGTAAAATAAAAGAGAGGGAGAACGATAGTACCTGATAGAGTCGATTATGTAAGTCTACCTCGAGTATCAAAACCTACGAAAGCACTTAAAAACAGAAAAAACAAACTAAACCTAATCTACTCTATACCTCCGTTAGACTAGGAGATCAATCATCTTGATACACATGGTCTTTTAGAGTGATGGACATGTCCTTTGAATCAAATTTCTCAACAAATGGTTTAAGGCATTGACCATTCACTTTAAAACAGTTATAATTTGCTGCATCTCTATCTTGACAGCCTTATGAGGAAAAATTTCTTTAACAATATATGGACCGGGGCATCGAGATCTCAATTTTTCTGGAAAAAGATGAAGTCAGGAATCATATAGGAGCACTTTCTGACCTTCACGGAAAGATTTCTTGAAGATGTGTTTGTCATGAAAGGCCTTCATTCTACTCTTATAAATCCTCGAGTTCTCAAAAGCATCGTTCCGGATCTCATCAAGCTCATTTAATTAGAGTTTGCGAAGCGAGCTAGCCTTATCAACGTCAAAGTTCAATGCCTGAATTGCCCAATAGGCTTTGTGTTCAATCTCCACAGGTAAGTGACAGGCTTTCCCATAAACAAGTCTGTAGGGAGATATTCCAATGGGGTCTTGTACGAGGTACGGTGAGCCCAAAGAGCATCATCTAATCTCAGTGAACAATCTTTGCGATCTGGCCTCACCGTCTTTTTCAAAATCTGTTTGATTTTCCTATTGAAAATTTCAGCTTGCCCACTTATCTGTGGGTGGTAAGGGGTACTCACTTTATGTCTAATGCCACATTTTCTCATTAAGGCTTCAAAGGGCCTATTGCAAAAGTGAGAACCACCATCACTTATGATGGCTTAAGGCGTTCCAAATATGGAAAGTATGTTTTCTTTGAGGAACTTTAGAATCATACGATGATCGTTGGTTCTACATAGAATAGCCTCTATCCACTTGGATACATAGTCTACGGCAAGAAATATGTAGACATGTCCAAAAGATGAGGGGAATGGTCCCATGAAATCGATGCCCTAATAGTTAAAGACTTCAAGATGTTGAATTGGGGTCAGAGGCATCATATTTCGACAGGACAATCCTCTTAGCTTTCGACAGTGCTTGCATGCTTTGCAAAACTCGTGGGCGTCCTTAAATAAAGTGGGCCAATGTTCGCTTCCCCAAGTGTAGGGTTGCGATATAGTAATAATTCGGTAGAGACCGAGATCGTTCTTAGGGACTTGTTAGGAATTCACAAAATTACTTCTAACATTTTCTAATTAAGAGCTAACCAAACAGATTTCTAGAATTGAATGTAGATAGAATTCTGAAACTAAAAGTGAATGTAATCAATATAAAAGAGCACTGGGGGTTCAAGGATCCACTTATAGCAATACTCGATGCATAATTCGCTGTGGTTTCCCAATTACACAACTAGAATAGAAATCAAATCCTATCTAGTCGGATGATAGAGCAGTTGTAACATACAATCTATCATATGTGTGATTTAAATACATGATTCCCTCAATTCAAGTTAGGACTTGAGCACACTCAATTACATAGGTCAATCCTAGTTCCAATAGATTAAGATCACAATCATAATCATCATTAAACTCTGTCACAAAGCATAATTAGATCCTGATTTGAACTTCATTCAAATCACATACACAATCAACACATAATTCAGAAATTAGAACAAAAAGGTAGAACTTTAATTGAAGTTCCCACATGAAAATCCAAGTTTAGAGCGTATTGAATCCGATTCCTCGGAGCATACAGGCTTAGAACTATGCAAAACACTTAAGAACTAAAGCAATTCTTCTAGATATCCATGAGCCATCATAAGATTAAGAAAAACTACTTAGAACTTTATTCAAAAACATTGTTCTTCAATAAATCTAACTTGAAACTAAAACAATGAATTAAAGCATCTCAGATTCACTACAAGCTTCACATCTTAGCCCTAGCTAAGAGGTTTAGCCTTTCATGATCCAAGGAAACATGAAAACACTAAAAACACAAACTAGAAGGATTTGTGGAACTCCGATTCCGTCATTCTCCGCCTCCCACCTTCGTAGATCTCTTCTAGGATGCCTTAGCTACGACCCTTAGGTCCCCTTTTATAGTAGAGAGGCTCTACCACCTCAGAATCTTCCAGATTTGTGTAGCACTTACGCACTTGCGCACAAAAATCGTAGCTTCAAGAGGAAGTTACTGAATTCCCGCTGCAATACACTGGTCGATCGGTCTTGACCGGTCGGACTGGGCTGGCCGACCGGTCTAGCCTTTTTGTCCAACGTGCAGGGGGGGGGGGGGGGGGGGGGGGGGGGGGGGGGGGGGGGGCAGGTACTGGCCAATCGGTCTTGACCGGTCGGCCCTCTTATTTTTGGTGTGCAGAGAGGTAAAGAGGTGTGGCCGACCGGTCTGGATCGGTCGGACTTGATTTCTTAATTTTTTACTTCTTTCTTTGTTCTCTCTTCACTCTCCTTGCTTTCTTCTTTCTTTGGCCCACCTTGGGTCTTTATCTCAGGCTCCTAAATGCAATCTTTTAGCTATCGATCTAGTGAACTTTCTCTCATTCCTACAATTACAAAACTACGCATTAGAATAGTCTTTAAGCTTGAAAACCATGCATAGTTAGTGATGAAATGGGGTTAGAATATACACATTTAAGTACTCAACAGCCAATAAAAACCACACTGCAGAATTTTTACAGTGGTTTTCTTGGCAGAAAAATGACCACCACACGCTTGATTATGACAAAAGGAGATGATAAAATTATGTTCATCATCAGGGACACATCTCCTAATAATTTGATCTGGGCAATATTTAAAAAGTAAAGGTTCATCCTAGAAAAATCTGCGCACTTCCCTTAGAAATTTTCATTTATCCTACGCAGTCCAATGAGTTCGCATCGCACCTATGGAAAGATAATTGGCTATGTCAGTGTACCATGGTGGATGCATAGCAACAAAGAGTTGCTCATCAGGGAATGAGTCCTCAATAGGTGACTTATCAATGGAACTTAGTAAAATTAGGCGGGATAGATGGTCCGCCACCACGTTCTCTACTCATTTCTTATCCTTGATCTCTAAGTTGAATTCTTGAAGGAGTAGGATCCATCTAAGCAAACGGGGCTTCGCGTCCTTCTTATAAAGAAGGTATTTCAGCGCCACATAGTCCGTGTAAACTATGACCTTGGATCCTATCAAGTACGCCCTGAACTTGTCTAATGCAAAAACAATGGCTAGGAGCTCCTTCTCCATAGTCGAGTAATTGACTTGGGCGGGGTTTAGGGTCCTACTCGCATAGTAGATAACGTGGGGCTTCTTGTCCTTCCTTTGTCCTAACACCGCCCCAATAGCATAATTGCTCGCATCACACATCAACTCAAAAGGAATGCACCAATCCGGTGGTTGCATAATAGGAGCGGTTGTCAACATGTCTTTTAACTTTGAAAAAGCTAATTGACAATCGGCACTCTACTCAAATTGGTTCTTCTTTTGGAAAAGGTTACATAAGGGCCTAGAAATATGGCTGAAATCCTTTATGAGCCTTCTATAAAAACCGGCGTGTCCAAGGAAGGACCGCACATCGCCTATGATTTTAGGTGGTGGTAGATTGAAAATTATATCGATTTTGGCTCGGTCTACCATTATTCCATTAGAAGAGATGATATGTCCAATGACTATTCCTCTCTGTACCATGAAATGACACTTTTCCCAGCTTAAAACGAGGTTCTTCTCCTCACACCTTGTCAAGACCAACTTCAGGTGATTTAGGCACTCCTCAAAAGTACAACCGAAAACAGAGAAATCGTCCATGAATACCTCAAGAAACTCACCCATCATGTCTGAGAAAATACTCAACATGCATCGTTGGATGTGGCGGGTGCATTACATAGTCCGAATGGCATCCTTCGATATGCGAAGGTGCCAAACGGGCATGTAAAGGTAGTCTTCTCTTAGTCTTCCGGGGTTCTCTCAATTTGGTTGTAGTCGGAATAGCCATCCATGAAGCAATAATAGGAGTGACCCGCTAACCTCTCCAAAATTTGATCCCTAAATGGGAGAGGGAAGTGGTCCTTCCTAGTGACCGTGTTTAGCTTCCGATAATCTATGCACATTCGCCAACCGGTGGTCACTTTAGTCAGTATAAGCTCGTTGTTGGCATTTTCTATGATGGTAATATCATACTTCTTAGGGACAACTTGGGTAGGACTCACCCATTGGCTATCCGAGATGGGGTAGATGATACCCATATCTAGTAGCTTTAACACCTCGGCTTTAACAACCTCCATCATATTTGGATTTAACCTTCTTTGAGGTTGTCTAGTCATTCTCGCATTCTCTTCGAGGTGTATACGGTGAGTACAACCTAAGAATATATCCCCTTGAGGTCTGCTATTGTCCATCCTATGGCTGCCCTATGTTCTTTAAGTTGCTCAATCAACTTGAGCTCTTGGTCTTTTCCTAGGTGAGAGGTAATGACAACCGAAAATGTTTCTTCTTAACCCAAATATACATATTTCAGCTCGGATGGCAATGGTTTAAGGTCAAGCTTTGGCGGTTTGATGTTAGACGGTAGAGGCCTTGATGTGGTTGGTGGCAATCTTTCAAAATGGGGCCTCCACCGGCTAGTATTAACTACCGGTTTCTAAATATTCAATGCTTGCACTAATTTTGCTAATGATGGGGTCTTTGGAATCCTCAAAATATGCCAAGCATGTCTCCAAGATTTCTAGTGGTTCAAGTTGGAGGAACTCTTCTTCTTCAAAAGATTCGAGCATGTTTACCTTAAAGAGCTCATCGTCATTAATATCCCTATGCCTTTTGCCCAAGTGGAACACATTCACCTCTAATGTCATGTTCCCAAAAGATAATTGCATCACCCAATTTCGGCAATTTATGATTGCGTTTAATGTAGCAAGGAACGGGTGTCCTAAAATCACCGGTATTTGAGTGCTAGCATCTATAACCAGTTATGTGTCCAAGACGATAAAATCCACTGGGTAGTAGAATTTGTCAACTTAGACTAGAACATCCTCAACTATCCCTCTCGGTACATGGATAGATCTATCAGCGAGTGTAATGTGGTTTTGGTGGGTTTTAACTCACCAAGACCCAATTGCTCGTATACCGAGTACGGGATCAAGTTTATGCTTGCCCCCAAGTCTAGCAATGCACGTTCAATCCTATAGTCACCAATGACGCATGAGATTGTGGGAGTACCGGGATCCTAGAATTTTGGGGGGTCTTTTGGGTGAGAATGACACTCACTTGCTCATTCAAAAAGGCATTTTGCTACACATTATATTTGCATTTGGTTGTGCATAGGTCCTTTAGAAACTTGGCATAAGAGGGGATTTGTTTAATGACATCAAGTAATGGAATGTTTATCTTGACTTGTCTAAAAATCTCTAAAATATCATGAGAGTTTGGAAGAGAATTTGGAGTAACCAATCTTAAAGGGAATGGTGTTACGGGCTTGTAAACGCGTTCCGTTTCTTATGGGGCTGAGTTAGATCCGTCCTCATCCTCAGAATTTACCAGATCATTAGGCTTGTCGGTCTTCATCGGAATAGATTTGTCAATTTGCTTACCACTTCTAAGAGTGGTGACGGATTTGGCTTGCTCCACATGTTGGTTGGGGAGATTAGGGATGCTTACTTCATGTACTTGCTTTGGATTGGGCTGAGGTTAGGCCGGAAAGGTCCCTTCCCTAGCATTCAAGCGTTCCTTAATCTCATCAACTGAGACTTTAAGCTCTTAAAATATTTGCTGATTTGATTGATTGATTTGCGTTTGCCCTTGCATAAATGCCTTTAGGGTATCCTCCATTGAGAATTGAGGTGGGGTCATGTTTTGCATGGGTGGACCTCCTTGAGAGTTGGTAAGATTACCCGTGGAATTATTCTTCCAACTGAATTTTAGATGATTCTTCCAAGTAGAGAGTTATACGTGTTACCTACAAGTCCATTGAAAGACCATTGATATCCATATGTGGCATTTGCATGTTCTTATAACACCTCTTGAAATGCAGAAATTGTAGGACAATCTTGTGTAGCATGTATATTAGTGGCACAAATTCCACATATGTTCTCAATAGCTTCATTGGACTTTGAAACTCCACTCTTACTAAGTTCCATGGCCTCGATCTTCCTTGTGAGGTTGGCTGGCCTTGCATTTACATCATCTTCCTCTTTAAGGATATAGATGCCTCCTTTGTCCTTTTGTTGAGGAGGCTTGAGATTACTGGATTTGTCCAAAGTATCCCATGATTGGGCATTCTCGGCCAACATGTCCAAGTAACTCCAAGCCTCATCTGGATTTTTACTCATAAACTCGTCATGGCGCATCATTTCTACGAATTGGCGCATGTTGGAACTTAATCTATCATTGAAGAAGTTTATGATTCGCCAGCTTTCGTAGCTGTGATGTGGGCAAGCAAGTAGGAGGTCCTTAAACCTTTCCCAACATTGGAAGAATGACTCATTCTCTTTAACTGAAAAGTTCATTATGGCTCTTCCAAGGGTGTTTGTTTTATGAGCCGGGAAGAACTTTTTCAAGAATTCCCAGGTCATCTCATTCCATGACCCTATCGAGTGTGGTCTAAGAGAGTGGAGCCAACTCTTGGCTCTTTCTTTCAATGAAAATGGAAAAAGTTTAAGTTTAATGGTATCTTTTGAAACATTAGCATATTGCAAAGTAGCCACCACTTCTTCAAATTCCTTTAAGTATAAATATGGGCTTTCAGAGTCTAGTCCATGGAACTTTGGTAAAAGTTGAATCACACCCGGCTTTATATCAATGTTTCCCCCGGTTGGTGGTAAGACCACACACGAGGGTGTAGTTGTTCGGGCCGTTTGTAGGTAGTTCCGTAAAGATCTCATTGGAGGAACATTATGTACCTCATTCTCTCCTACTCCCTCTTGATTTGTATTTTTAGTTGGAGTGGGGGGGGATTCCTTAAAGGTGTTTGATCCATATTCCCCAAACTATCACAAAGCTCTTGGTATTTCTGGACTCGTCTATGGACTGATAATGGTCCAACTAGACCACCTTCGGATTGGAGACGATTGGTGTGGTCACGTTCCCAACGGGACATAAACCACACAACTAAGATCAAAATAATCCTAAGTCCTAAAACAGAATTTAACAAAAATCTAAAAATCGAAAAATCTGTAAAAAGCACTAAGTTAGAAGGATATTACTCGATTCGCTTGAACTATGGAAGAATTCCTACAAAACAAAACAACTTGTTAGTCCTAGGAAATCAGAAAAAAACTTATTTACTTCTACTTCTGCAGCCACTAAAACAATCTAGAATCGTTTATCTAAATTCCCTGGCAACGGCGTCAAAAACTTGTTTGCTCGCCTCAAGTGCAAGGTTGTGATGTAGTAATAATTTTTGGTAAGACCGAGGTCGATCCACAGAGAATTAGGTAAACCAATTCTAAGTATTCCAGTAACTTCGAATTAAGCAATTTGGAATTTCAATTATGAAAACTAGATTAAATAAAAATTTGTAAAAATCTATTAATTAAAGAAACTAAGGCTTTCAAGGATCCACTTGTGATAGCCCTCATGTGAATTCATTCATCCAATCATAACACAACTAAAATTGAAGTTCTATCTCTCTTCTAGTTGGAAAATATAACATTCAAACACGAACAATCCCCACTCTAGTGGAAGAATAAGATTCTAGTTCTAATGAAGCACATAAAAGTCGAATATGTAGCCTTCAAAGTAACGACCATACTAATGGACTATGGTACGCTCTAGGGTTACTACAATTCGAATCTAACCAATCCAAACATGATAATCTCAGAGAATTGTAAGGAACTCATGTCCGTAGCACATGAACTCTCATAAAAACATCCAAAAATACCAACTTTTATTCAAACTAGAACTTAAAAATCCAACTTAAAGCAAAGTACTTGAATTAGAACGAATTCAACATGATAACTACTCACAAGCTTCACCTCTTAGCCTTAGCTAAAAGGTTTCTAGCCGAGCATTATCATGCTTCAACTAGAATTCAAAGAAAAACTAAACAAAAACATGAAAAACTAAAAAAACCCTAGTTAGAGGAGTTGCAGTCGCTCCACGATGCTCTCCCTTGCTCTCCACGAACTTAGAACTCTTTTAGGATACCTTAGCAAGGATGTTAAGATGTCATTTTATAGGAAAAATTACGAACCGCCTCGGATTGCGTAAAAACTTACGCACTTACGTCGGTCATTAGGTGTTGGTCGGGCGCTCGACCATACTTCAATTCGTCCAGCAGGGTTTTGATGAAATTCACTTTGAATATCGGGCGCCCGACCAGATGTTGGTCGGGCGCCCGGTCAGGTCTAGATTTGTCTAGCGGGTTCAGCATATTTCCTTTCAATTTCGGGCACCCGACCATGTGATGGTTGGGCCCCCGGTGACCTTCTGATATGATTGATGAATTCCTCTTTTCTTCTGGCCAATCCAGGTCTTTCTGATGTGATTCTTCAGGGCTTCTTTTTAATGTCTTCAATGTAGTTCCAAAGGACACTTTTAACAACAAATTCATGACTTCTCCCTCTTATTCCTATAGACACAAAACAAGCATTAGATGAGTCTTTTAAGCATACAAACCATGCATGTAATGTGATGTAATGGGCTAGAAAATGTATAAAATGGAAGCTCAACATAACCCTTGATTTTAATGTCTATCGAGTGAGGAAAGTGGATGGTTAGTCGTAGTCGAATATTTTCCTTCATGTGAGTGACTTGGATCATTTTTATCATGGTCCAATAGTGTGATTTGAGTGCCCAACCTTGATAAGCCTCTTTCTTAAGCGCAAAATTATCCCCTTTTACGAATTAACGAGTTACCAACTCTTCTCAAATATGGACCTTTCAATTTACCTACTTCCCACCATCAATCGCTTCTCAAATTTGGATCACCCATTGTCCTCATATGACTATGAGTTTACACAAAATTTGGATCCTGATCTATAATCCTATACCGTTGAATCACAAAGCCAGCCCCCTTCCTTTTCCGCTAAAAGTTAGAATTTCAGATCTAGACCATTCCCACCATCAATCAAGCACCAAACTATGTACGATTATTTTATTACCATTACTACATATTTTCTCAACATTCGGGCCCTAATCATCAAGCGTGGATGTTCGCTTGCCTCAAGTGTAAGGCTGCGATGTAGTAATAAGACTCGGTAAGACCGAGGTCGATCCACAGGGAATTGGAGAACAAGTTCTAAACTATTCCAGCAACTCAATTTACAATAAATAAGAGATTCAATTGGAACAATTATGCTAAAACAGAAACTTAGTGAAAAACAGTAATTTAAGGTACTAAGGCATTTAAGGATCCACTTGTAGTAATCCCATGTCAATCCAATCAATCCAAGCAAGATACACAACTAGATTTGAAGTCCTATCTTTCATCTAGTTGGAAAGTAAAGCATTAAACACATTCAATCCCACTCAAGTTGAACTTCCAAGTTCTAGTCCCATTCAACAATGTAGAATTCAAAATCATAGCCTTCGGAGTAACAGCCATGCCTATGGACTATGGCCTGCTCAAGGATTACTATAATTCGAATCTAAACAAGCACAACGTGATAATCTCAGAGAATTATAAGGAATCCATGTCCGGAGCACATGAACTCTCATAAAACATCTAAAACTATCAATTTTAAGAACTAGAATATGAAAAAAAAATCCAAACTTGAATTAGAACTACTTGAATCAAACTGAATCAAACATGAGATTGGCTACAAGCTTCACCTCTCAGCCTTAGCTGAGAGATTCTAGCCTAGCATCGTCATACTACAACTAGAACTCGAATAAGAAAACATAAAAACTAGAAAAATCGGAGTTTGGAGGGTTGTAGACGCTCCACGACGGCTTCCTTCCTCTCCCACGATGTCCCTTGGCTTCTATGATACCCTAGGAAGAACCCCTAGGTGTCCTTTTATAGTGAGGACGCTCGGTTGCGTCGGAATCTTCTAGATATTGCGTAAGGTTATGCAGTGCGCAGAGTTTTTCAGACCAGAAACAGAAACTGCCCGTTTTTGCACATGGCCGACCGGTCACGACCGGTCGGACTGTGTATAAAATGTCCAGAGAGTGCAGCAGGCTTCCCGACTTGATGGCCGACCGGTCAAGACCGGTCGGACTACATTGAATTTTTAGTCCAGAGAGTTTTCAGCAGCCACCGACCTGTTGGCCGACCGATCTTGACTGGTCGGACCAACTGGTCCTTTTGTCCAGTGCTTTCCAGAGGTGCCGGCAGGTCGGCTGACTGGTCTGGACCGGTCGGGCCTTGATCATTTTCTTCTTTTTCTTCTTTTCTTTCTTCTCTTTTCTCCCTTCTTCTTCCTTCTTTGGTCCTCCTTCAGCCTTCATCCAATGGCTCTAAATGGATCGTTTTGGTCTCCAATTTGGTGAAATCAACTCTCATTCCTATAATCACAAAACATGCATTAGATGGGCCTTTTAAACATGAAAACCATGCATATAATGTGATGTAATGGGCTATGCAATGTATAAATTGGAGGCTCAATAGTGGACCGTTAATTGAGATTAAGCCCATTTTAGCATCTGTCAGGCCATTTTCAAAGATCGACCAATCTAGAATGTGGATCACCAAAAAATTTATATATTATGACTCTACTCTTTGATCTTAATAAGGTGAGTGGATTGAAATTGTCAAAGATCATCCAAATATTGAGATTTGAGAAACCCACCTCAAGTAGGTTGTTACACAAGACCTCACGCCACACCTTCTAACCTAAGTGTTGCATGCCCTTCTTTTCTCTTCACATGTGCTCATGTCCCTAATCTCCATATTCCTACTACACATGTCCAAGCCTTTCTCTTAACCCTAGCCTGCATGCCCTAGAGAAAGAGAGAAGAGAGAGAGAGAGAGAGAGAGAGAGAGAGAGAGAGAGAGAGAGAGAGAGCCCATTCATTCCATCCTAGTCGTCCACCTTAAGGATCCAACGTGTGAGACCTGTTCTACCAAGCTTGTGTAGTTCGTGTTTTGCTTACAATCCATCTTTCTTAAGATTCTACATCTAGAGTTTCATCTAAAACCAAGGTGAGGATTAATCCCTTTAAGTCATTCATCTTAAATATCAAGATTTTCTTAAATTATCTTCTCATATGTGTGGCATAATGTAATGTTGATTTATTGATTTGTTTGGCATATTGATGTAACATGGGATTTACTTCAAAATATCCTTATGATGATAATGATTTCATGTTTGTGTGATGAAGTACGAAAGCAAGTGTATTCTATGTTTATTTATTAGGATTATGTTTGGATTTCATTGATTTAAGTTTAACTCATGATAGTAATGATATGATCGATGATCACATCGCATGGATATTGATTATTTTGTGAATGATCTATTAATGGGCAATCCTTGGTCCCATGTTGAGAAATTTCTTAATCTAGAAAGATGGAGCCTGTGAGAGCTGTCCATGTGGAATAATATATTTGGCATGAATATGAGAATGCATGATATATATGCCATTGGATATTTACATTTATTGATATTTGGAATGGATCTATGTATGTTTTACTTGTAGTTGGCCTTATTGGAAGACAACGACTATCGTGGGACTTGATTGATTCGTAATGAGAGACAGAGAGTGAGCATTATTGGTCTAAGTTATCTCATGAGCCAAGGTTGGTGCTATGGGCACTAAGCCCGAGCTGTCGGCCTATATTGGGTTGTTTACAACTCCCCATAGTGACTATTGAGTTCTTTTGATATGGCTGGATATGAAACTACTTAACTAAAGGTGAAATTAATTTCATGCATTCACTCGGCTCCATGTAGGTGTACGGAATTGGGAATAGGCTAGAGCGTCCTACTTCTCTCGTACACTGTGACGTGTAGATTTGAGAATGATCATCCCGTTTCTCACGTGGTCGGGCAAAACTATGGGCTTGCGTGTCCCATAACCTCTGGTGACTAGTGGCTAACGTGAAGTTGTAATAGGGAGTCTCCCGCTTCATGTGATTGATTCTAGTCAGGGTGCCTGAGCCAGAGCATGCATCTCATGCATCGCATTAACAAAGATTTTTACTTGGTTGTTTTGATTTGATTAAATGATAATATCCTGCTTGTGTTTACTCTGTGTCATTATTATTTTCATGATTGTCTTGGAGGGATATTCCCACTATGATAGCGTTTAACGCTATCCAACCACATCTCAGATAATCTAGGTGAAGATCTAGTAAGTGAATCGAGCACTATGACGAGGTGTTTGAAGGTTCGCGACAACAGGCAACGAATGATGAAGTTGGAGTGAGTTATTGAAGATTTTATTTGATTATGTATTGTTAGGGTAGTTTACAGCTTTATTCCACACTTGTAATACGTTTTCTTAATGAAGACAAGAATTGATTATTTGTTTAGTTTAGTTTCAAAAACTTTGTGATGATAACGTAGATTATAATTTTATTAAATCATATGTTTATCTTTCGTCATTGTGACTGAATGACATTAAATTTCAAATATATGAAAAATAGTGATGTGTCGAGGATTCCACCCTTGACACATCTTAGATAACACCTGGGAATTCGGCCATCATGGAATCCACAGGGAGCCAAAATCTCGGAGCGTTACACCAAAATAAGAAAAAAAATATACATAAACCTACTTGTTTAGGAAGAATGAAACCAGGAATGGGTGGGTGCATGCCATGTGAGCGGACTGAGCATCTGGGTTAGGCATTCACTGCTTGGGTGCGGCCGTGCAGTACGGGTCGAGCGGTGTCGATGGCCGGAGAGGAAGCCGGAACGTAGAGGTGACTAGAGAGAGAGAGAGAGAAAGAGAGAGAGAGAGAGAGAGAGAGAGAGAGAGAGAGAGAGAGAGAGAGAGAGAGGGGTGCGACAGGCTGGGTTAAAGTGAAAGTGAAATGAAAAAAAAGGGGATGGGTGGGGTCAGGTTAGGGTTTTATTTTATTTTAAAATATAAAATTATATATATATATATATATATATATATATATATATATATATATCAAGCTCGAGCCAAGCCGAGCTCAAGCGAGCCAAGCTTTTTTCGAGCTTTGAGCCAAGTCGAGCCAAGCTCACTTATGCTCGACCTTAGCTCGTTTTCGAATGAGCTTTTAAAATCAAGCTCGGCCTTAATCGAAATGCTCTATAAGCCAAGCCAAGCCGAGCTTACACGAGCCAAGTCGAGAGAGCTTTTCGAGCTATCTCGGCTCATGTTTAGCCCTAGCTGTCGATGATGACGTCGCACACATTCTCGTTCACAATGCAATGTGTATGAAAGATGTTATGGCGCTGAGGGTGCACTTCTTGTCTAGGCATATAACAAAGACGCCTCACTACTAAGGACTCGCCTTGGTCCTCAGTCAACCATTCTGTATTGTCCGCATCCTCTTCAATCGACTGTTTAAACTCTTCATATTCAGGTTCTCGTTCCGCTAGTTCCTCCATCCCTGCTTCATTAGTGGCAAGATTAGCGGTGGGGCGTTGAGGGCATGTATTAGATAGATGGCCTGGTTGGCCACAACGATAACAATTGTCCGGTCTGGGTCGAGCATATGATTGGGAGGCCGACTCGGACCTGCCGAAGTAGGTGTTGTATGTTGAGGCCTAGCTGCTGAGCTCTGAATTGTGCATATTTGAGCCCTAATTCATAGCACAATTGCATTGTTTAAGTTGTTAAAGTTAAGGACTTATGCTTATTTTTGTGTGTGTAGGCAAGAGAGAGAGAGAGAGAGAGAGAGAGAGAGAGAGAGAGAGAGAGAGATGTCATTGATTCCATGCCAATTTGATGGATTTAAAGTGCTTAGAAGATCAAGTAAAAACATGTCATGGAATGAAGGAAAGAAGCCACAGAAGATGTAATTGAAAAGTGAAGAGAAATTGGAAGAAATAAAGAGAAAGAGCTGAAAAGGGTTAGAAAAATACAATGCCTAAAATCCAGGGTTAGAAGATCTAAAGCCCTGAAATTCAGAAAAATGGCCCCTGAACTTGCTGAACACTTTCTGAATCTGTAGATCAATCGACAGAGATTTGCGATCAATCGACAGACGTGTAGATCAATTGACAGAGTCTGTAGATCAATTGACAAAAATGCTGATTTTGGCAAATTTTTTGTTAGGCTAAAAAGAGGGTTTGCAATTGATCGACAGGCCACTTGTGATTGATCGAAAATCCCTCAAAAGTACTGAATTGTTGCTGGAGCTTCTTGGACAAAAAATCGGACTTGCAATCAATCAATAAACCATTTGCGTTGATCGCCCAACCCTGCAGATGTTCCAATTTCAGTTATAAACAGTTGGTCCGATTTTGCGATTGATTGCACAAATCAAGCGATCGATCGATCGGTATGGCGGTGCGGGATTTTCTTACGTGGTTTAAGGTGATGCTCAATTTTTTTTTTTTTATTTATAAAAAGAGGACTCTTCTTCTCTTTCAAAGAATGCTAAGACGAGGGGAACATCAAGGAGGCTTAGGAGAAGGATTCTACTTTTAGTTTTCTTATTTTTCTTTTCTTTTCTAGTTAGTTTTTCATGTTTTCTGAGATTTTAGTTCAAGGATGTTAGAGATAAACTAAAACCTCTTAGCTAGAGCTAAGAGGTGAAGCTTTTGGTTTGTTTTTAATGAATTGATGCAACCTAGGTTTCATTTTGATGATTTAATGTTGAACAATGGTTTGGTTTAAGTTTGAATAAAGCCTAATTTTAGTTCTTCTCTTGATCTCTTGATGACTTTGGGCTCATGTGATGCTTTGATGATCAATTCTAGTTGCTTATCTATTTTGAATTGTTTAGATCTATAAAATTCCTTGATCTACTATAGACTAAGGGCATGGTCGACGCTTTGAATTCCTTGTGATCTAGATGATTATTCTTAATATGGGAACTATTTCAAACTGATGTTCTAATCCTTTGTACAAATCTGAGATTTTATTTTTGTTTGATAATATCTGTTTAATTAGATTTCAAATCATTGGTTCTAATTAAGTCTAGTGACAGGATTTGATGAATGCTATGGTTATGATCTCAACTTAATCGAATAAAGGATTGGCCTATATGATTGAGTGTGCCCAATGCCTGAGCATTATTGAAGGAACCAAATCAATGAACAACCATATGTTTTAGACTGTTTATATGATTTAACCGCTTCATATTCCAACTGAATAGAGACAGGACTTCGATTCCGGTTGAGTAGTTGAGAGATCTAGTTACATTGATACATTGAAAATAATCAAAAGTGGATCCTTAGCGCTCTAGTGCTTCTAGATTATTGTTTTCACCCTTTTACTTACTTTTTTAATCCATAATTCCAAAGTACAATTTTTCCAGATTTAGTTTCTTAATATAATCTCGATCTAAGTTATTTTGGAGAAAATCCTGAGACTACTTGCATACAAATCCTCGTGGGACGATACTTGGTCTTTTCAAATTATTACTACATTGCAACCCAACACTTAGGGTTGGTGAACACTAGCTGGACCACTTCCCGCAACTCAGTTCATGGTCGTTGGGGTCTGAGCACGCCCACTTATAGGCTCCTTTCCCTTGGACATGGATGGATCTTAAATGGGACCTGGTGTAGGGACACGGGTCATTGGATAGGAGTGAGTAGGAACTTAGGTAAGTTGAGTCTCTACCTGAGTGGCCAATTGAGCTGCTTCCGCCACATTTAAGACCGGGAGAAACTGAACTCGATCTTGGATTGTGGACCGTAAGACGTCAATAAACCTCATAACCTTCTGTGAATTTGTCTCTGATAAACCATTCTAGGTTGTTAAACGATCGAACTTGGACAAATATTCGGCGAAGGACCGATTTCCCTGCTTGTAATCCTAGTATTGCTGGAACAATACCTGATCATAGTCATGGGGAAGAAATATGGATTTTAACAACCTCTTCAATTGGGGACATGATTGAATCGACAACTTGTTTTCACGGGCGCGGGTGAACTGTAATTGTTCCCACCAGGCAGAGACACCGAATTTCATCTTGTATGCAACAAGCTTGACTTGTTTCTCCTCCGGAACACCCATATATATAATCAAAGTACATCTCTACTTCTAACAACCAATCAAGGAAATCTTCAATGCCTAATAAACCATTAAAGATAAGAAGATCACCTTTTACCCGAAAGTCTCTGTCAGCACGATCTGCGCGTTTATCTCTTTGTGCGGTTCGTCGTGCAACAACGTCTTCAAGATCCTCATCGCTGAGACCCAAATCATCGAGGTTAGCCCTACGAGTTGCCATTGGTTGTCCTGGACAGAAGATGGGATTGTCTCGCACAGCAATTGCCAATGGTGGTGTGTCGCCTTGGGCTTGGGGTTGTGGTAGTGACCGTACGATCAGGTTGAGGGTTGCCTGCAACCCTTGCATGTACAACCGATTCGCTTGTTGCATAGCTTTGACCTTCTCTGTGAGAAGTTCAAACCCATGAGCAACGTCATTGGGGTTGTTGTCGCGGCTGTCGCTAAAAGCCATCTTCCCGAGGGATTTCCTCGCTCTGATACTAACTTGGCGCAGCATAGACGGGGTGGGATCGATCACCATCTCTCTCACAGGATACCTACTCCGACGGAGCTTTCTGGTAATCCTCAACCAGAACATTCTTGAATCCACAAGGGGAAGAGTCTTGAGTCCATGAGAGAAGAATAAACCGAAGTTTTATTGAATAAAAGTGAATAATAATCTCTAAGCACAAATTAAAAGAGTATTTATAACCTAACTCAAACAATAGAAACCCTAACTTGCGTAAATTAAGAGTCCAATTGAAAATGGAAACCGAAAAAATATGAAAATAGCAACTTTCGTACGAAATTGCACGTTTGATGGTCGGCCGACTGGGGCTGTTGATCAACCGAAATTAGAAGTCGGCTGGCCAATGGCCCTTGGTCGGTCGGCCGTCTGATGACCAAAACAGTTAAGGGAGTTGGGACCTTGGCTAGATTAATTTGATCGGTCGATGATCGAAAATTGGTTAGCTGACAAGAGTCCAAAATAGTCTAGGGATTGGACTTAGATTTCTAGCCAATATGCCGTCGACTGATGACTTAATTTGGCCGGCCAATAGGCACTTTTGGTTGGTCCTTCCCTCGGTCTGCAGCTCTTTTCTTTCATTCTTATTTTGATATATCCACGCTCTATATTCTTGGGTAATCCTCTTTCCATTACTTTTTGTTGGGGTCAGGGGAATGTAAGGAATCCCTTCCCTTCCTTCAAGAAATGCATAAACAATGCCCATGGGCTTTTTAGTGCTTTCTCGGTGTCGGTTTAAATAACTACAAAACACGGAAATGCCCTCCCATCGATGCTTAAAGACGATGCCCAGCCTTTGCTACTTTTCAACTTTCCTGTTTGCTTCTTGTTTCATGTTCTCGCCTTTGTTGAACGAGTCGTGGTCTTCACCTGCCGGCTTTGGTAAAACGTTCTCGACCTCGAAACATTTCAAAAGCAACAAGAGCCCTTCTTCTCTGACCTTTCCCTCACAAAGCTGCTGAAAGTTTACATGGTCTTCTCAGAAGAAATACCAAAACACGTCAGATCAAGCTCCATAGGGGCCGATCGAGAGGGATGAAAGGATGGCTTAAGATTTTCTTGGCGGTTTTACCCGCCGTGGTCCTTCTCGGGCTTCTAATCGCGTTTCTACGGCGGTGTTGCTGTTCAAAGAGAAGCAGAAGCAGAGATTTTCCAGAGACGATGGCTAGAATGGAGAGCATGCAATCTGGGATAACAAAGCTGCACCTCACTTACAACAGCTCCAGTAACAAAAGCAGACTGGGTTTCCAAAATCATCATCACGATGGTGCACATCTCCATGATATTGGCGACAAGAGAAGACCGAATTACTACGTGATTCGACGTGGGGCGCTGGCGAAGCCTTTGTTCAGTTGGGCTGATCACCCTTGGCTTGTTTCAGAGGCCATCGAGCATGGGTGGACCAGATTTGCTTTTGCAGGTTACTCATCGGATTCCTTGTCCCGGTCGCCCACAACAACACTCTGGGATTTTTGTACAGTCTCCGATTTTGGGAGAGAAGGGGGGGCAGAGATTAGCTGGGAGGTAGGCTCCGAATCGGCAGACTCCATGCAGAAGATCAGGCTCAATCCAGGACTGAAGAAGATCAACAGCAACAATCCCCTCTACTTTTCTTATGTTAGGACCATCCTGCCGTTGCCCGGCCCATCATTGGGGAATTCCTTCCCTCAAGTAGCATATTTCGAAATCACCATCTTCTCCGGTGAAGAAGATGTTGAGATCGTAGGTGCCAAGGGAAGCATTCCACATGAAGGCGAACGGACGAAGCTAATTCAAGAGACTGCTATGAAAACACAATCAGATGCGTTGATCCATGTCAGCAGTCACAACGCCAGCCCCATCCAGACGGAAGAAAGCAAAGAAGACACTGGCCTCATCACACTGGGACTCATCTGTGGGGGTCCATCTCCTTTCTCACTACCGGGAAGCTACCCTGGATCGATCGGCTTCAATTCCAATGGTTCTGTCTATCTGGACGGTAAGTTAGTTACCACGAAAATCTGATCAACAGAAGAATTTCTATCTATTCTGGCACGAATCTCATCTACTATTTTCTTGTCCTCTGTTCCAGGCATAAATCTCGTCTTTGAAGCCAAGAAGGGCGATTGGAGACGGAGGAGTAAGGTTATTGGCTGTGGATTCGATCCAGGTCGAAAGAAAGTGTTCTTCACCGTCGATTCCGATCTAGTCCACGTAATTAATTGCAAGTCCGAGGAATTCTCGAGTCCTCTTTATCCAACAATTGCTGCGAACATCGATGTAACTGTGTTGGTTAATTTAGGGCAAAGTCCATTCAAATACAGGCCTGCGAATGCCCTACGGACCGCTAACCCATGCTTCCTTCGCCCATCACCCGACTCTTCTGCAGCTCGTGCAATTGGCTACGAAGAAGACAGTCGAGAGCTTTTCTCGATGGGGCGGATCGATTCCCAGTGGTCGGCGATCAAGAAAAACAGCACCAACGACAACGGTGAGAGCACCCCCATCGATTTCACAGACCTAGAGTCAGAAGCCGATTTGTTTGAAATCGTCTTAGATGATTCGGGTAAATCCCGGTAGATTTTAGACTTCCTGCATGGTTAGAGATGTCTCTCAAAGCTTTATCACCGCCTCTTGTGAAGGAAAATAGTAAAAGAGATCACAAAGCTGCTAACATCAAAGTAAGATGTTTTTGCTTCTAACTTGCTTTGGAAGCCGTCTCTCACACACACACACACAGAGATATTAGTAATAAATTCCATCATCTCTGTCCCACACGCAAAGAGAAAATAGAAGAAAAGATACCATGTTTTTTTATTCATCTTCTTTTGTATATAATTTGTTATTTGATTATCTTGGCGGTTGAACTTTCCTTTTCATTACAAGCATGGATGAGGTAGGATTGAAGATGAATAATATTTTTAGTCAGAATGATGCCAGAGTATCCGCACTTCTCAAGGAAATACGGCAGTTTGTATGTCATAGAAATGATCAATTCCTACATAAGAAAACAATGCAAGTGCGATGGTACATGCTTATAAGCATAAGACTTTTTTCCGATGGAATTATTCTTTGGGATTTCACCAGTAACGCCCATTAAGAAGAATTTTGCTCAGCCGTACGAGTCAGCTAATGCAAACACCTTCCAAAGTTTTCTGGCTCATCTATTTTTTTTTAATGGGTTAGTTCACACACCCCAATGTTAGTACACCTACCCCTGTTAGTCACATCACAATGTTAGCTAACCCCACTATGGGAATCCATACCATAGTCATTTTTAATGAGATTTCTGGCTCATCTACTTATTTAAGATCATGACACACCTACTGAGTGGACCACCTTATGTTTGGGCACCTATGGCTTGGAACCCACGCAAATTTCATATGATGTTTGGGGAGGATATGAGGCTTGCGATTAGGTGCGATGTAATTACATTTGATCCCATTGAGGATTTCCATGGGATTTCAAAATCCCACACACATGTGGGCCCCATATTGATGCATGTGTTTTATCCATGCCGTTCATCCATACAAGCCCTTTATATATAACACTATGGTTATATACATGTACAAGTGACTGACATCTGTTGTGAATTTAATCCGTTGATTACAATTCCATGGTCCACCAAACGGGATTTTGCTTAATCCAATGTTTTTCTCGAATTAAGAATTTGATCCCAAACATGGGATTGGATGGTGGAAATACTATGGTGTTACCAGACATGTAATCAGTGTGCAATAAATTATGTTAATCCCATTTAATACTATTCCATCCCTTCTTATACCATGTGCCAAACACGCCCATTAGCTGACGTTTATGAGCGTGGTATTAACGATGCTGTATTTGTTTAAACTAATCAATACTTGTACAGGCGCAAACTTAGCAGTCCTCTCTTTGTTTATACCAATCAATACCTGTACACGCCTGTATGATTAGCAATGCTCTGTTTGATTAAGCTAATCAACACTTGTACACGCATGTGGGTTTAGCAATGGTCAGCTAATGCCAGCCCCACAACCGCATGTGCCAGCGTTGAACTTAAGTGAAATATACAAGCCATTCCATCATGTTGATCTCAGTGTGGATGCCACTGCTGAAAGATAAAGGTGATCCACAAGTAGGTTTACCATGATATTAGGAATAAGCAAATGGGTAAGAAAACTTCAGCCGATTTCCTCACAAATGCTTGTTTAGTTAAATTGTGTTTCACTTGACTGGTAGACCGATCTGATTGCTGGATATGGTATTACCCTTCTAATGGATGGCTTGGATGGCACTGCTGCTCAGGCATATGCGGTGGCATGTTCATTAGCTGACTTATAGGCTTAGCAAAGCTGTACACAATTGAATTGAGTGAAAAGACAATATTACTTTTGCAAGATAAGACAATGGGTCCAGATGTCCCATGGATCAACTAGCTGGACGTCTTTTGAGCCGAGTTACAGAGTTCGGTGGACTTGAGCCAGAAAATGAGTCCCATCTAATTAGATGGGTCCAGCCTGCTACCTAACCCGTACGTCCAAATACAGTGTCGTGAGCTGGTCTAAATGACCAACCTAAAACCTAAAATAAAATATATCATAAAGCTTTAAATCCCCAGACCTAAGGTTGTAACACTCTCCTGGACACTTCAAACGCAAGTGTTGCAAATACTTAATCAGTTCCCTTTATTTAACTGTAATAAGCTAGACAAGTATTAGAATATGACCGCAACTTTCATTTTTAAATTCGATGTGGGGTCCATGCTCTTGAAATCCAACGCGGTATATTTGTATAGGCTCATACAATGCTGATCAGTGTGATCCATTAGCAATGGACCTTAACTACTCTGGTTTTGCTCATGTCTATTGGACACCATCTTTTTTTATTCAAATAGTAGAAATAAGAATACATGCAGACCCCGAGTATATATCCATTAATCGGCTGGGTTGAACATACCTAAAAGCTTGGATGGAGTAAAAGTGAATAGAAAGAGATGAAGAAGAGAGAAGGGTGTTCAGTGTATCCCCTTTTCTTCCTTAGTCCTGTATTTATAAACTTAATTTCATCCCAATTACAATTAGATTACGCTTAGGAGACAGATAAAAACTAAACATAATTAGGAAACATAAGCCTAATTTTCTTGTACGGTACTTCACAGGTGCAAAAGGTCTGCACGCACCATTGTTGTTTTGTACACCTCAGGTGTACACAAATCTGTATGCACACTAACACTTTTCATGAAGCTCGCATGGTTATCATTCATGCCAAGCTTCATATTGATGCTCTTCAAGAGCATTGTTGTTTTGGCTTTGATGAAAACATTTTCTAACAGATCTTCTGAACAAAAGGACAATGCATGTAGAAGCTTGGCGACTAATTTTTCTCAAACGAAGTGGCAATCAACTTCAATATACTTTATGCATTCATGGAAGACGTGATTGGATGCAATACCGATGAATACTTGATTATCACAGTGTATTGAAATTGGAAAAGATATCATGGACCTCAAATATTGAAGGATAGCTTTCAGTCATAGTAGTTCACAAGTTGCATAGGCCATTGCATAGTATTCATCCTCAACGGAGGAACATGTTACAAAGGATTACTTCTTTATTTTTTCAAGTAACTAGGCTTCCTCCTATGATTGTGCAATACCTCGTAGTGGAGCAATCAATCAAAGAAGCCAATCCAGTCAATATTGTAGAACTTGTTGATATTCAAATGGCCATGATTTGAGTAGAGAAAATCATAACCAGGTGCATCTTTTAGGTAATGAATGATTCAATAAACTACTTCAAGATGGTGCCAACAAGGTCGTTGCATAAGCTAGCTCACAATTCCAAAAAAATATGACATGTTTGGTTGAGTAAAATTGAGATAAATCAGACGATCCACTAGTTGATGATACATCCTTGGATTATCAATTTCTTCTGATCATGCAACTTAAGATTTGCCTCGATAGATATGTCAACAATGCAAGCATCAAGTAAACCTGTCTTAATTAGCAGATCAAGCACATACTTAGGTTGAGATAAGAAGATTCCAAGTTTTCAGCGAGCTACTTCAAATTCAAGGAAGTACTCAGCATTTCTAAATCTTTCATCTCAAATGATAAGGCTAGAGATTTCATAACATTGTCTATCTTAGTTATACTCGAGCTAGTTAGAATAATATTGTTAACATATACAACAAGAATTGTCATGGTATCATCCTTATATTTTACAAATATAGAAAAACCAAAGGAACTTCTTTTAAATCTGATGTTGGAAATTATATTGTCAAGCTTTCCAAACCAGGCCCAAGAAGATTGTTTGAGGTTATATAATGGTTTCTACTCAATACAATACCAAAATTATAACCTTTCAGTCTAATAATACTGGCGAATATTTACACCATGATTTATAAAAATATTTTGTAGATCATGGCATAGAATTTCAAACCTCATGCCCTAGCGACAAAACAGAGTAACTGGACACCAAAATTGGTACTTATTAGAGGTTATTTGTTGAGCTCTAAATTGTGCATATTTATACCCCAATTCATCACACATTATGCATGGTTTTAAGTGTTAAAAGATTTATCTTATATGTGTATTTGTGTTTGTAGGAAAGAGAGAGCAACCTCATGAATTGAATGCTTAAGGGACTATTTAAAGCACTTTGAAGATCAATTGAAGAAAGGAAGAAAGGAAGATTTGTTTGCTCCCCAAGAGTAGGGTTGCAATGTAGTAATAATCTCGGTAAGACCGAGGTCGATCCACAGGGAATGAGGTAAATAATTCAAAGTATCATAATAACTAGAATCTTAAAAGGGGTTTATGAAATCGGTTTTAAATATGAAACAGAAAAAATCTGAGAATAAAAGGGTAACTAGAGCATCAAGGATCCACTTATAACTCTCCTTGATGTATAATTCATATAGGTCTCTCAATTGGTCAATTAGAATCGAAGTTAAATCCTATCTAACCGGAATATAGAACGGTTATACCATCAAAATAATCCAACATATGTATTGTTTATCAACACGATTCCCTCAATTCAAGTTAGGACTTGGGCACACTCAATTGCATAGGCCAATCCTAGTTCCAATAGATTAAGATCACAACCATAATAATCATCAAACATTGTCACAAAGCTTAACTAATATCATAGCTTGAACTTGATTCAAATCATATAAACAAGCAACACATAATTCAGAATTTTTGGAAAAGATAGAACTTTTGGTTTGGAGTTCTCACATGAAGATCCAAATCTAGAGCGTCTTGAATCCGATTTCTCGGAACGTACAGGTTTAGAGCTTTGCAAAACAACTAAGATCTAAGACGATTCTTCCAAACATCCATGAACCATTATAAGATTAAGAAAAACTACTTAGAACTTTATTAAAGCTAAACAAACCATTGTTCAACGTTAAGAATTCAACTTGAAACTATTAAAAACGAATCAAACGATCTAAGAAAACTATAAGCTTCACCTCTTAGCTCTAGCTAAGAGGTTAACTAATGAAAAGCATAAAAACAAACTAGAACTAAAACTAGAAGAAAAAGAAAACTAGTTGGAGGAGGTTATGAATTCTCCTAGGTCTTCAATCCTTTGCTCCCCACGTTGCTAGATTCCCTAAGAATGAAGTGGATGTCTCTTTTTATAGTTTTCATACTCCACAAACGAAGAATCTTCGAGAATTTGTGCACAAGGTTACGCACTATGCAGATAAAATAGGAAGCTAGACTTAGAAATTTCTATTTTTGGGTCTGGACGATTGATCGATTGGGCTGGGCTATCAATTAACTTTTCGGGCCAACTGTAAAAACTGCAATTTGGACATTTGGGCAGTCAGGCGATCAATCGCAAGTGGTTGGGCGATTGATCGCTGGGTCAAAAAAGTGTCTAGAGAGTTCCAGCAACAAATTTTTAAAAATCTGCATTCTGTCGATTGATCTGCAGGCTCTGTCGATCAATCGCTCAAGCTGGGAGATCAATCGACAGTCCGCACTTTAGTTCAGCAACAAATCTGCCAAAATCAGCATTCTGTCGATTGATCTATAGGCTCTATCGATCAATCGATCAGGCTGGGCGATCAATCGCTCAGGCTAGGAGATCAATCGCTGGATCACTCTATGGATCAATCTTCCGAACTACAACTTTTTGCACAGTAATTTTCTAGTCCTGCAGCTCTGCACTTTGGTTTTTCTGGCCCTTCCAAGTCTGTTAACATGATTTCTTCAATGTTTTTCTTTATCTTTCAATTTCATTTTCCATGGATTCTTTCTTCCATTCTTGGCCTTTCTTCCTTTGATCTTCAACATGTATTAGGAATGACTTTTATTATCAATTTGGTGAAGTCTCTCTCTCACTCCTACAATCACATAAGCATGCATTAGATAAGTCTTTAAATATAAAAGTCATGCATAATGTGTGATGAATTGGGGTTAGATTATGCACAATTCAGAGCTTAACACACCCCCCAACTAGCATTTTGCTAGTCCTGAGCAAAACATGCGTGAAATATAATCTTATATTCCAAAACCCCAACTCTCTTTTAGAAACTATACTTTTATAAACTCCAAGACATATAAGCACAAAATTCAGAGAAATTAATGATAGGAATTGAAATCTTAAACTTCCTAAACATAATAAGTGTTTCACATAGAATCCCATTGATTGATTCATAAATCGAAAAATCCAAACAAGTACGGTCTAGTGTGCATGGTGAATGTTCATCTCATGGATTTTCAGGATTACCTTCTTCATAGATTAGCGAAATGAAAGATCTAAAAGTGTACAGATCAACAACAAGCCTATGACAAGAATTTGCCTTATCGTTCATTTGATGACTTTTACACTACTTCCCATTTCTAGCTTTGGTTACGGGTAGACCATCCCTTGGTCGGTAATAGGTAGTCATTTTCGGAATTTTTCAACATATATTCAATGAATAATCTTACTTTTCTTTTCTTTTCTTTTCCATATTAGATGGGATTTTTAGAAATCCATATCTTTCATTTTTTCTTATTTTCTCATGAACAAGAATGGACAAAGTTCCCCGGCTTGGTTCCTCAACACCATAAATCTTAGTCTAACTGAACCACAAATTTACGTAATCCCTTCAACCATGAGAATCGTGTAATGTGAACTAGACTTAAAAGTGTTCAAACTTTCTATCAATCAAAACAACAAGGGAATTTAAATAAAAAAACTTTTATATTATAGGTAATTCACGGTTTTCAAAATCAATCACTTCATTTCTCTTTCTTTTATACTTATAATATCCCAAGTGCATAAAAACACGATTTTTCAAAGGAGTTTTAAATTCTCAGAAAAATAATTTTTTTTCTACATAATTGCTCGAAATGTCACAAAAACTAGTAGATTCATCGAAGGAATCTCACCTCTAACCAAAATCTTACATTGTCCTCAATGTAACAAGACATGCAATATGCATGACATGAGAGCAATGACATAAAACAAAGGAGAGTGAGAACTAGAGTACCTGAGGTAGTAAGTTAATCCATTCTAGCATCTTCCATTATCTCGATGAGACTTATTCAATCATAAATGCAGAAAAGAAATCCTAACCTACCTACCTACCATTTATTAGTTTGATCGACTATATGATCAAATTTGAGCAGGATCTTCATGAATTTCAATAGGTTTCTCATAAGGACCATCCAAAGTTCTGCTCGACAGTACACATGAGTGCTTTTCTTCATTAAAGTCCAATTATAGTGTGCACCACACACATGTAAGGAGAAGATAAGAGCAGCAAAAAGATTTCTCCTCAAATTCTGAATTGGGTTGTGATTGATTAAAAACAGGTCCTCCCAATCAGAATTTTCAATGGGCTGAAGCACCCATGATGGTGGAGAGACATTCACTAAGTGTTCTTCAGTATGGGTTGTCTCCTCCACAATTTCAGAATTGCACAGTGCTTCCACACACAATGGTAAAGAGTGTAAATCAGTGGAATGGTGTTCTTTAGGCACCAACACCGTGTCTGACAAAATGTCTAACTCCTTAATCATCTCATCATCAAGACTATAGGAGTGGGCCAAGCCTTCCTCTAGGAAATCGAGATAGTCGGATGAAGGGTCCTCGTCTTCCCTAAGTGATTGTAAAATCCAGTTTCTATGGTGAGGGATTCACACTCCATGGAGTGAAATTCTTCCAAACTAGGTTCCTCATAACTAATATGGGGCACCGAGTCGGAAGTGTGCAAGGCTTTAACAATCTCTTAAATAATTGGATCTTTTGAATTTTCAAAGTGAGCCAAGCATTCATCCAAAGAATCTGAATTTTCACTCAAAGGGAAGTCTTCCACAATAGAATTTGGCATGTGTTGTTGGTGGAAGGACTCAAAAAGATCAACTTCGGCCATCTCTCTAGCAAGAATATCTTTCGGCAACTTATAAACATTCGGCTCTTTAGAAGAAGAAATCATGGGCTCACTATCATCCATTGAACCCTCATTGTAGTTAATCATACTATAACTTTCAGATTTTGTAGATTCCTTGAGTTCATCAACCGTCCTTGAAATCTCTTCATCATTCAAATTGGAATACCTAAAAGAGATAGTTGATTCACCATAATCGATGGTAATAGTGGGATCACTGAGATTTACGTCCTCTAAAAGTTTAGTCATTAAATCGGAAGGGGTTTGGGCTTGGATAGCCTCATCTTCCTCATTGTTAGGGAATAATTCGGTGTTCCCAATGTCGGGTTCAGGATTTTGAGAGGTTGGCGAGAGGTTTTATATGCATTGCTCAATTATTTTCATAAACTCTTGTAGCGTTTCCTCAAGAGTTTGTATCGGTTGAAGCTCATGAGAAAGAAACTCTTGAGGATAATTGTTAGCATCCATGATTGGCTTGTCTCCCAAATTGAAATTTTGATGCTCCCATCAATTAGGATTATACATGTCATATGTTGGGCTATTAGATGATGGTTGATATGTGTAGCCATACAAGTGATCATACATTGTCCTAATCGGTGGAATATTATTCATTTCTTTCCGATACTCTCCTATTGTCTTACCCGGTGAAAAGTTATGCACATTATTCTTATTCCGGTAATCTCACAATGTCTTACTTGGGGTAGTATTAGAAGTAGATTGAGTCTTAGAAAAATAATCATGCTTATAATTGTTTCAATCATAATGAGTTTTGATTCCATAGTCTGACATCTCATCTTCCAAAAGGTATGCATAAGCACCACCCATCCATTCAGCCATAATGGGATTTTAAAAAAAATTGAAAATACCCCAATCTAAGAAAAGAAATAAATAAAAAGAAGGGAGATGGGGAGATATTACCCAATAGGGTGAGAACTATGTCAGCAACTAAGTTCCTATAAAACACAAAAAACAGAAAATTATTAAAAATCTAGAAAAAAAATCAGAAAACTACTTCTAGAAAAACTGAAAATCGTACTTAACTAAGAGTGTGTTTGGTAAAACTTAATTTTAGGGCTTATCACTGAAAAATGTCATTTTCAGTGATTTTGGTAATTCAAATCATTTGGTAACTAAAAAAGTTCAAGTGCTTAATGCTAAATATCACTTAAAATTTGAGATTTTTTTTCAGTCACCGCAACTTGACTTAAAACTTATCACTGAATGCAGTAAGTGATTTGCCTTCAAATTTTTTTATGAATTGTGACAAAAATATCCCTACCAACTTTTAAAAATGACGAAGTTACCCTCCAAGAGTTTTAAAAAATCCCTCCTCTTTTCTTTTGGTTAATTTTGAAGCGAGGTTTTTTTTTTCTTTCTTTTTCTAAACCTTCTTAAGGCCCATTATGATGCTTATTTGTCATCCATACCATTCATAAGGTCACATAAACCTGGATGAAAGGAAAATAAAAATATTAGCTTCATCAAAGACTTTTTTGTTAGTGCACTTTTCTGTGGCATACTAGTGCACCTTGTTTGTCAATCACTTAGGTCAGTGAGTCTAGTGTCGGTTGAGATTAATGAAGACGAAGACCGAAGACTCAAGACAGACCAGCTACATCAAGGATGAAGAAACAAGTAAAAGAGATGCCTTGGTGTGCCTTGCCTTGAACCTACCCAAAACCATAACCTCTTAGATGACTTGACCAACTAGGTATACCTTTAGTCATCATCATTTGTCTTAGAACTCCATGAAAAATATGATAAGTTAGACTAATTAAAAAGGTGGAAGCTGCTGTAAACAATTCAGCTCAAATATCAGTTTTTTATTGATCTCCGATCAATCGGACATTCGCTCCGATAGGACTCCGATCCATCGGACAGAAGTTTCGATCAATCGGAAATTGTTCCAGCAAATTTGAAAATCCACTGGACATATTTTCGATCAATCGGACAGTCTCCGATCCATCGAAAGGGGTCAGTCCAATCAATCGGACCATGTTTCTGATCAATCGGAATATCATCCAGAGAATGCACTGGACTGATTTTCGATCAATCGGACAGGCTCTCCGATCAATCGGAGATACGCGAATCTGTCCGTTTTTTTACCCTTGGAAAAAAATCTATAAAATGTGGGGGATTCGTTTTTGAGCTAAGAGAGGGGATTTTGAGGAGATAAGAGCCACCATTGTTGAAGATCATTAAGAGCTCTATTCCTAACCCAAAAAAGTGATATTCCTTGTGATTCATCACAAGTATGGAGCATTCAAAGCTCAAGAAGAAGATTCACTTGTCACTCTTTTGATCTCTAGAGATTGGATTGATTTTGATAGTCATATTCCTATCCAATACTCTATGATGAGATCTTTATAGGTGAGACTCTCTAGGCAACCCATTCCCATAAGTTGTAGAGATCTCAAACCTACCCTCCTATCACTTTAGGCATATCAAAGGCATCATTCGCAAGGTGATTGATCAAGTGGAGCTGAGGCATTGGCGACGCAGCGGTAACATGATCGGGGGAGCAAGGGAAGCAGATTAAAGCACGGGGGAAGTGGAGATCAAGCAACCCGAACCGATGTTGAACAATGGGCTCATCCGACAAGTAAGGTTATCTTTATAGAGGGTCAGTCCACTCAATTCCTTGTGGGAGTTGAGTGTAGAGTTTGTTTGATAAACTCGAACTAGGGTCGTTTGTCGATCCCTGACTTATTAGTTGAGCCTAAAACTTTAGGGACGTTGGCCGTTCCTTGGCCTGTTTGTCGGCCTAAAGACTAGGGGTTGTTCGACGCTTCGTGGCTCATTTGCCGAGCCTAAATAAAGTCTCCAAGGGGGAGCCTTCGACACAGGAGCGAATGTGCTTAGTTCTTGTGTAGGACTAGACCTTGCGTAGGTCGAATAGGTTGGGAGGTACCTATAAACTCCTCGGTTGGGTGGAGCCGATTAAAATACCTTGGTTGGGAGGAACCGGATTTAAACTCCCCAGTGAATGCCGATGTGCTCAAAGGGGTTGAGTACTTGAACTGGGAGTGGAGTAGACAAGTAGTCGAACAACTATACATGCTTGTGTTTGTGATTGATTTGAGCTTATTATTATTTTAGCATTGTATGTTTATTTGCTAATTATGAATACTTGATAGGAATGTATGCTAGGCACTAGATAGGCACATCCACACACAAGATGTAATTTCACTAGTTGTGTAGACTTGAGCTCATTGATCCATTCTCATAAGTTTACATAGGTTGCATAGATTAGGAGCTTGATTTGTTTAATCAATTAAGTATCTATGCATGTTTAGACTAGGTTGCTTATTGCTTATACTATATGCTAGTCTTGTGATTGGACCCACTTAGGCTTGGAAGCCTAAGTGTTCTTGCTTAGTTTAATTTGTTAAAACTGTTAAGTAGGCGAAAATAATTTCAAAAAGGTCCTAATCCCCCCATGGGAGTTAGTCATAATACCAGTTGCTCTCATAACTCATACGCCTTGTATTCACAAAAGGCGTAATTTCAATTGGTATCAGAGCGGGTTACTCTTCAAGGACTTAACCATCCGGAGTAAGATTTGGTACCGGAGCACTAGCATAATGTCTAACCGAGATAGGAGTACCACCAACTATCCATCATTCTTTGACGGGTCCAACTACGCCTATTGGAAGGCTAAAATAATGATTTTTCTCCAATTCGTGGACCATCCGGTGTGGCTAAGCACACAAAATGGATATACCTTACCCACAGAGCAAGTGGAGGTTGATGGAAAATACATTGTCATTCCGAAAGATGATGCAAAATGGGATGACAAAGAGAGAGCTTAATACATGGCAAGTGCCAAAGCTCTCAATGCGATTTGCTGTGCGGTTTCCCCGGATGAATTTCAGTGCATTCTCATATGCACAACTGTAAAAGAAGCGTGTGATATACTTGAGGTTACCCACAAGGGAACTAGCACAGTAAGACGCTCGAAGCTTCAGCTCTTAACCACCAAATTTAAAAATATTAAAATGGAAGAGACTGAAACTTTTATGGAGTTTTATACTAAATTGTCTGATATTTGCAACTCCATGTTTGTCTTGGGTGATAGGGTTCCGAAAGGAAGGATTTGTAAAAAAATACTTAGGTCCCTCCCGGAAAGATTTAACAACAAGGTAGTAGCCTTAGAGGAGTGTAGAGACATAGATAAAATGAAAGTAGAATAACTCTTAAGTCCCTACAAACTCATAAATTACACTTTAAGGCCCGCTCTAGAAAGAAAAGCATCACTCTAAAGTCTTCTCACAAATAGAAGAAAATTAAGAGTGAGTTGGAGGCAGATAGTGATGTTGAGGATGATGAAGAAGAAAAGTTAAACAAAAAATTCAAAAGATTTCTAAAATTTGATAGAGGGAGTAGCCATGACAAGAAGGACAAAAAGGGTGATAAACATAAAGGGAAATCATCAAATCTTAAATCTGTCTGATATTACAGTTGCGGTCATCGTGGCCACATTGCCCCGGAATGTCCAAACGGACCTAAACTGAAAGAGAAAAAGGCAATGACAGCCACTTGGGATGATATGGAGGAGTCCGAATCCAAATCCAATGACTCCACTAGTGATGGGAGCCAAATTGATAAAGCCCTCATGACTCTCACCACTACCTCTCTTCCCCTTAATTTAAGAGAGGATCCCGATCGCTATCCCTTCTAGGAGAAGGAGTTCCCAACCCCTCATCTCATACTACATTTTATGAGGGTGTTGAGAAAATTAGTTACCCTTAGGCCTTTCAAACTAAACATTTTTAGTAAGGGTAGCTAGAAAGTGATTCTATAGGAATATTCGAGGATTTCAGCCTCATTTTTGTGTGTATGGGAAAATCAGAGGATTCAAGCCTCATTAGCCCAAACTTTGGTAGTTTAGCCTTGTTTTTATTTGATATATTTACTGTTAGATTATCATCCTGCTTAGATTAGTTAATCTTATAGAATTACATGCTTCATTGTATGCTAATCTTTGCCTAATATTGGTCTTGATATACCATTTGGGGAGGTTGGTTGATTGGGTTATAAGCCCTTATACTTTTATTGTAAATGTATATCCTTGACCAATTATGCATGACTAACTATACTTAGATAGTTACATTTTTTTGTTAATCATGTTCCTTAGCATGCTCCATGTTTTAAAGTTCATGCACCTTATATTCTCCTTGTTAGCATATGCTTATAGTTATAGCTGTGACATACTATCTTCTCTTACCTTAACCTTAATTGTTGCATCATTAAGGGGGAGAGAATAGTTTGTCAATTGCTGACAAAAAGGGGGAGAAAAATCAAGTCCCACCAAAACTAGTTTGCTATGTTTTGTGATGTAAGGATTGACAGGTTATGGGGGAGCAAACTGAAGAGGAGGTTCTTAGTTAGTCGTGTCAAGAGTCCTGTATTTATTTCAATATCAATGTAATCTCTTGTACATGTATTTTGTTTTGATATGTTAGGTTTTTGTAAGTAATTGACAAAGGGGGAGATTGTTAGTGCTGTTTATGTCACGTTTTGTAACGAGATCCTTCAGATATTTGCCTTCCTTCCAAGAGATTCTCTTCCTGGACTTGAAAAGAGACAAAGAGAAACTATGGGTGGCCGGCGTCCAGCCATTGGCCCTCCGATGCTTAAGTTAGATAAAACAGGGCTGGAAGAAGAACAAAATAGATGATGGGAGATACTGAGTATTGTGTACCTTCTTATTGATGAAACCATCTATTTATATAGATCCGAATGTCCCACTCTGTTACGTAAGATACCGAGATCATCTACTGATTTCATGGGATAAGGTGTTTATCCTGCTTATCCTCAGATAAAGGAATAGTCTAATCCAATTAGTCATCTGGTCATCTACGTTCCTTGATAGTGATCCCTTGAGATATGGAACCGTAAATGAAGATAAGCCCAAAATCGGCCTATACGGGCTGCTGGTACTATAGGCTAAGGGATGTCATTGCTAATCATCAGTAGTCAAAGCTGCTCGCACGTCGGGATCTGCTAGCAAGACAAGCTGTCCGCATATAGAGATATGACGCTTTTAAACGACTACGAGAAGAACTGCTCACGGGTCGGGAAGGATATTTCCCGCCTTCCAATATTTGACTACTGACCATAAGAGCTCGATGACTCGGTACCTGTGTGCCGTATTTATCTAATGTGCGAGACGTGACCAGATGAGCTCGCGAATCGAGTATTGTTATAAAGCTGCTCGTAGAATTAGGACATCGTGAGAGCATGCGACCACCGCTATTTTGACTATAACAGATGCCCTCCAAGTCCTTACCGCCAAGAATTCCAAGGGAAGGACTTACTCACTGTCATACATAACCGCCTACCACCTTTATCGAGGATGAAGCCGGACGTGATTGGGCTGGAATTAATGAGCGCCAGCCTTCCGCAGCTTTTCGGCAGATAGGAAATGAAGAGACGCTCGCCACGTGTCTGGGGAATTAATGGGCGTGCCTGCTCGACTGCCGTGCCGAGCGGGTGGTAGCCACGTGTCTCCAAATCCGGCGAAATGATTGCATATAAATATACGGAGTCCGCCATATCTCCGGATTTTCACAGAAGCTTTCGAAAAATCTTCTTCCCTCACCTGGTGTCTGTCTCTGTTCTTCTTCGGTGTCCTTCTCCTTCCACTTCTCACACTTGGTATATTCTGCTTCTTTTCCTTCTTCTTTTTTCTTCTTTAAAAAACTTACATGGCTGGAGATTCCGATGAGACCACCGTCCCCTTGGGAGATGCTACCCCGGAATCCTCTACCTCCAGTAATGCGAGGGTTCCGGCAGGCAAATACTCAGCGTCCAGGTACCCCTCTATTTTTTCGGAGGAACGGCTGATTGAGTTACGGGAAAGATACCTAATCCCTGACTCAGTCGTTCTCCGGTTACCAGGAGATGGAGAAACTCCGGATTCCCCTTCCCCAGGATGTGTGGCCATCTATGAATACCTCCTCATCCTTGGGGTGCACCTTCCTCTCCATCCCTTCATTCGCAATGTCCTCTGAAGCTATAAGATTGCCCCCGGGCAACTTATCGTGAACGGATGGAGGGTGGTCCTGAGCTCATTTGCCCTCTGGGCGCAAGCCGGTAATGGGGAGCTCACCACTGAAGAGTTCCTCCGAATGTTTCGACTCAAGAGGGCACCCTCCAGCGAAGGCTGGTATTACTTATGCTACTGGCACCGGGATAATTTCGTGCTGGGGAAGCCCTCTTCAAATTATCCCAGCTGGAGGAAACGCTGGTTCTACGCTTCCGGGAACTGGGAATCTGCTTCCTCTAGGGGCCCTGGGGTGAACCGATTTTTCTATGAAGGTAGGCACAGTTCCACATTGTACAAATTCCTTCGGTCAGTTTAGGGTTTTGGCATTTTTAATTTTTGTTCGTATTCGCAGGTATCCCGGCTTTGACGAGGCCAAACTTGAAGGGAGGAATTCATGAGAAAATCGTGAAAGTATACAAACTGCCTGCTCGCAACAGGCATATCGAGGCTTGTTTATCAGCCTCGCGACTCGCAGCGGCAGGATTAATATCCGGTGAAGAGATCGTGATGACGAAGGCTGGAGAGAAGAGGGGTTTGCTGCCTCGACTCAAAGGCACAAACCCTAAAAGGTAGAAGAAGTCGTCTGCCGGTCCTTCCCATCCGTCAAGCCAGAAGGGTGTCGACCAGTCTTCCCACCTCGAGGCTGCGGCAGGTGCGCCAGCGGCACCTGCGCCCATCATTTCCTCACTGGTGGTTCCACCTAGACCACCAGTAATTAACATTACTGATAACTCCCTGAGGGATGATGGAGCGGGGTCCGGCTGCCCCCCAGCCGAAGAATCTCGCGAGCCGACAGGCGCCCGGGAGTCCGCTCCTGCTCATGAGTTGGCTTCTGCTCGCGAGTTGGCTCCTGCTCGTGAGACGGTTGCCACTCCTGTCGCGAGCACGGCTGGGCTGGTCGTTGCCCAGCCCTTTGGCAGTGGGTCGTTTACCATCCCTCGCCATCTCTATCTGATCTGTAAATTTCTGTTCGATAATATCTCCCCCTAGACCTTCGGCACCCTCCCCGAGCCAAGCCCTGAAAACCTCTTCCTCGAGGCAGGAGTGAGGATGGTTCAGGTAATATGCTTGTTTGACGTTGTTGTCGTGCTATTTTTGTTTGTTGCCGAGTACTTATCTCATAATATTTTTCTGTTTTGCAGGGCTTGGACCTCATCCTACGAACGAGGCGTGATATCCTCGCCGCTCGTCGTGTGATTGATGAGGCTGACGGGAAGAGGGTTGTTTTGGAAAAAGCGATCCTCGGAAGGGATCAGCTCCTCAAGTTCCGCGAGACATCGATTTCGAAGATGGAGGAGGAGAAGAAGATCCTAATTCAAAAGATCCAAGTCCTGACCGATAGGTACCAGGCTTTGGATACCAACTTCGCCAAGCTTGGGGAGTTGAAGGAAAAGGCAGAGAGAGAGAGAGAGAGAGAGAGAGAGAGAGAGAGAGAGAGAGAGAGATCTTTCGCCAAGACAAGATCTCGTTGGAGGAGCGGCTCGCCGAGACCAAGTTTCAGCTCAAAGAAGCTAGTGAAAATCTAGAGAAAGAGCGTTCCATTCTCGTGCAGCTCAAGGATGACTCGATCCATTGGGACGAGGAGAGAGTTGCCCTTGTCAAAATGCTCTCTGAAGAAGGAACTCGAGCCATCGCCGAGTTTCAAACTTCGTAGCTGTACGGCGAAGAAAGATACGAGTCGTACGATGCTGGTCACGACTTTGCACTTTGAGTAGTGCAACGGATGTCCCCATCTTTTGATATGGGGGAATTCGAACGGGTCGTGGCTGTCATAGCTGCGGAGGAATGAGCAGTTGCTGAGAATGAGGTGACCGAAGTCACTCAAGCTGGAGGGGTTCCCGAGGTGGGCCCTGAAGTCGAGAGTGCGGCTCCTCCTCCAAGAGACTGATTTATCTTTTCTTTTCTCTCTCCTGTATTTATTTTGCTTATGATCAAATCTTTGTAAACAATTGATTATGAATGAAAAGAAACACCTTTTGATGATGATGTTGTTCTTCTCATTTCCTTTTTCTCGTTTTTCCTTCATTTCGCAATGAATGTCTTCATATTTAACTCAGCAATAATGAGTTATGCTCAATCCGGGGGGTTGTGATGACCATACCCTCGTGGAGATAGACTGATCTATCGATTGAGACTTTGATTCTACCAAGGGTAGACAATTTGGCCAAGAGAATGTGTGTTCTCTTCGGGGCTATTCTGGTCCAAGTGAATGGAGTAGCGACCAAAAGATGACTTTAGTTCTTCCAAGGGTAGATGATTGGCCAAGAGAATGTATATTCTCTTCGGGGCTATTCTGGTCCAAGTAAATGGAGTAGCGACCGAAAGATGACTTTAGTTCTTATTCATTCGAATGTCGTTAAGAGTTACATCGAATCGAGGGAAATTTTGTAGCAAATGTTCCACGTGCCAAGGGCGACGTACGAGTCTTCCCTGCATATCTTCAAGATAATAAGTACCGGTCGCACAATTCTGATGACTTGATACAGGCCTTCCCAATTTGGATCAAGCGAACGAGCAGGAGCTCCAAGGTTCTGTCTGAGGACTAAATTGTCGATCTGGAAAGCTCTAGGTCGAACTTTAGCATTTTGATAACGAGCAATACACTGCTGATAAGCGGCTGCTAGCATCTGGGAGGCATTTCTTCGCTCTTCCAAGAAATCGAGATGAAGTCGAAAACCTTCCTGATTACAAGTGGGGTCATACTGCTCGATTCGATACGAGGGCACTTGAATTTCAACTGTTACTACTGCGTCGACACCAAATGCTAAAGAGAAAGGAGTTTCACCTGTTGATGTACGAGTTGTAGTCCTATATGCCCATAAGACTTCTGGCAGGAGTTCTGGCCACATGCCTTTACACTCGCCAAGCTTGGTCTTTAAATGGTGCTTAATGATTTTGTTCACTGCTTCAACTTGCCCATTCGCCTGAGGATGATATGGAGAGGTGCGGAGTTGCGTATCTTTCATTTTTCACAAAACTCCTCGAAGGCGGTGTTGTCGAATTGCCTTCCATTGTCGGTGATTATAGTATGGGGGAGTCCATAACGGCATATAATATTTTTCCATATGAACTTAGTAGTCTGTTTCTCAGTGATTTTGGCTAATGGCTCTGCCTCAGCCCATTTGGTGAAATAATCAACCGCCACGATTGCGAACCTATTTTGTCCTTTTCCGGTAGGCAGGGGCCCGATGATATCGACTCCCCATTGGGCGAAGGGCCAAGGGCTATCAATTGGTGTCATTTGCTCGGACGGTGTATGAGGTATGGGAGAATATCGCTGACACCTATCGCATTTTTTAGAGAGCTCAATTGCATCTGCTTTCATAGTGGGCCAGTAGTACCCTTGCCTCATCGCCTTGTATGCTAGAGATCGTCCCCTTGGATGGTTACCACATGCCCCCTGGTGTATTTCATCTACAATACGATGTGCTTCTTCTGGGTGAAGACACCGTAAATAAGGCAAAGAAAAACTCTTATGTAATAAGATCCCATTTTGTAAAGTATACCTGGCAGCTCGATATTTGATTTGTCGTGCGTGTTAGTGCACTTTTCTATGGCATACTAGTGCACCTTGTTTGTCAATCACTTACGTCAGTGAGTCTAGTGTCGGTTGAGCCTAATGAAGACGAAGACCGAAGACTCAGATGACCCTGCTGCATCAAGGAAGAAGAATCAGGTAAAAGTGATGCCTTGGTGCCTTAACCTTGACCAAAACCCAACCCGTAACCTCTTTGATGACCTTGACCATCTTTGAAAAACCCTTTGTCATCTTAGAATGGCCCTATTTGTCCCTGAACATCACCCAAAACTTGGCCTAAAGTGAGTGGGTTGGAATGTACGAAGTTCAGCAAATTACTGAGCTGAACCAGGCCTGTCTGACCGGTCGGGACCGGTCGGCCAGACCAAACAGCAAGCTGCTGTGTTTGCAGGCTTCAGGTGGACCGACCGGTCGTGACCGGTTGGCTGGGCTGGTCCGACCGGTCACGACCGGTAGGACAGACCCCCTCCCCCCCTAGACAGTAATTCACTGTCTTGCTTGGCTCTTTGGCCGACCGGTCGGTAGAGCCATTTTTTGCCCGTTTTCTGACCGTTGGAGCTCATTTTCTATATATATGGAGCTCGGTTTTTGGGCATAAGAGAGAGGGTTTTGAGAGCCTATTCCCCACACCTTTTGTACATCATATGAGGCCTCAAAGAGGAGGTTTTCAAGTCACATCCCTTGTGTTTTAAACACAAGTGTGGGCATTCAAATGCAATCTAGAGATGACTTGATTCCTCTCTCTATTCTAGAGGTGAAACACTATACCATATAGGCATATCTCTTGTTCAAAACCTCTAGAAGACCCTCTAGGTGAATCTCCTAATTAGAACAAGCTACATATCCCATGTAGGAGATTTATCCATCCTCCCATCACCTTGGGCATCTCAAAGGCATCACATGCAAGGTGTTTGATCGAGTGTAGCTGAGGCATTGGCGACGCAACGGCGACACGATCAAGGGAGCAAGGGAAGCTGATTGAAGCACGGGAGAGCAGAGATCAAGCAACCCGAACCGGCGCTAAACAAGGGGCTCATCCGACAAGTAAGGTTGTCTTTTTTGAGAGTCCATTTAGAGTTTGTTTGTCAAACTCGATCTAGGGTCGTTAGCCGATCCTTGGCCTGTTAGTTGGCCTAAATTCAGGGACGTCAGCCGTTCCTTGGCCCGTTAGCCGGGCCTAAACTAAGTTTCCAAGGGGGAGCCTCCGACACGGGAGAGAACGTGAGTGGGGTTGAGAGTTAGCCTATGTCCAAAACTCCGTTTGGGTTGAGAGTTAGCCCTTTGTCCAAAACTCCGATTACGGTTGAGAGGTGAACCGGTAAAACCTCCGTGTAAAGGTTGAGAGGTGAACCTCATTTAAAACCTCCGATAGTGAATGCCGGTGTGCTCAAAGGTGTTGAGTACTTGAACCGGGAGTGGAGTAGACAAGTAGTCGAACCACTATACATGCTTGTGTTTGTGATTGAATTGAGCACATTGATATCTTAGCATTGTTAGTTTAATTGTCTAATTATGAATGCTTGATAGGAATGTATGCTAAGGCACTTATTAGGCACATCCTCACACAAGATGTACTTTCACTAGTAGTGTAGACTTGAGCTTGTTGATCCACTCTCATAAGTCTACATAGGTTGCATAGGTTTGGAGCTTGATTAGTTAAATCTTTTGATTACCTATGCATGCTTTAGACTAGGTTGTTTATTGCTTAATCTTATGCTAGTCTTGTGATTGGACCCACTTAGGCTTGGAAGCCGAGGTGTTCTTGCTTAGTTTTGATTCGTTGAATTATATAAGTAGGCGAAAAGAATTTCAAAAAAGGTCCTAATCTCCCCCCTCCTATAGGTTTAGCCATAATTCTAGTTGCTCTTACGCTTCCGCACGCATACGTGGGTGTCGTGTTAGACTACCCGACTTACTTTCAGTGTGGACTTCCTATTGTCTGGAAGAGCTCCATCCCTGAGATAGAGGATAATGGGATCCATCCAACATGGAGAGGGATGGACCTCGGTCGCTTCCTCAGGAGTTATTTGATTGATACTCAATGTCTGGAGGTGCTCGATAGGAATTGAACGGGATAACTCAGATTCTGGTGCGGAGGCCAGCTTTGCTAAAGAATCTGCGAGTTTGTTCTTCTCACGAGGGATGTGAGTTATTTCATAATTCTTCAGTTTTGCGAGCAAGATGAGTACTCGAGATTTGTATAATGCCATTCTTTCTTCTTTTGCTTCGAATTCGCTGAGCACCTGATTGACTATGAGCTGAGAGTCACTGTGAATAAGTAGATTCTGAATGAAGAGGACGTTGGCCAGTTCGAGGCGACGATCAATGCCTCATATTCTGCCCCATTATTTGAGATGCGAGAATCGAACCGTAAGGCGTATTGGAAATGCGACCCGTCTGGAGCAACTAGAATTAGGCCCGCTCCGCTGCCAGTGACCCGAGAGGACCCGTCCACAAAGAGTGACCAGGATGGTTGGTCGCTGGTCGCAGAATTATCATCGGGAGAGGAGTATGTGAATTCGGCGATGAAGTCAGCCACAGGCTTGTCCCTTGATCGCGGTCCTGAGGCAGAAGGAAATATCGTGCTCACTGATTTCGATCGCCCATTTAGTTAATTGCCCTGAAACGTCGTGTTTTTAAAGGACTTGCCGTAACGGATGATTTGTTGGTACTAATATAGCATGGGCCTGGAAGTATGGTCGCAGTTTTCGGGCTGTCGTGACTAAAGCAAGGGCCAACTTCTCTATTCAGAGTACCGGGTTTTGGCATCCACCATTGCTCGACTAATATAATAAACGGGTCTTTGTACCTCGGAATCCTCCCTTATTAGAGCGGCACTAACGACCGTAGAGGACACAGACAAATAAAGAAGAAGTTGTTCGTGCGCCACGGGCTTTGATAATATGGGGGGTACGCTCATGTATTGCTTCAGTTGTTGGAACACTTCTTCGCATTGCTCCGTCCACTCCCAACCAGATTTGGCAGTGGTTCAAAGGAGTTTGAAGAAGGGTAAGCACTTGTCAGAGGCCCGCGAGATGAACCTATTTAACGATGCAATGCGACCAGCCAGTCGTTGGACGTCCTTGAGAGTGGCCGGAGAGTTCATTTCGATCAATGCTTTTATCTTTTAGGGATTTGCCTCGATTCCTCGCTGACCGACCATAAACCCAAGAAATTTTTCGGCTGACACTCCGAACGCACATTTCTCTGGATTTAATTTCATCTGATACTTCCTCATTAAGTCAAAGGCTTCACGAAGATCAGCAAGGTGGTCATTTCCTATGACACTTTTCACGAGCATATCGTTGATATAAACCTCCATATTCCTGCCGATTTGTGCCGCGAATATTTTATTGACGAGACGCTGATAGGTGGCCCCTACATTTTTTAGACCAAAAGGCATCACTTTGTAGCAATACAGACCTCAATCAGTGATGAAGGCGGTGTGCTGGCTATCAGGTGGGTACATCATAATCTGATTGTAACCAGAATACGCATCCATGAAACTTAGCAAGGCGTGCCCTGCCGTCGAATCAACCAGTTGATCGATTCGTGGTGTCGGAAAACTGTCTTTTGGACACACTTTGTTTAAATCGGAATAGTCAACGCACATCCTCCATTTGCCATTGGATTTTCGAACGAGAACCACATTCAGGATTCAATCTGGGTATTCAACTTCCTTTATAAAATTGATTGTAAGCAACTTTTCAACCTCGGCCTTGATTACCATTTGCCTTTCTGCAATGAAGGCACGTCGATGCTGATGAATGGGTTTATACTTTGGGTCAACGTTCAAACGATGTGCTATGATACTGGGATCGATGCCAGGCATATCCTTGTGAGACCAAGCAAACACGTCTTGGCATTTGGTGAGAAAACTAATCAAATTTTTTCGAAAGGCGTTGGTTAAAGAGGATCCAATATATACGACTTTTGACGAATCCCCTTCGATTAAGGGGATTGCCACTGTTTCTTCTCCGGGAGCTCCTGATTGGAGAGCATTCTCCCTTGGATCCAACGATGCGGCCATCGAAAGATTTGATGAATCTTGTGCCACCATCATAACTGAAGTCGCCTGTGCTTTCTTCGATCTTGTACAGCTATCTCATAACATGATCGGGCTTCTTTTTTATTCCCTCGCACAACTTCCACGCCATTCGGGGTAGGAAATTTCATGCATAAATATAAAGGATGTAAGGCTGCCCCAACCTTATTAAGCGATGGCCGCCCTAAAATGGCGTTATATGCTGACCTTTGATCTACCACGAGGAAATTCACAAAGATAGTCGTTTTCGCTGGGTTCTCACCAAAGGTGACCGGAAGGTCAATGCTTCCTTCCGGTGTCACCACTTCGCCCCTGAAACCGACGAGAGGAGTTGAGACTGGCTTGAGCAGGCTTCTAGGCGAGCGTCATTTTATTAAAAGCCTCCAGGTAGAGAATATCAGTAGAGCTACCTGTATCCACTATAATACGATGAGTCAGATAGTTTGATACCTTTAGCGTGGCTACGATGGAGTCTTCATGAGGGAAGTGAATTCCCTCTGCATCTTCGAGGTAGAAAGAGATCGAAGGACGGCTGGACTTTGATGTATCGGGAGTTCGTTCCAGCCAGTAGATATGCTGGGGCTTCTTGGATGCCTTACGGGTATATGCTTTTCTTGAAGCTTGAGAATCTCCCCCGCAAGCCGGTCCTCCGGCGATGGTCCGTATCTCCCCGGTAGGCTCAGCGTCTTCTTGTGAAGTATGTCGATGAGGTGATTTCTTCTGATGTGGCGAGGCTTCCCCCCTTTTTGGTGAACGACCTTGTCGGATAATATAATATTGAAGATGACCTTTTCGAATAAGAGCTTCGATGTGGTCACGCAAAGATATACAATCTTGAGTGTTGTGCCCATGATCTTTGTGGAAATAACAAAACTTGCTCTTATCTCTTTTTTCGGGATCGGATTTGATCTTTGCGGGCCATTTCACATATGGCCTATTCTTGATCTCCATTAGCACCTTTTTCGGAGGCCGGTTGAGGGGAGTGTAGTTATGGTACTTACCGGAGTAGACTTTCTTGGGAGAGCGGTCTCGCCGGTCGTGCCGATATTTTTTATCCGAAGGAGATGTTTCCTCCGTCTTGCACTTTTTGCCCTGTATGCCATGTCGTGCTAGAGCAACTTCTTCTGCATTAATGTACTTCTGAGCTTTAACTTGGAATTCTGTCATGGTTTTAGGAGGGTTTTTGTCTAAAGCGAATCTGAATTTTTCAGCTTGTAATTCCGGCTATTAGGGCGGTGAGACCTTTTTCTTCGGTATAACCTTCAATTTGGACGGCTTCGGTAGTGAACCGTACTGTAAATTCCTTTATTGTTTCCCCACGCTGCTGTTTCAAATCCATTAAGTGGGATGCCGGCTTTTTGGTGTGGATACTTCCCATGAGTTGAGAGAGGAACAGTTCCGATAGCTGTGAAAATGAACTGATAGATAGAGGCTTTAGCCCCCGGAACCACGTACGAGCTGCCTCCTTTAAGGTTAGGGAAAAAGCTCTACACATGATTTCCGACCCATGTCCTTCCAACTCCATAAGAGATCTATACGTTTCCAGATGTTCGAGAGGATCGCCGATACCTGTATATGGAGCGATGACGGGCGTACGATACTTTTTAGGTAAAGGTGCTTCCATAACCTTGTGGGTGAACGGAGACTCGGATCGATGCATCGACTGCCATTACGGCAGATGGTCGATTTGCCTGATATCGTTGTTCCATGTCATCAAAACGATCATGGATTCTTTTGAGGTCTCCTTCCCATGGTAAAGTATAAGCTGGCGTTTCGACGGTGGACCCCTGAGGTTGCTGTTGGTGAGAAGCACTGGAATGAATGGAATGTGGGGACAACACAGGAGGTTGGTCGCCGAGTGGCATTCGATTTGATGGAAGATGGTTTGGTTGGACCTGTGGTTCGTCCACAGAGTGTCTGGAAACCACCGGTATGGGTTGTGCCGGTAACCCTTCGGAAGGTAGTCTCTAAGGCCCCAGGAAATGCTGATCAAGCTGATTCGACAGGGCTTGAAATCCAGCAGTTAAGGGTTAGGAGTGTGTTTCCGAGGAAACGCATAGCATCTTCTTGATTGCCGGAGCCTCAAGCAATGGATTTTGTGATGGCACGTTAGGATCTCCTTGAGGGATGCCTTTCGAAGTAGTTGGAGGGATAAGCATTAGTTCCGTGTCGTCAGGTGGAGGAGGTGCCTGCCTTGAAGTGGAAGGATGAACTGTCTTTTTAGGAGGCATAGTGGAAGGATTTTAATCAGTGGTGAGAGTGACAGATTTTAATGATCAAATCGTTTCCCATAGACGGCGCCAAGCTGTTTATGTCACGTTTTGTAACGTGATCCTTCAGATATTCGCCTTCCTTCCAAGAGATTCCCTTCCTGGACCTGAAAAGAGACAAAGAGAAACTATGGGTGGTCGGCGTCCAGCCGTTGGCCCTCCGATGCTTAAGTTAGATAAGGCAGGGCTGGAAGAAGAACAAAATAGATGATGGGAGATACTGAGTATTGTGTACCTTCTTATTGATGAAACCATCTATTTATATAGATACGAATGTCCCACTCTGTTACGTAAGATACCGAGATCATCTACTGATTTCATAGGATAAGGTGTTTATCCTGCTTATCCTCAGATAAAGGAATAGTCTAATCCAATTAGTCATCTGGTTAACTACGTTCCTTGATAGCGATCCCTTGAGATATGGAACCGTAAACGAAGATAAGCCTAAAATCGGCCTATACGGTCTGCTGGTACTATAGGCTAAGGGATGTCATTGCTAATCATCAGTAGTCAAAGCTGCTCGCACGTCGGGATCTGCTCACGAGACAAGCTGTCCGCATATAGAGATATGCGCTTTTAAACGACTACGAGAAGAACTGCTTGCGGGTCGGGAAGGATATTTCCCGCCTTCCAATATTTGACTACTGACTATAAGAGCTCGATGACTCGGTACCTGTGTGCCTTATTTATCTAATATGGGAGACGTGACCAGATGAGCTCGTGAATCGAGTATTGTTATAAAGCTGCTCGTAGAATCAGGACATCGCGAGAACATGCGACCACCGCTATTTTGATTATAACAAGTGCACTTTTCTGTGGCATACTAGTGCACTTTATTTGTCAATCACTTAGGTCAGTGAGTCTAATGTCGGTTGAGCTTAATGAAGACGAAGACTGATGACTCAAGACGGACCAGCTACATCAAGGATGAAGAAACAGGTAAAAGAGATGCCTTGGTGTGCCTTGCCTTGCACCTACCCAAAACCATAACCTCTTAGATGACTTGGACCAGCTAGGTATACCTTTAGTCATCATCATTAGTCTTAGAACTCCATGAAAAACATGATAAGTTAGACTAATTAAAGAGGTGGAAGCTGCTATAAACAATTCAGCTCAAACAGCAGTTTCTGATTCATCTCCGATCAATCAGACATTGGCTCCGATAGGACTCTGATCCATCGGACAGAAGTTTTGATCAATAAAAAATTGTTCCAGCAAATTTGAAAATCCACTGGACATATTTTCGATCAATCGGACAGTCTTCTGATCCATCAGAAGGGGTCAGTCCGATCAATCGGACCATGTTTTTTATCAATCGGAATATCATCCAGAGAATCCACTAAACTAATTTTCGATCAATCGGACAGGTCTCCGATCAATCGGACCTTTTTCCGATCAATCGGAGATACGTGAATCTGCTCATTTTTTTACCGTTGGAAGAAAATCTATAAAATGTGGGGGATTCTTTTTTTAAGCTAAGAGAGGGGATTTTGAGGAGATAAGAGCCACCATTGTTGAAGATCATTAAGAGCTCTATTCCTAACCCAAACAAGTGATATTCCTTGTGATTCATCACAAGTATGGAGCATTTAAAGCTCAAGAAGAAGATTCACTTGTCCCTCTTTTGATCTCTAGAGATTGGATTGATCTTGATAGTCATATTCCTATCGAATACTCTATGATGAGATATTTTTAGGTGAGACTCTTGTTGAGCTCTTAATTGTGCATATTCTAACCCCAATTCATCACTCATTATGCAAGATTTTCATGATTTAAAGACTAATCAAATACATGTTTTGCGATTGTAGGAATGAGACTGGCTTGGCTCAATTGGTGACCAAAAGGGCACATTTAGGAGTCTTTGATGAAGGCCCAAGGTGGACCAAAGAATGATGAAGAAAGAGAGGAGAATGAGGAAGAAAGAAGGAAAGAAAATAAAGAAGAAATAATGCAGAAAATGGGGTCCGACCGGTCAAGACCGGTCGGCCAAACAGGCCCCAACTGGTCTTGACCGGTCGACCAACACTACTTTTCCTTTCACATGCTGCTGGAAAGCCACCTAGACAGGCTAGACCGGTCAAGACCGGTCGGCCAGCCCTGTCCGACCGGTCTTGACCGGTCGGCCATGCAAATTCCAGCTTTGCAGATTGCAGACAGCAGGCCATTCCCGTTTCTGATTTTTCAGACTAGTTTTCTAGGCCCATCTTAATGATATTTGGAAATCCAACACATCCATGTCGAAGAGGAGCTCGACGCCGAACTAACTCAAGTGGTTTCGTGTCGATCGGAGCTACGGATTGATCGTGGTGGCCAAAACAATACAAACTGTCCAGAAAGTTCCAGATTCTGCCTACTCCACTCTGGGCCGGTCCAGGTGGCCCATCATTAATGATATGAAGAATCTACTTTGACCATCTTTTAGACCACATCCATATATGAATAACTACAGAGTTTCAGATCAAAAGGAATTGTGGTTTGATCGTACCGGTTGAAGAAAGATGGACCATCCAGAAAGATTCAACTGCGCAGAGTTTATAAAAGCCCTAAGTGTTCTAATTTTCGGACCACATTCTGGGATTGTTTTGGACAATCTAATCCGTCTATCATGTAGAGGATGAAGTTTTCTACCAATTTTCAAAATTTGGGATCAATCCGACATCTGTACACTCCGGAGCGTTGAAAGCAAGATGACTGGTTCTGAAGGTACCCGAAGTGCGCAATTTTGAGAGGCGGTCGCTGATCTGATTGGTGGGCCCATTCAGAGAACAATCTTTGAAATCTAAATCATCTATGAGGAAGATCACATTACAAGGAAGCTACATATCAAATTTGAAGGCAATCCGACCATTGGTTAAGCCGTACGAAGCGGAACAAAATCTGTTACGTTGCGGTACTCTTGCTGTATTATAAAAGGAGGTGCTCTCTTCTATTCCAGGGCAACCAAGGACGTGGGGAGCAAGGAGTTCAAGTCATAGGAGGCTTCCTAGCCTTCTCCAGCTAGTTTTTCTTCCTTTTCTTAGTTCTAGTTTTATTTTTAATATACTTTTCATTAACTAATCTCTTAGCTAGAGCTAAGAGGTGAACCTTATAGTTTTCTTAGATTGTTTAATTCGTTTTATTGGTTTAAAGTTGAAATTCATGATTATGAACTATGGTTTGAAGTTTATACAAGCTTTAAGTAGTTTTTCTTAGTCTTATGATGACTCATAGATGTTTGGGTGAATTACTTAAATTCTTAATTGGTTTGCATTAGTCTAGACCTGTATGATCCGAGGAATTGGAGTACGCTCTAGTATTATGATCTTCATGTGGGGACTTCCTATCAAAGTTCTACTTTTTTGAATTTCTGTAATGTGTATGTACTGTGCATGTGATTTGAATTAAGTTCAAATTGTAATCTAGCCTTGTCTTGTGACAGGACTTGAGGATGGTTATGATTGTGAATTGAACCTTTTGGAATTAGGACTGACCTATGCAATTGAGCATGCTCAGCCTAGCTTGCATTGAGTGAATCTTATGCATCGGACTTACATATAACAGATTGTTTGGTTTAACAGCTCTATCATCCAACTAGATAGATCTTAATATCGATTCTAGTTGAGAAAGTGAGAAACCGTAGCGAATTATGCATCTAAGGAAAGTTATAAGTGGATCCTTGATGCTCTAGTTATCTTTTCATTATCAGATTTTCTATTTTATGTTCAAAACCAATTTCACAAACCTCTTTAGATTCTAGTTATTAGGATAATTTGCATTGTTTACTTCCTTCCCTGTGGATCGACCTCGGTCTTACCGAGATTATTACTACATCGCAACCCTAGACTTGGGGAAGCGAACAAGTTTTTGGCGCCGTTGCTGGGGAAAGAGGTTAAACGGTTCTAATTGTTCTAGTAGCTATAGAGTAGTTTTAGTTAGGTAGGAATGTTTGTTTTTATAGAAGTAGGTTTTCTGATTTTTTTTTCTAGATTACTAACAATTTTTTGTTTGATTTTGTAGGACATTGTTGCTGACATAGCTCTTACCTTCACGGGTAACATCTCTCCATCTCCCTTTCTTCTTCTTTTTTCTTCCTAGATTAGGGATTATTTGAACTTCTTATAATTTCATTATGAATGATTGGATGGATGGATTGTCTAAATACCTTTTGGAAGATGAGAGGATGAACCAAATAAAAAATTATTATAATTGGAACCATTACAAGCATGAATATTTTTCTAAGACTCAATCTTCTTCTAATACTCCCCCACGTAAGACAATGGGAGAGTATCGGAAAGAGATGAATAATGTTCCACCGGTTAGGACAATGTATGATCACTTGTATGGCTACACATATCAACAACCATCTAAAAGCCCAACATATGACATGCATAATCCAAACAGGTGGGAGCATCAAAATTTCAATTTGGGAGACGAGCCAACCATGGATGCCAACAATTATCCTCAAGAGTTTCTTTCTCATGAGCCACAACTGACACGAACTCTTGAGGATACACTGCGAGAGTTTATGAAAATAACTGAGCAATGCATACAAAACCTCTCGTCATCTCAAAATATTGAACCCAACATTGGGAACACCGAATCAATCCCCAACAATGAGGAGGATGAGGCTATCCAAACCCAACCTTCTCTAGATTTAATGACTAAACTTCTAGAGGATATTGATCTCAGTGATCCCACCATTACCATTGATTATGGTGAATCAACTATCTCTTTTAGCTATTCCGATTTGAATGATGAAGAGATTTCAAGGATGGTTGACGAACCCGAAGAATCTACAAAATCTGAAAGTGATAATTTGATTGCCTACAATGAGGGTTTGAAGGATGATTGTGAGTCCATGATTTCTTCTTCCAAAGGGCCGAATGTTTTTGAGTCACTGGAAGATATTCTTGCTAGAGAGATGGCCGAAGTTGATATTTTTGAGTCCTTCCACCAACAACACATGTCGGATTCTATTGTGGAAGAACTCCCTTGGGTTGAAAATTCTGTTTCTTTGGATGATGTGGTGGCACAATCTGAAATTTTAGATCAACCAATGCTACATGATGTGCTTACCAATGAATCTGAAAAATTTTCTTTGGAAGACCTCCCCTCTATAGAGGAGGAATTCCTTACCCTTGAAACAGAATTTCCTCAATCGGTTAGGGAGAACAAGGACCCTTCATCCGACTCTCTCGATTTCCTAGAGGAATGCATGACCCACCCCTATGATCTGGATGATGAGATGATTAAGGAGTTGGATACTTTGTTAGACACGGTGTCGGTGCTTGAAGAACACCATTCCACTGATTTACACTCTTTACCATTATTTGTGGAAATACCGTGCAATTCTGAATTTGTGGAGGAGACAACACAAACTGAAAAATACTTAATGAATTCTCTCCACAATCATGGGTTCTTCAACCCATTGAAAATTCTGATTGGGAGGACCTGTTTTTAATCAATTACAACCCAATTCAGAACTTGAGGAGATATCTTTTTGCTGCTCTTATCTCCTTCTTACATGCGTGTGGTGCACACTATGATTGGACCTTCATGAAGAAACGCACCCATGTATACATTCGAGCAGGACTTTAGATGGTCCTCATGAGAAACCTATTGAAATTCATGAAGATCCTGCTCAAATTTGATCATGTGGTCAATCAGACTAATCAAAGGTAGGTAGGTAGGTTAGGATTTCTTTCTGCATTTAGGATTGAATAAGTCTCATTGAGACAATGGAAGATGCTAGAATTGATCAACTTGCTACCTCAGGTACTCTCATTCTCACTCTCCTTTGTTTTATGTCATTGCTCTCATGTCATGCATATTGTATATCCTATTACATTGAGGACAATGTAAGATTTTGGTTGGGGGGTGAGATTCCTTAGATGAATCTACTAGCTTTTGTGACATTTCGAGCAATTATGTAGAAAATTTTCGATTTTTCTAAAATTCAAAACTCTTTTGGAAAACTTTGTTTCTATGCATTCAAGATCATACGAGTATAAGAAGAGGAGATACGAAGTGAGTGATGTTGCAAGCTTTAACCTTCTTTTAATATAATGGTTTTATATGTGAATTCCCCTATTTATGTGAGTGATAGAAAATTTGAACACTTTTACACCTAGTTCACATTACACGATTTTTATGGGTTGAAAGGATTATGTGATTTGTGGATTAGCTAGACTTAGATTTAAGGTGTTGAGAAACCAAGCCGGGGTACTTTGTCCATTCTTGTCCATGGGAAAATAACGAAGATATGGATTTCCAAAAATTCTATTTAATTTAAAAGAAAAAGGAAAAGGAAGGATGAAATTGGGAATGATCGAAAATGGTGGAAAATTCCGATTAGGGCTACCTCCTACCAACCGAGGGATGGTCTACCCGTAACCAAAGCTGGAAATGGGATGTAGTGTGAAAGTCGTCGGAAGGACGGTAAGACAAATTCCTGTCATAGGCTTGTTGTTGCTCTGTGGACCTTGAAATCCATAGTTTAGTTGATCTATGAAGTAGATAAGCCCAGAAACTCATGAGATGAACTTTCACTATGCACACTAGGTTGAATTTGTTCGAGTTCTTCTATTCATCAATCAATCAGTGAGAATTTCATAGGGATACTTATTATGTTTTAAGAGTTTAAGGTTTCAACTTCTATCACCTAATTTTTCTGACTTCTACACTTGTGTGTCTTGGGATGTATAGAAGCATAGTTTCTGAAGGAGAGTTGGTTTTTGGAGAATGGAATTGATTTCATGCATGTTTTGCTCGGGACTAGCAAAATGCTGGTTGGGGGGTGTGTTGAGCTTTTAATTGTGCATATTCTAACCCCAATTCATCACTCATTATGCAAGATTTTCATGATTTAAAGACTAATCAAATACATGTTTTGCGATTGTAGGAATGAGAGTGGCTTGGCTCAATTGGTGACCAAAAGGGCACATTTAGGAGTCTTTGATGAAGGCCCAAGGTGGACCAAAGAATGATGAAGAAAGAGAGGAGAATGAGGAAGAAAGAAGGAAAGAAAATAAAGAAGAAATAATGCAGAAAATGGGGTCCGACCGGTCAAGACCGGTCGGCCAAACAGGCCCCAACTGGTCTTGACCGGTCGACCAACACTACTTTTCCTTTCACATGCTGCTGGAAAGCCACCTAGACAGGCTAGACCGGTCAAGACCGGTCGGCCAGCCCTGTCCGACCGGTCTTGACCGGTCGGCCATGCAAATTCCAGCTTTGCAGATTGCAGACAGCAGGCCATTCCCGTTTCTGATTTTTCGGACTAGTTTTCTAGGCCCATCTTAATGATATTTGGAAATCCAACACATCCATGTCGAAGAGGAGCTCGACGCCGAACTAACCCAAGTGGTTTCGTGTCGATCGGAGCTACGGATTGATCGTGGTGGCCAAAACAATACAAACTGTCCAGAAAGTTCCAGATTCTGCCTACTCCACTCTGGGCCGGTCCAGGTGGCCCATCATTGATGATATGAAGAATCTACTTTGACCATCTTTTAGACCACATCCATATATGAATAACTACAGAGTTTCAGATCAAAAGGAATTGTGGTTTGATTGTACCGGTTGAAGAAAGATGGACCATCCAGAAAGATTCAACTGCGCAGAGTTTATAAAAGCCCTAAGTGTTCTAATTTTCGGACCACATTCTGGGATTGTTTTGGACAATCTAATCCGTCTATCATGTAGAGGATGAAGTTTTCTACCAATTTTCAAAATTTGGGATCAATCCGACATCTGTACACTCCGGAGCGTTGAAAGCAAGATGACTGGTTCTGAAGGTACCCGAAGTGCGCAATTTTGAGAGGCGGTCGCTGATCTGATTGGTGGGCCCATTCAGAGAACAATCTTTGAAATCTAAATCATCTATGAGGAAGATCACATTACAAGGAAGCTACATATCAAATTTGAAGGCAATCCGACCATTGGTTAAGCCGTACGAAGCGGAACAAAATCTGTTACGTTGCGGTACTCTTGCTGTATTATAAAAGGAGGTGCTCTCTTCTATTCCAGGGCAACCAAAGACGTGGGGAGCAAGGAGTTCAAGTCATAGGAGGCTTCCTAGCCTTCTCCAGCTAGTTTTTCTTCCTTTTCTTAGTTCTAGTTTTATTTTTAATATGCTTTTCATTAACTAATCTCTTAGCTAGAGCTAAGAGGTGAACCTTATAGTTTTCTTAGATTGTTTAATTCGTTTTATTGGTTTAAAGTTGGAATTCATGATTATGAACTATGGTTTGAAGTTTATACAAGCTTTAAGTAGTTTTTCTTAGTCTTATGATGACTCATGGATGTTTGGGAGAATTACTTAAATTCTTAAATGGTATGCATTAGTCTAGACCTGTATGATCCGAGGAATTGGAGTACGCTCTAGTACTATGATCTTCATGTGGGGACTTCCTATCAAAGTTATACTTTTCTGAATTTCTGTAATGTGTATGGACTGTGCATGTGATTTGAATTAAGTTCAAATTGTAATCTAGCCTTGTCTTGTGACAGGACTTGAGGATGGTTATGATTGTGAACTGAACCTTTTGGAATAAGGACTGACCTATGCAATTGAGCATGCTCAGCCTAGCTTGCATTGAGTGAATCTTATGCATCGGACTTACATATAACAGATTGTTTGGTTTAACAGCTCTATCATCCGACTAGATAGATCTTAATATCGATTCTAGTTGAGAAAGTGAGAAACCATAGCGAATTATGCATCTAAGGAAAGCTATAAGTGGATCCTTGATGCTCTAGTTATCTTTTCATTATCAGATTTTCTATTTTATGTTCAAAACCAATTTCACAAACCTCTTTAGATTCTAGTTATTAGGATAATTTGCATTGTTTACTTCCTTCCCTGTGGATCGACCTCGGTCTTACCGAGATTATTACTACATCGCAACCCTACACTTGGGGAAGCGAACAACTCTCTAGGCAACCCATTCCCATAAGTTGTAGAGACTTCAAACCTACCCTCCTATCACCTTAGGCATATCAAAGGCATCATTCGCAAGGTGATTGATCAAGTGGAGCTGAGGCATTGGCAACGCCGTGACAACACGATCGGGGGAGGAAGGAAAGCAGATTAAAGCACGGGAGAGCGGAGATCAAGCAACCCGAACTGGCGCTGAACAAGGCGTTCATCCGACAAGTAAGGTTGTCTTTGTAGAGAGTCCCTCCACTCAATTCCCTGTGAGAGTTGAGTGTAGAGTTTGTTCGACAAACTCGAACTAGGGTCGTTTGTCGATCCCTGACTTATTAGTTGAGCCTAAAACTTTAGGGACATAGGCCGTTCCTTGGTTCATTTGTTGGCCTAAAGACTAGGGGTTGTTTGGCGCTCCTTGGCTCATTTGCCAAGCCTAAACAAAGTTGTGCATATTTTAACCCCAATTCATCACTCATTGTGCAAGATTTTCATAACTTAAAGACTAATTGAATGTATGTTTTGTGATTGCAGGATTGAGAGTGGACTCCGCCTAATAAAAGATGAAAAAGGGCTATTTTAAGAACCATTGAATGAAGATCAAAGGAGGACGAAAGAAAGAAGGAAGCAAGGAAAGAAGACAAGAAGAAAGAATGACGAAAACAGGCTAAGACCGGTCCAGACCGGTCGGCCATCTCCCCTTGAACTTCCAGAGCTTGCTAGACATATTGATGAAGCACACCGACCGGTCGTGACCAGTCGGCCAGGCCAGTCCGACCGGTCCAGACCGGTCGGCCGGAAGAGTTTTTTTGGTCCAGAGGCTGCTGGACTGTTTTTCCCATTGAAGCACGACCGGTCGTGACCGGTCGGCCATGTGATTTAAAACGGAAATTTCTATTTTCAGTCCGAAAATCTCTGCGCACTGCGTAACTCTTACGCAGATTCTCGATTCTTCTGAAGTTGCGGAGCCTCCCCACTATAAAAGGACACCTAGGGATCGTTCCTAGGGTATCTTGGAAGGGTTTAAGCAAACCAGGAGGCGGTGGAAGTGGATTTCGGAGTTCCACAACTCCTTCTAGTTTGTTTTACTGTTTTATGCTTTTTTTAAGTTGTTTCATGTTTCCTTGGATCATGAACGGCTAAACCTCTTAGCTAGGGCTAAGAGGTGAAGCTTGTAGTGAATCTAAGATGTTTCAATTCGTATTTAGTTGGTTTTAAGTTGGAATTCATGTTTATGAACTATGGTTTGAAGTTTATACAAGTTTTAAGTTGTTTTCCTTAGTCTTATGATGACTCATGGATGTTTGGGAGAATTACTTAAATTCTTAATTGGTTTGGATTAGTCTAGACCTGTATGATCCAAGGAATTAGAGTGCGCTCTAGTACTATGATCTTCATGTAGGGACTTCCTACCAAAGTTCTACTTTTCTGAATTTCTGTAATGTGTATGGATTGTGCATATGATTTGAATCAAGTTCAAATTGTAATCTAGCCTTGTCTTGTGACAGGACTTGAGGATGGTTATGATTGTGAACTGAGCCTTTAGAATGAGGACTGACCTATGCAATTGAGCATGCTCAGCCTAGCTTACATTGAGTGAATCTTATGCATTGGACTTACATATAACAGATTGTTGGTTTAACAGCTCTATCATCCGACTAGATAGATCTTAATATTGATTCTAGTTGAGAGAATGAGAAACCACAGCGGATTGAATATCAAGGATTGCTGCAAGTGGATCCTTGAACCCCTAGTGCCTTTTTATCATTATTTACTTTCAATTTAATTCAAAATTGTTACTCACATCAAATTCATACAAAAACCTGATTGGTAGCTTATTAGTAGAAACTTTTGGATGTGTTTGTGAAATCCTACATAAGTCCCTGTGGATCGACCTCGGTCTTACCGAGTTTATTACTACATTGCAACCCTACACTTGGGGAAGCGAACAAGTTTTTGGCGCCGCTGCCGGGGACTTTGACGGTTTTTCACAAAATTTTGAAATTAGTATCTATTTAGGACTTTTAGGATTTTATGACTAACTTAACTTGTTTATTTGATTTTTATTTTCAGGGATTTCTAGGAAGCTGAAGAACATACAAGGATTTCAAGTGCCGAATCAGGTTCTATCCTTCTAAACCTTACTCTTCTCCTTCTCCTATTCATTCCTATCATATTCATCTCTTGTAGAGTGGGTGGAGACTCCTTTTGGATCTCTAAAAGGTTGGCCTTGTGCCACCTGGATTTCTATTGGTCGGCTCTTCCGTCTTGGATCACCTTGTGCTCAGAGATTTCTTTTCTCACCTTTACTCCTCTTTCTCCTTTTTTTTGCACTTTTTCTCAAAAGATTCGAAGAGTGGGTGGGGAGTTCTTTGAACCCCTATTAACCAGGAGAAATCGGTCTCTATCCTTGCTTCTGGCTTAGCCATTGCAGGACACCTTGTGCTTCGGTCTTAGAGAAGAGTGAAGAAAGGGAGGAAGAATTCTTCTTTCTCTTTGTTTCATATTTTTGGTTTTGCATGCCACATTGGCTCGAGATTCCAATAACCGACTCATAAGTGAAGGGGGGATAGTAGAAGGAATTGACAGAGAGCCATGTGCTAGGAGACATCTAGACTCTCCAATTTTGTCTGAAAATATAGCTGTGAATCAACCTAATCCAATGGCCAATCCTAATCTGGGCCAAAATCAAACTGAAACGGGGGAGAACGTGGTTGAGGATGTTCCTCGACCTAGAACTTTACGTGACTTATTGCAACCAGCAAAAGCAAACACTCCCTCATGCATAGTATTTCCACCAAATGCAGGGAATGTGGATTTGAAACCGAGAGTGATCCAACTTCTCCCTAAATTCCATGGATTAGACAGTGAAAGTGCCTATCAACACCTTAAGGAGTTTGATGAGGTAATAACCACCATGCACTTTGCTAATGTGATTGACGATGTGGTGAGACTTAAATTCTTCCCTTTTACCCTTAAAGATAAAGCAAAAGGTTGGCTTCATGCATTAAGGCCAAGATCAATTGGTGCATGGACTGATATGCATAGGGAATTCATAAAAAAATTCTTCCCTACTCACAAAATAAACATGTTGAAGCGCCTTATCATGAACTTTGCCCAAAAGGAAGATGAAACCTTCTTCCAATGTTGGGAGAGGTTTAAGGACCTATTAAACGCATGTTCACATCATGGCTATGAAATTTGGCTGGTTATAAGCTTTTTCTATGAAGGACTGACTTCACCCATGTGCCAATTCATAGAGATGATGTGTAATGGGGAGTTCATGAATAAGGAAGCTGATGAAGCATGGGATTATTTGGAAGAATTGGCTGAGAATGCACAGTCTTGGGACACATCAAAACCAACAAATTCCAAGACTGGCCAACAAAAGGAAAAAGGAGGAATGTATATCTTATCAGAAGAGGATAGCATAAGTGCACGGGTGGCTAGCCTCACAAGAAAGGTCAAAGCCATGGAATTGAGGAAAGGAGAGACGATTAACTCCAATGACATTGAAACTGTTTGTGGAATTTGTGCCGGAAACCAACATTCAACACAAGAGTGTCCCACAATTTCAGCAGTTCAGGACATCTTACAAGAACAATCAAATGCCATAAACAGTTATCAACGGCAATTTGGTGCTCCAACCTCAAACACATTTAATGCTAGTTGGAAGAACCATCCCAACTTCAGTTGGAGGAATGGACCCACTGCAAATGCAACCCCTATCCCTCAAGCTCAACCTATACTAGGTCCATCTCTAGTCATTACTCCAAAAGTGACGCTAGAGGAGATGTTGGGTGCATTCGTATCGGTCCAAGATGAGTATAATAAGACAAATTCTCTGAAAATAGATGGGTTCATGCAAGAGCAATTGAAATTCAATCAAAATTCAACCCAAGCCATCAATGAATTGAAAACATCAATGGCTAGAGTTGAATCTCATCTTAGTGTTAGAGAGAAGGGCACACTTCTTGCCCAACCTCTTCCTAACCCAAGAACCCAATTTGAGATACAAGATGCAAGCTCATCCTCTCACCACACGGAACATGTTCAAGCTATCACCACTTTGAGAAGTGGGAAAGAAATTGACAAATCTAATCCGGTGAAGGCTCCAAAGCCTAAGGATCCGGAAATTTCTAAAGAGGATGATAGCTCAAACAACACCCCACAAGAGAAAGAACCGGAAAGGCAATACAAGCCGGTTGCTCCGTTTCCACAAAGGTTGATTTCACCTAAACCTTTAGATAAAAATCTGAAAATTTTAGAAGTATTCAAGCAGGTGAAGATCAATATCCCGTTGTTGGATGCTATAAAACAAATACCATCTTATGCCAAATTTCTAAAGGAATTATGTACAGTCAAAAGGAAACACAATGTTCACAATAAAGTACTTTTGATTGAGAATTTGAGCGCCATCATTAAACAAGAGGTGCCCCAAAAATACAAGGATCCGGGTAGTCCAACCATCTCATGCATCATAGGAGACTACCGGATTAAACAAGCTTTACTCGACTTGGGGGCAAGTGTGAATCTCATTCCATACTCGGTCTACGAGCAACTTGGGTTAGGAGAATTGAAACCCACCAAAACAATACTCCAACTTGCTGATAGATCCATTCGTATACTGAGAGGAATGATTGAGGATGTTCTAGTCCAAGTTGATAAATTCTACTACCCGGTAGATTTTATTGTCTTGGATACACATCTCGTGATAGGCACCGGTGCTCAAATTCCCGTCATACTTGGACGACCGTTTCTAGCTACTTCAAATGCAATTACTAATTGTAGAAACGGACTTGTACAAATGTCCTTTGGAAATATGACCCTTGAGCTTAAAATATTTGATTTATGCAAACAACCACAGGAGGTGGATGATGATATCCACGAACTAAACATGATTGAATCATTCGTGGAAGATACATTCCCCTCGTCACTATCTTCCGACCCTTTGGAGGCATGTGTGGCCCATTCTCATGAGATAAATGATGACACAACACAAGAGATGGATGCCATTCTAGATGTGATGCCGGTGCATGATAATAAAAGATGGAGGGCCCTATTTGATCCTTTGCCTGTAAACGAGAACAAGGCCCTCCCATCCAACATCAAGGCACTAACACTCGACCTAAAACCATTACCAAGTGAGCTGAAATATGTTTATTTAGGTCGAGATGAGACATACCCAGTGGTGATTTCTTCCCACTTGGATGAGGAACAAGAGAGTAGGCTAATGGCCACTCTACAAGAGCACAAGAGTGCCATTGGATGGTCAATTGCGGATCTCAAAGGCATAGACCCACTGATTTGTACTCATCGCATACACCTTGAGGAGAATGCGAAGAATCTGGGCAACCACAAAGACGACTAAATCCAAATATGAAGGATGTGGTTAAGGCCAAAGTGGTGAAACTATTAGATGTGGGTATTATTTATCCAATATCCGATAGTCAATGGGTGAGCCCAACTTAAGTGGTGCCTAAGAAATTCGGAATAACCATCGTAGCCAATGCCAATAATGAACTCGTGCCAACTAGAGTCACTACCGGTTGGAGAATGTGCATTGACTACAGGAAGCTAAACACTGTCACGAGGAAAGACCGCTTCCCCCTATCGTTCGTTGATCAAATTTTAGAACGGTTGGCAGGTCATTCCCACTTTTGCTTCCTTGATGGCTATTCAAGGTACAAGCAAATAGAGATTACCCGTGAAGACCAAGAAAAGACTACATTCACATGTCCATTCGGCACTTTCGCCTATAGACGGATGCCGTTTGGATTATGTAATGCCCCCGCCACCTTTCAGCGTTGTATGATGAGTATCTTTTCTAACATGGTGGGGACAATTCTCGAAGTCTTCATGGATGATTTTTTCGTATTTGGTTGTAGCTTTGATGAGTGCCTTGAGCATTTGAAATCTGTGCTGAAAAGATGTGAAGAGAAGAACCTTGTGCTGAATTAGGAGAAGTGTCACTTCATGGTTCAAAAAGGAATTGTACTTGGTCACAGCGTTTCACAAAATGGAATTGAGGTGGACAAAGCGAAAATTGATCTCATCTCTAACCTTCCACCACCCAAAAGCATACGAGATGTACGGTCCTTTTTAGGACACGGAGGATTTTACAGAAGGTTCATAAAGGACTTCAGTTCACTCTCTCGTCCTTTATGTAACCTACTTCAAAAGGAAAATTCATTCGAGTGGAATGAAGAATGTCAAAAGGCCTTTACCACCCTTAAAGGTCTGTTGACATGTGCTCCCATAATGCAACCACCTGATTGGAGCCTTCCTTTTGAGATTATGTGCGATGCTAGCGACTATGCTATTGGGGTTGTGCTAGGCCAAAGAAAAGAGAAAAAACCATGTGTCATCTACTATGCAAGTAGAACCCTAAACTCAGCCCAAGCAAACTACACCACTACTGAAAAAGAACTTTTAGCCGTTGTTTTTGCCTTGGACAAGTTTAGGTCCTACTTGATTAGATCCAAGATCATTATATTCACTGACCATGCTGCGCTTAAGTATCTTCTCTCTAAGAAGGATGCTATACCATGGTTGTTAAGATGGATCCTTCTACTCCAAGAATTTGACATAGAAATACGTGATAAGAAAGGAGTAGAAAATGTAGTAGCTGACCATCTCTCTTGACTTGTCCTCACTGATTCCCCTGAAACGACTGCGATCAATGACATGTTCCCTGATGAACAACTTTTTGTTGTTTCCTAATTGCCATGGTATGCGGACATTGCTAACTATCTTGCTACAGGTACAATTCCTACACATTGGAAAAAGCAAGATAAGGATAAATTCTTCACGGAGGTGCGGAAATTCCTATGGGACGACCCATACTTATTCAAGTATTGTCCCGATCAAATCATAAGGAGATGTGTGCCAGATGAGGAACAACAAAGTATCATCTCCTTCTGCCATTCTCAGGCATGTGGTGGCCACTTTTCGGCTAAAAAGACCACAGCGAAAATTCTGCAATGTGGGTTCTATTGGCCCACCATGTTCAAGACACACATGAGTTTTGCAAAGCATGTGAACCTTGTCAGAAATTAGGAGGAATTTCCCGTAGAAATATGATGCCACTCAATCCCATCTTAATAATCGAAATTTTTTATTGTTGGGGCATCGATTTCATGGGCCCATTCCCATCTTCTTTTGGAAACGTATACATCTTGCTTGCCGTTGATTATGTTTCCAAATGGGTCGAGGCCATCCCTTGCCGGAATAATGACCATAAAACAGTCATTCGCTTCTTAAAAGAGAATATTCTTTCCCAGTTTGGAACACCTCGAGTCATCCTAAGTGATGGAGGGTCTCACTTTTGCAATCGCCCTTTTGAGACCTTAATGAAGAAATATGGCGTAACACACAAAGTGAGCACTCCCTATCACCCACAAACGAGTGGGCAAGCTGAGATATCCAATAGGGAGATTAAACACATTTTAGAGAAAACGGTGAACCCCGATCGCAAGGATTGGTCACTTCGACTTACCGATGCGCTTTGGGTCTACCGTACTGCTTTCAAAACCCCTATTAGAATGTCTCCCTATAGACTTGTCTATGGGAAGGCGTGTCACTTGCCTGTGGAGTTGGAACATAGGGCATATTGGGCTATTAAGAAGATGAATTTTGATTCTGACAAGGCAAGCTCGTTGCGCAAACTACAATTGAATGAACTTCCAGAAATCCGGAACGAAGCATATAAGAATGCGAGAATTTACAAGGACAAGACGAAGATATTCCATGATAAGAATATTCTTCGCAAGACATTCACGATCAATCAAAAAGTCCTCACGTATAATTCTCGTCTACATCTATTTCCGGGAAAGTTGAGATCTCGATGGACCGGTCCCTACATTGTGAAAAATGTCTATCCATATGGGACTGTCGAGTTGTTAAATCCAAGGAACGGAAACATTTTTAAGGCAAATGGGCAGCAATTAAAGCCATTCTTTGAGAAATTTCCTTCAGAAGGTATATCCATACCTCTGAATGATCCTGTGTATCAGGATGATTGATCTCCTAGTCTGATGGAGGTATAGAGTAGTTAGGATTAGGATTTTGTTGCTTTTGTTTACTTTTGTTTAGGTTTGTTAGAAGGAGGAAGAATTCCGCTTTTCACTTTTTTTCAAGTACTCTCATTCCTCACTCCCTTTTATGTTCAACTTACTCTCATGTTTTGTTTATTGCAGATCTTTTACATTGAGGACAATGCAAGATTGGTTGGGGGGGTGGAGGATCACTTGGATGAATCCAACGTTTTGTAACATTTCAAGCAATTATGTGGAAATTTTTCAATTTTTTTCAAAAATTCAAAACTCTGTTGGAAAATTTTGGTTCTATGCACTCAAGATGATATGAGCATAAGAAGAGGAGATATGAAGTGTATGAGGTTGTAAATCTTGATCTTCTCTTTGCATAATGGTTTTATATGAGAATTTCCCTAATTCTGTGATCGATAGAAAATCTGAACACTTTTACACCTAGCCCACATTACACGATTTTCACGAGTTGAAGGGATTATGTGATTTGTAGATCAGCTAGATTTTGATTCAAGGTGTTGAGACGTTAAGCCGGGGTAAGTTGTCCATCCTCGTCCATGGGAAAACAATGCAAGATATGAATTTCTAAAAATCCTATCTAAATTAAAAGAAAAAGGAAAAGGAAGGATGAAATTGGGAATGATGGAAAAATGGTGGAAAATTTCGATTAGGGCTACCTACTACCAACCGGGGGATGGTCTACCCGTAACTAAAGCCGAAAATGGGACGTAGTGTGAAAGTCGTCGGACGAACAGTAAGACAAATTCCCGTCATTGGCTTGTTGTTGCTCCATATATCTTGAGATCTATGGTCTGGTTGATCTATGAGGAAGATAATCCTAGAAACTCATGAGATGAATTTTCACTATGCACACTAGGTTGAATTTGTTCAAGTTCGTCTATTTATCAACCAATCAGCGGGAATTTCATATGAACGCTTATCATGTTTTGAGGGTTTACGGTTTCAACCTCTGTCGCCTAATATTTCTGAATCTTACACTTGTATGTCTTGGGATGTATAGAAGAATGGTTTCTGAAAGAGAGTTGAGTTTTGAAGAATGGAATTAGCTTCACGCATGTTTTGCTCAGGACTAGCAAAATGCTAGTTGGGGGGGTGTGTTGAGCGCTTAATTGTGCATATTCTAACCCCAATTCATAACTCATTATGCAAGATTTTCATAACTTAAAGACTAATTGAATGTATGTTTTGTGATTGCAGGATTGAGAGTGGACTCCGCCTAATAAAAGATGAAAAGAGCCTATTTAAGAACCATTGAATGAAGATCAAAGGAGGACGAAAGAAAGAAGGAAGCAAGGAAAGAAGACAAGAAGAAAGAATGACGAAAACAGGCCAAGACCGGTCGTCACCGGTCGGCCAGGAGGGCCAAGACCGGTCCAGACCGGTCGGCCATCTCCCCTTGAACTTCCAGAGCTTGCTGGACATATTGATGAAGCACACCGACCGGTCGTGACCGGTCGGCCAGGCCAGTCCGACCGGTCCAGACCGGTCGGCCGGAAGAGTTTTTTTGGTCCAGAGGCCGCTGGACTGTTTTTCCCATTGAAGCAAGACTGGTCGTGACCGGTCGGCCAGCCGAGTCCGACCGGTTCAGACCAGTCGGCCATGTGATTTAAAACGGAAATTTCTATTTTCAGTCCGAAAATCTCTACGCACTGCGTAACTCTTACGCAGATTCTCGATTCTTCTGAAGTTGCGGAGCCTCCCCACTATAAAAGGACACCTAGGGATCGTTCCTAGGGTATCTTGGAAGGGTTTAAGCAAACCAGGAGGCGGCGGAAGTGGATTTCGGAGTTCCACAACTCCTTCTAGTTTGTTTTACTGTTTTATGCTTTTTTTAAGTTGTTTCATGTTTCCTTGGATCATGAACGGCTAAACCTCTTAGCTAGGGCTAAGAGGTGAAGCTTGTAGTGAATCTAAGATGTTTCAATTCATATTTAGTTGGTTTTAAGTTGGAATTCATGTTTATGAACTATGGTTTGAAGTTTATACAAGTTTTAAGTTGTTTTCCCTAGTCTTATGATGACTCATGGATGTTTGGGAGAATTACTTAAATTCTTAATTGGTTTGCATTAGTCTAGACCTGTATGATCCAAGGAATTGGTGTGCGCTCTAGTACTATGATCTTCATGTAGGGACTTCTTACCAAAGTTCTACTTTTCTGAATTTCTGTAATGTGTATGGACTGTGCATATGATTTGAATCAAGTTCAAATTGTAATCTAGCCTTGTCTTGTGACAGGACTTGAGGATGGTTATGATTGTGAACTGAGCCTTTTGGAATGAGGACTGACCTATGCAATTGAGCATGCTCAGCCTAGCTTACATTGAGTGAATCTTATGCATTGGACTTACATATAACAGACTGTTGGTTTAACAGCTCTATCATCCGACTAGATAGATCTTAATATTGATTCTAGTTGAGAGAATGAGAAACCACAGCGGATTGAATATCAAGGATTGCTGCAAGTGGATCCTTGAACCCCTAGTGCCTTTTTATCATTATTTACTTTCAATTTAATTCAAAATTGTTACTCACATCAAATTCATACAAAAACCTGATTGTTAGCTTATTAATAGAAACTTTTGGATGTGTTTGTGAAATCCTACATAAGTCCCTGTGGATCGACCTGGGTCTTACCGAGTTTATTACTACATCGCAACCCTACACTTGGGGAAGCGAACAGAGCCTCCGACACGGGAGTGAACGTGCTTAGTTCTTATGTAGGACTAGACCTTACGTAGGTCGAATAGGTTGGGAGGAACTTGTAAACTCCTCGGTTGAGTGGAGCCGATTTAAAATACCTTGGTTGGGAGGAACCTGATTTAAACTCCCTAGTGAATGCCGGAGTGCTCAAAGGGGTTGAGTACTTGAACCGGGAATGGAGTAGACAAGTAGTCGAACCACTATACATGCTTGTGTTTGTGATTGATTTGAGCTCATTGTTATCTGTTTGCTCGCCTCAAGTGCAAGGCTGCGATGTAATAATAATTCTCGGTAAGACCGAGGTCGATCCACAGGTGTTATAGTCAAATTTTGGTGGCCGTAGATAGCGAAGACTGGAGACGTGCAAGCACATTTATGACGACATTCGATATGCGAGCACCCTTATGACAGTATTTGACTTGGGAGCCCATCTGGTCGAGGCTCTTATATTGGATAAGTACGGTGTTGAGCTCTTAATTGTGCATATTCGAACCCCCAATTCATCAATCATTCTCCACGGTTTACACGTTTAAAGGTCTACTCTAATGCATGATTTGTGATTGTAGGGACATGATGTAGATTTCACTGATTCAAGGCTAAATAGACCACTTTATATACATTGAAGATCATAGAACCAAGTGCAAAATGATGAAGAAAGAAACAAAGGAGATAAAGGAAAGAAGGAAGAAAACTGCACTCACGACTGGTCGTCCGACCATTCGTCCAAAGCCTAGGATCGGTCGTCCGACCGGTCTAGCCATTCAACAGAACAACCTCGCTGCCCAAACCTCACTGGACCATCTGCGACCGGTCGTGCGACCGGTCGTCTACACCTCTGACCGGTCAAGACCGGTCGGCCAACAGGTCTGAGGGACTCTAGAGCACGCTGGACTATTTTTTGGTGAGGTCCGACCGGTCATGACCGGTCGGCCAGGCCAGTCCGACCGGTTGTGCCACCAGTCGACCATGCGTAAACAGCAAGTTTCTAAATCGAGCTCCGAAATTCTCTACGCAAGTGCGTAATTCCTTGCGCAATCTGGAAGTTTCTTACGCAATGGATACCTCCAAGCTATAAAAGGACTTCTTCCCTTCATACCAGGGCATGCTAGGACGTGGGGATTGCTCAGGAGACGGATTCTACTTCGAGTTTCTAGTTTTCTTCCTGTTTTAGTAGTTTTTATGTTTTTTTTTTAGGCTTCTAGTTCAAGGATGTTAGAGATGAACTAAAACCTCTTAGCTAGGGCTAAGAGGTGAAGCTTTTGATTCGTTTTTGATGGATTGATGCAACCTAGGTTTCCTTTTTATGATTTAATTGATGAATTTTAGTTAATGTGAGTTTGAATCAAGTACTAGTTTGGTTCTTACTTTGATCTCTTGATGACTCCGGGCTCATGTGATTCTAAGTGATCCTAACTTAGTAATTTAGCTTTTGAGCATTGTTTATGCTTGTGTAGTTGATTGATCTATCATCGACTCCGGGCATGGTAGACCCTTTGATTGCCTTGTGTACAATGGCCTGATTTTCATGTGGGAACTCACTCAACTAAAGTTCTTATCTTTTGTAGTGATCTGAAATAGTTGTTTGTTGATTGATTTTGATTTAATTAGAGTTCTAATCATTAGTTGTAATCAAGTCTAGTGACAGGATTTGATGAAAGCTATGGTTGTGAATCTCAACTAGATTGGAAAGAGGCTTGGCCTACACAATTGAGTGTGCCCAAGGCCTGAGCATGGTTGTGGGAATCAAATCAATGAATGAGCAACTGTTTTGGATAATTGTTGATTGAACCGCTCTATATTCCAATCGAATAGAGATATAAATTCGATTCCGATTGAGTTATGAGAGACCTAGTTGTGCTGATGCATTGAAACTTATCAAAAGTGGATCCTTGGCGCTCTAGTGCCTTTTTAGATTGATATTACCTTACACATTCACTGTTTAAACCTAAATTGCTATTTTTCAGTTTTAGTTCTTAATAAGATCTTAATTACTAGCTGTTTTAGACAAAATCTGAGAATACCCATTCACAAATCTCTGTGGGAACGATACTCGGTCTTTCCGAATTATTACTACTTCACAACCCTACACTTGGGGAGCGAACAAGTTTTTGGTGCCGTTGCCCGGGATTTCCATGCGGTATTTTTAGAATTTTCTGAGATAGCTTTTAGTTAAGATAGATTTAGGATTTGCTTTGCTTTCTAGGGTAGGTTTTCTTCTAAATACTAACTTACTTTGTTTTGATTTTGCAAGATTCTAACATAGATCTAATTCAGGGATTTTTAGGAAGTGGAAGAAGAAGGAGGCATCTTAAGTCACAAATCAGGTTCCATCGTTCTAACCTTACTCTTCTTCTTCTCCTACTCATTCCTACCATATTCATCTCTTGTAGAGTGGGTGGAGACTCCTCTTGGATCTCTGATAGGTTGGCCTTGTGCCACCTTGATTCCTATTGGTCGGTACTGCCATCTTGGATCACCTTGTGCTCAGAGATTTCTCTTCTCAAACTTATTCCTCTTTCTTCTTTTTCTGCACTTTTCTCAAAAGACTTAAAGAGTGGGTGGGGAGTTCTCTGAACCCCTATTGACCAGGAGAAATCGGTCTATCCTTGCTTCTGGCTTAGCCATTGCAAGACACCTTGTGCTTCAGTCTTAGAGAAGAGTAAAGAAAAGAAGGAAGAATTCTTTTTCCTTTTTGTTTCATTCTTTTTGGATTTGCATGCCACATTGGGCTTGGGATTTTAATAACCGACTCAATCGTGACGGAGTAATTGTTGAAGGGATTGATAGAGAACCTCATGTTAGAAAACGTCAAAATTTTTCTGAAATTACTAGAGAGATGGCTGAAAATCAACTAAATCAAGGGGCTAATCAACATCAAAATTAAGCCCCAAACCTTACTGAATTGGATGAGAATGAAGTGGGGGATGTACTGTTCGCTCACCTCAAGTGTAGGGTTGCGATGTAGTAATAAATCTCGGTAAGACCGAGGTCGATCCACAGGGAAAGAAGTAAACAATTCCAACTACTCTAATAACTAGAATCTAAGAAGTTTAAGAAAGTAGTTTTTTCACATGAAATAGGAAAATCTGAAATTAAGAAGAACCAGAGCATCAAGGATCCACTTGTAGTAGTCCAATGCCAATCTATTCATCCAAGTACAACACAATTAGAATCAAAGTCCTATCTCTCATCTAATTGGAAGATATAACATTTAAGCACAACAATCCCACTTAAATCTGGAAATCAGATTTCTAGTTCTAATGAAGCACATAGAACTTGAACTTGTAGCCTTCGGAGTAACAGCCATGCCTATGGACTATGGCATGCTCAAGGGTTACTACAATTCGAATTCAAACAACCCAATCATGGTAATCTTAGAGAATTGCAAGGAACTCATGTTCGGAGCACACAAACTCTCACAAAACTTCTAAAAAACCAAACTTTATTCAAACTAGAACTTCAAAATCCAAAATTAAGAAAAGGGTACTTGAAATAAAAGAATTAAAGCATTGGAACCAACTACAAATTTCACCTCTAGCTCTAGCTAAGAGGTTAGCTAAGGAAAAGCATATCAAAACCAGAACTAGAACTAAGAAAAGGAAGAAAAACTAGCTGGAGGAGGCTAGGTAGCCTCCTGGGACTTGAACTCCATGCTTTCCACGTCCTTGGTTGATTTGGAATAGAAGAGAGCACCTCCTTTTATAGTGCAATAATAGTACAGCAACATAGCAGAATTTGTTTCGCCTGGTACGGCTTAACTAATGGTCGGATTGCCTTCAAATTTGGTTTGTAGCTTCCTTGTAATGTGATCTTCCAAATAGATGATTTAGATTTCCAAGATTATTCTCTGAATGGGCCCACCAATCACATCACCGACCGCCTCTCAAAATCGCGCACTTTGGGTACCTTCAGAACCAGTCATCTTGCTTTCAACGCTCCGGAGTGTACAGATGTCGGATTGATCCCAAATTTTGAACATTGGTAGAAAACTTCATCCTCTACATGATAGATGGATTAGATTGTCCAAAACAATCCCAGAATATGGTCCAAAAATTAGAACACTTTGGGCTTTTATAAACTCTGCGCAGTTGGATCTTTCTGGATGGTCCATCTTTCTTCAACCGGTACGATCAAAGCACACATCCTTTTGATCTGAAACTTTTTTGGTTATTCATATATGGATGTGTTCTAAAATATGGTCAAAGTAGATTCTTCATATCATCAATGATGGGTCACCTGGACCGGCCCAGAGTGGAATAGCGAAATATGGAACTTTCCGGACAGTTCGTATTGTTTTGGCCACCACGATCAATCCGTAGCTCCGATCGACACGAAACCACTTGGGTTAGTTCGGAGTCGAGCTCCTCTTCAACATGGATGTGTTGGATTTTTAAATATCATCAAAATGGATTCAGAAAAGTGGTCCGAAAAACCAGAAACGGGAATGGCCTGCTGTATGCAATCTGGAACTTGAACTTTGCATGGCCGACCGGTCACGACCGGTCGGACAGGGCTGGCCGACCGGTCATGACCGGTCGGACAAAGCTGGCCTTGCTCCAGGGAGTGCATCCGACCGGTCATGACCGGTCGGGCCTTCTTGGCCGACCGGTCTTGACCGGTCGGACCCAGTTTTGCTTGTTTTTCTTCTTTCTTTTCTTCTCTCCTTCCTCTCTCTTTGCTTTCTTCTTTCTTTGGTCCACCTTGGGCCTTCATCAAAGGCTCCAAATGGCCCCTTTTTGGTCTCTAATTGAGTGAAGTCCGCTCTCATCCCTACAATCACAAAACATGCATTAGATGGGCCTTTTAATCATGAAAACCATGCATACCATGTCATGTAGTGGGCAATGCAACGTATAAATTGGAGGTTCAACACACCCCCCAACCAGCTTTTTGCTAGTCCCGAGCAAAACATGCGTGAATAAGTTCAAACTTCCAAACCCAACTCTCTTTCAGAAACCATGTTTCTATCCATTCCAAGATATACAAGTATAAAATTTGGAGAAAATAGGTGATAGAAGCTGAAATCTTGGACTCTCAAAACATAATAAGTGTCTACATGAAATTCCCGCTAATTGATTGATAAATAGAAGAACTCGAACAAATTCAACCTAGTGTGCATAGTGAAAGTTCATCTCATGAGTTTCTAGGATCATCTTCTTCATAGATTAAGTAAACCAAGGATTTTAAGGTGCACAGAGCAACAACAAGCCTATGACAGGAATTTGCCTTACCGTCCTTCCGACGGCTTTCACACTACATCCCATTTCCGGCTTTGGTTACGGGTCGACCATCCCCCGGTTGGTAATAGGTAGCCCTTTTCGAAATTTTCCACCATTTTTTCCTTCATTCCCGATTTCATCCTTTCTTTCCTTTTTCTTTTAAAATTAGATAGGATTTTTAAAAATCCATATCTTTCATTATTTTCCCATGGACAAGGATGGACAAAATACCCCGGCTTGGTTTCTCAACACCTTTATATCAAAGTCTAGCTAATCCACAAATCACATAAACCTTTCAACTCATGAAAATCGTGTAATGTGAACTTGGTGTAAAGGTGTTCAAATTTTCTATCAATCACAACAATAGGGGAACTAACATATAAAACCATTATGTTGGGAGAAATTCAAGACTTATAACATCACACACTTCGTATCTCCTCTTCTTATACTCATATTATCTCGAATGCATGGAAATAAGGTTTTCTAAAAGAGTTTTGAAATTTTAGAAAATTCGAAAAAAATTTGCGCATGTGAGGCTCGAAATGTTGCAACATGCTAGATGAGGAATCTCATCTCACCCCCCAACCAAATCTCGCATTGTCCTCAATGTAAAAAGATATGCAATTAGCATGAACATGAGAGCAATGGTAAAATATGAGAGAGTGAGAACAATAGTACCTGAGATAGCAAGTTGATCAATTCTAGCATCTTCCATTGTCTCGATGAGACTTATTTAATCCTAATTGCAGAAAAATAAATCCTAACCTACCTACCTACCTTTGATTAGTCCGATCAACTACATGATCAAAGTTGAGCAGGATCTTCATGAATTTCAATAAATTTCTCATGAGGACCATCCAAAGTCCTGCTCGACAGTAAACATGTGTGCTTCTTATCATTGAAGTCCAATCGTATTGTGCACCACATGCATAAAAGGAGGAGATAAGAGCAGCAAAAAGATATCTCCTCAAATTCTGATTTGGGTTATGATTGATTAAAAATGGGCCATCCCAATCAGAATTTTCAATGGGCTGAAGGACCCATGACGGTGGAGAGACATTCATCGAGTTTTCATTAGTTAAAGTTGTCTCTTCCACAATTTCAGAATTGTACGGTGCTTCCACAAACAATGGTAAAAGAGTGTAAATCAGTGGAAAGGTCTTCAGGCACTGACACCGTGTCTAACAAAATATCCAACTCCTTAATCATCTCATCATCAAGATCATAAGAGTGGGCCAAGCATTCCTCTAGGAAATCGAGATAGTCAGATGAAGGGTACTCATCCTCCCTTAATGATTGAAGAAATTCTGTTTCAATGGTAAGGAATTCCTCCTCTATAGAGAGGAGGTCTTCCAAAGAGAATTTTTCAGATTCAGTGGTAAGCACATTATCTAACATTGTTTGATCTTTGAAAATTTCAAATTGTGCCACCTCATCATCCAAAGGAATAGAATTTTCAATCAAAGGGAGGTCTACCACACTAGAATTTGGCATGTGTTGTTGGTGGAAGGACTCAAAAAAATCGACTTCGGCCATCTCTCTAGCATGCATATCCTCTAGAGACTCATAATCATTATGCCCTTGGGAAAAAGAAACCATAGGTTCATAACCATTCACCAAGCCCTCATTGTAGGCAACCCCACTACCGCTTTCAAATTTAATGGATTCCTCGGGTTCGTCAACCGTCATTGAAATCTCTTCATCATTAAGTTCAAAGCATCCAAAAGAGATAGTGGACTCACCATAATTGATGATGACATTGGGATCATCGAAATCAATCTCCTTTAAAAGTCTATTCATTAAATCCAAAGGAGGTGGGACTTGGGTAGCCCCATCCTCCTCATTAGAGGGGATTGATTCGATGCCCCCAATTTCGGGCTCAACGTCTTCATAAGATGGTGAGGAAGCTTGATTTAATTGTTCATCCACATGCTCATTACATATTTCCTCAAGTATTTGTGTATACTTATCATCAAAAGAGGAAGATGTTTTAGGGTGATTGTTAATAACCATGGTTGGTTCCTCCCTTGAACAAGGAGAATTGTGGTTTTCCCAATTAAGACCGTACGCATTGTAGGATGAAAAGTTATATGATGGTTGATAGGCATATCCATACAAGTAATCACGCATTGTCTTAACCGGTTGGCTACTATTCACCTGTTCCTTTTGTTGTTGCACACCTCTTACCATAACCGGTGGAACACTCATGTTATTTTCAATCCGGTAATCACGTAATGTTTTTCCCGGATGATTATCCAATTTTGCTTCGTTCCGGTATTCCCTCATCGTCTTACGTCGTGTCTTAATATGTGTATTGTTTTCATTAATGTAATCACGCATCGTCTTACGTGGGGCGGTAGTGGAGGTTGATTGAATCTCAGAAAAATACTTATGCTTATAATGGTTCCAATCATAAAGACTTTCAATTTCATGGTCTGACATCTCATCTTCCAAAAGGTACTTGTACGCACCATTCGTCCAATCATACATGATGAAATTTTAAGGAATTGGAAACTACCATAATCTAGGAAAAAGAACAAAAAGAAGAAAGATGGGGAGATGTTACCCAATAGAGTGAGATCTATGTCAGCAACAATGTCCTACAAAATTAAAAAAAAAATTGTTAGTAATCTAGAAAAAAAAAGGGAAAAAAAAAAATCAGAAAATCTACTTCTATAAAAACTGAAAATCCTACCTAACTACAACTACTCTATAGCTACTAGAACAATTAGAACCGTTTAACCTTTTCCCCGGCAACGGCGCCAAAAACTTGTTCGCTCGCCTCAAGTGTAGGGTTGCGATGTAGTAATAAATCTCGGTAAGACCGAGGTCGATCCACAGGGAAAGAAGTAAACAATTCCAACTACTCTAATAACTAGAATCTAAGAAGTTTAAGAAAGTAGTTTTTTCACATGAAATAGGAAAATCTGAAATTAAGAAGAACTAGAGCATCAAGGATCCACTTGTAGTAGTCCAATGCCAATCTATTCATCCAAGTACAACACAATTAGAATCAAAGTCCTATCTCTCATCTAATTGGAAGATATAACATTTAAGCACAACAATCCCACTTAAATCTGGAAATCAGATTTCTAGTTCTAATGAAGCACATAGAACTTGAACTTGTAGCCTTCGGAGTAACAGCCATGCCTATGGACTATGGCATGCTCAAGGGTTACTACAATTCGAATTCAAACAACCCAATCATGGTAATCTTAGAGAATTGCAAGGAACTCATGTTCGGAGCACACAAACTCTCACAAAACTTCTAAAAAACCAAACTTTATTCAAACTAGAACTTCAAAATCCAAAATTAAGAAAATGGTACTTGAAATAAAAGAATTAAAGCATTGGAACCAACTACAAATTTCACCTCTAGCTCTAGCTAAGAGGTTAGCTAAGGAAAAGCATATCAAAACCAGAACTAGAACTAAGAAAAGGAAGAAAAACTAGCTGGAGGAGGCTAGGTAGCCTCCTGGGACTTGAACTCCATGCTTTCCACGTCCTTGGTTGATTTGGAATAGAAGAGAGCACCTCCTTTTATAGTGCAGTAATAGTACAGCAACATAGCAGAATTTGTTTCGCCTGGTACGGCTTAACCAATGGTCGGATTGCCTTCAAATTTGGTTTGTAGCTTCCTTGTAATGTGATCTTCCAAATAGATGATTTAGATTTCCAAGATTATTCTCTGAATGGGCCCACCAATCACATCACCGACCGCCTCTCAAAATCGCGCACTTTGGGTACCTTCAGAACCAGTCATCTTGCTTTCAACGCTCCGGAGTGTACAGATGTCGGATTGATCCCAAATTTTGAACATTGGTAGAAAACTTCATCCTCTACATGATAGATGGATTAGATTGTCCAAAACAATCCCAGAATATGATCCAAAAATTAGAACACTTCGGGCTTTTATAAACTCTGCGCAGTTGGATCTTTCTGGATGGTCCATCTTTCTTCAACCGGTACGATCAAAGCACACATCCTTTTGATCTGAAACTTTGTGGTTATTCATATATGGATGTGTTCTAAAATATGGTCAAAGTAGATTCTTCATATCATCAATGATGGGTCACCTGGACCGGCCCAGAGTGGAATAGCGAAATATGGAACTTTCTGGACAGTTCGTATTGTTTTAGCCACCACGATCAATCCGTAGCTCCGATCGACACGAAACCACTTGGGTTAGTTCGGAGTCGAGCTCCTCTTCAACATGGATGTGTTGGATTTTTAAATATCATCAAAATGGATTCAGAAAAGTGGTCCGAAAAACCAGAAACGGGAATGGCCTGCTGTATGCAATCTGGAACTTGAACTTTGCATGGCCGACCGGTCACGACCGGTCGGACAGGGCTGGCCGACCGGTCATGACCGGTCGGACAAAGCTGGCCTTGCTCCAGGGAGTGCATCCGACCGGTCATGACCGGTCGGGCCTTCTTGGCCGACCGGTCTTGACCGGTCGGACCCAGTTTTGCTTGTTTTTCTTCTTTCTTTTCTTCTCTCCTTCCTCTCTCTTTGCTTTCTTCTTTCTTTGGTCCACCTTGGGCCTTCATCAAAGGCTCCAAATGGCCCCTTTTTGGTCTCTAATTGATTGAAGTCCGCTCTCATCCCTACAATCACAAAACATGCATTAGATGGGCCTTTTAATCATGAAAACCATGCATACCATGTCATGTAGTGGGCAATGCAACGTATAAATTGGAGGTTCAACACACCCCCCAACCAGCTTTTTGCTAGTCCCGAGCAAAACATGCGTGAATAAGTTCAAACTTCCAAACCCAACTCTCTTTCAGAAACCATGTTTCTATCCATTCCAAGATATACAAGTATAAAATTTGGAGAAATTAGGTGATAGAAGCTGAAATCTTGGACTCTCAAAACATAATAAGTGTCTACATGAAATTCCCGCTAATTGATTGATAAATAGAAGAACTCGAACAAATTCAACCTAGTGTGCATAGTGAAAGTTCATCTCATGAGTTTCTAGGATCATCTTCTTCATAGATTAAGTAAACCAAGGATTTTAAGGTGCACAGAGCAACAACAAGCCTATGACAGGAATTTGCCTTACCGTCCTTCCGACGGCTTTCACACTACATCCCATTTCCGGCTTTGGTTACGGGTCGACCATCCCCCGGTTGGTAATAGGTAGCCCTTTTCGAAATTTTCCACCATTTTTTCCTTCATTCCCGATTTCATCCTTTCTTTCCTTTTTCTTTTAAAATTAGATAGGATTTTTAAAAATCCATATCTTTCATTATTTTCCCATGGACAAGGATGGACAAAATACCCCGGCTTGGTTTCTCAACACCTTTATATCAAAGTCTAGCTAATCCACAAATCACATAAACCTTTCAACTCATGAAAATCGTGTAATGTGAACTTGGTGTAAAGGTGTTCAAATTTTCTATCAATCACAACAATAGGGGAACTAACATATAAAACCATTATGTTGGGAGAAATTCAAGACTTATAACATCACACACTTCGTATCTCCTCTTCTTATACTCATATTATCTCGAATGCATGGAAATAAGGTTTTCTAAAAGAGTTTTGAAATTTTAGAAAATTCGAAAAAAATTTGCGCATGTGAGGCTCGAAATGTTGCAACATGCTAGATGAGGAATCTCATCTCACCCCCCAACCAAATCTCGCATTGTCCTCAATGTAAAAAGATATGCAATTAGCATGAACATGAGAGCAATGGTAAAATATGAGAGAGTGAGAACAATAGTACCTGAGATAGCAAGTTGATCAATTCTAGCATCTTCCATTGTCTCGATGAGACTTATTTAATCCTAATTGCAGAAAAATAAATCCTAACCTACCTACCTACCTTTGATTAGTCCGATCAACTACATGATCAAAGTTGAGCAGGATCTTCATGAATTTCAATAAATTTCTCATGAGGACCATCCAAAGTCCTGCTCGACAGTAAACATGTGTGCTTCTTATCATTGAAGTCCAATCGTATTGTGCACCACATGCATAAAAGGAGGAGATAAGAGCAGCAAAAAGATATCTCCTCAAATTCTGATTTGGGTTATGATTGATTAAAAATGGGCCATCCCAATCAGAATTTTCAATGGGCTGAAGGACCCATGACGGTGGAGAGACATTCATCGAGTTTTCATTAGTTAAAGTTGTCTCTTCCACAATTTCAGAATTGTACGGTGCTTCCACAAACAATGGTAAAAGAGTGTAAATCAGTGGAAAGGTCTTCAGGCACTGACACCGTGTCTAACAAAATATCCAACTCCTTAATCATCTCATCATTAAGATCATAAGAGCGGGCCAAGCATTCCTCTAGGAAATCGAGATAGTCAGATGAAGGGTCCTCATCCTCCCTTAATGATTGAAGAAATTCTGTTTCAATGGTAAGGAATTCCTCCTCTATAGAGAGGAGGTCTTCCAAAGAGAATTCTTCAGATTCAGTGGTAAGCACATTATCTAACATTGTTTGATCTTTGAAAATTTCAAATTGTGCCACCTCATCATCCAAAGGAATAGAATTTTCAATCAAAGGGAGGTCTACCACACTAGAATTTGGCATGTGTTGTTGGTGGAAGGACTCAAAAAAATCGACTTCGGCCATCTCTCTAGCATGCATATCCTCTAGAGACTCATAATCATTATGCCCTTGGGAAAAAGAAACCATAGGTTCATAACCATTCACCAAGCCCTCATTGTAGGCAACCCCACTACCGCTTTCAAATTTAATGGATTCCTCGGGTTCGTCAACCGTCATTGAAATCTCTTCATCATTAAGTTCAAAGCATCCAAAAGAGATAGTGGACTCACCATAATTGATGATGACATTGGGATCATCGAAATCAATCTCCTTTAAAAGTGTATTCATTAAATCCAAAGGAGGTGGGACTTGGGTAGCCCCATCCTCCTCATTAGAGGGGATTGATTCGATGCCCCCAATTTCGGGCTCAACGTCTTCATAAGATGGTGAGGAAGCTTGATTTAATTGTTCATCCACATGCTCATTACATATTTCCTCAAGTATTTGTGTATACTTATCATCAAAAGAGGAAGATGTTTTAGGGTGATTGTTAATAACCATGGTTGGTTCCTCCCTTGAACAAGGAGAATTGTGGTTTTCCCAATTAAGACCGTACGCATTGTAGGATGAAAAGTTATATGATGGTTGATAGGCATATCCATACAAGTAATCACGCATTGTCTTAACCGGTTGGCTACTATTCACCTGTTCCTTTTGTTGTTACACACCTCTTACCATAACCGGTGGAACACTCATGTTATTTTCAATCCGGTAATCACGTAATGTTTTTCCCGGATGATTATCCAATTTTGCTTCGTTCCGGTATTCCCTCATCGTCTTACGTCGTGTCTTAATATGTGTATTGTTTTCATTAATGTAATCACGCATCGTCTTACGTGGGGCGGTAGTGGAGGTTGATTGAATCTCAGAAAAATACTTATGCTTATAATGGTTCCAATCATAAAGACTTTCAATTTCATGGTCTGACATCTCATCTTCCAAAAGGTACTTGTACGCACCATTCGTCCAATCATACATGATGAAATTTTAAGGAATTGGAAACTACCATAATCTAGGAAAAAGAACAAAAAGAAGAAAGATGGGGAGATGTTACCCAATAGAGTGAGATCTATGTCAGCAACAATGTCCTACAAAATTAAAAAAAAATTGTTAGTAATCTAGAAAAAAAAAGAAAAAAAAAATCAGAAAATCTACTTCTATAAAAACTGAAAATCCTACCTAACTACAACTACTCTATAGCTACTAGAACAATTAGAACCGTTTAACCTTTTCCCCGGCAACGGCGCCAAAAACTTGTTCGCTCGCCTCAAGTGTAGGGTTGCGATGTAGTAATAAATCTCGGTAAGACCGAGGTCGATCCACAGGGAAAGAAGTAAACAATTCCAACTACTCTAATAACTAGAATCTAAGAAGTTTAAGAAAGTAGTTTTTTCACATGAAATAGGAAAATCTGAAATTAAGAAGAACTAGAGCATCAAGGATCCACTTGTAGTAGTCCAATGCCAATCTATTCATCCAAGTACAACACAATTAGAATCAAAGTCCTATCTCTCATCTAATTGGAAGATATAACATTTAAGCACAACAATCCCACTTAAATCTGGAAATCAGATTTCTAGTTCTAATGAAGCACATAGAACTTGAACTTGTAGCCTTCGGAGTAACAGCCATGCCTATGGACTATGGCATGCTCAAGGGTTACTACAATTCGAATTCAAACAACCCAATCATGGTAATCTTAGAGAATTGCAAGGAACTCATGTTCGGAGCACACAAACTCTCACAAAACTTCTAAAAAACCAAACTTTATTCAAACTAGAACTTCAAAATCCAAAATTAAGAAAAGGGTACTTGAAATAAAAGAATTAAAGCATTGGAACCAACTACAAATTTCACCTCTAGCTCTAGCTAAGAGGTTAGCTAAGGAAAAGCATATCAAAACCAGAACTAGAACTAAGAAAAGGAAGAAAAACTAGCTGGAGGAGGCTAGGTAGCCTCCTGGGACTTGAACTCCTTGCTTTCCACGTCCTTGGTTGATTTGGAATAGAAGAGAGCACCTCCTTTTATAGTGCAGTAATAGTACAGCAACATAGCAGAATTTGTTTCGCCTGGTACGGCTTAACCAATGGTCGGATTGCCTTCAAATTTGGTTTGTAGCTTCCTTGTAATGTGATCTTCCAAATAGATGATTTAGATTTCCAAGATTATTCTCTGAATGGGCCCACCAATCACATCACCGACCGCCTCCCAAAATCGTGCACTTTGGGTACCTTCAGAACCAGTCATCTTGCTTTCAACGCTCCGGAGTGTACAGATGTCGGATTGATCCCAAATTTTGAACATTGGTAGAAAACTTCATCCTCTACATGATAGATGGATTAGATTGTCCAAAACAATCCCAGAATATGGTTCGAAAATTAGAACACTTCGGGCTTTTATAAACTCTGCGCAGTTGGATCTTTCTGGATGGTCCATCTTTCTTCAACCGGTACGATCAAACCACACATCCTTTTGATCTGAAACTTTTGTGGTTATTCATATATGGATGTGTTCTAAAATATGGTCAAATTAGATTCTTCATATCATCAATGATGGGTCACCTGGACCGGCCCAGAGTGGAATAGCGAAATATGGAACTTTCTGGACAGTTCGTATTGTTTTGGCCACCACGATCAATCCGTAGCTCCGATCGACACGAAACCACTTGGGTTAGTTCGGCATCGAGCTCCTCTTCGACATGGATGTTGGATTTTCAAATATCATCAAGATGGATTCAGAAAAGTGGTCCGAAAATCCAGAAACGGGAATGGCTTGCTGTATGCAATCTGGAACTTGAACTTTGCATGGCCGACCGGTCACGACCGGTCGGACAGGGCTGGCCGACCGGTCATGACCGGTCGGACAAAGCTGGCCTTGCTCCAGGGAGTGCATCCGACCGGTCATGACCGGTCAGGCCTTCTTGGCCGACCGGTCTTGACCGGTCGGACCCAGTTTTGCTTGTTTTTCTTCTTTCTTTTCTTCTCTCCTTCCTCTCTCTTTGCTTTCTTCTTTCTTTGGTCCACCTTGGGCCTTCATCAAAGGCTCCAAATGGCCCCTTTTTGGTCTATAATTGAGTGAAGTCCGCTCTCATCCCTACAATCACAAAACATGCATTAGATGGGCCTTTTAATCATGAAAACCATGCGTACCATGTCATGTAGTGGGCAATGCAACGTATAAATTGGAGGTTCAACATGTACTTCAACCTAGAACTTTACGTGACTATTTACAACCAGCTAGGACGAGTACTCCCTCTTGCATAATTTTCCCTCACAATGTGGGAAACATTGATTTTAAACCGGGGTTGATCCAACTTCTTCCTAGATTCCATGGACTCGACTCTAAGAGCGCGTATCTACACATTAAGGAGTTCGAAGAGGTTATTGCCACAATAAACTATGACAATGTGACCAAGGATACTATAAAACTTAAATTGTTCCCTTTTTTCTTGAAAGAGAAGGCCAAATCATGGCTACATTCCTTAAGGCCAAGGTCTATTGGGACATGGGCTGAGATGACTAGGGAGTTTCTTAAAAAATTCTTCCCTACTCATCGAACCAATGCACTAAGAAGGGCCATAATGAACTTCGCCCAAAAAGAAGAAGAAACCTTTTTCCAATGTTGAGAAAGGTATAATGAGTTATTAAACGCATGCCCACATCATGGCTATGAACGGTGGAGGTTGATTAGTTTCTTCTATGATGGATTAAACTCAACCATGCACCAATTTGTGGAGATGATGTGCAATGGGGAGTTCATGAACAAGGAAACAGAGGAAGCTTGGGACTATTTGGACATGTTGGCTGAAAACAAACAAGCATGGGATACATCTAAGCCAACAAGTTCAAAACAACCCCAAGCCAAGGAAAAGGGAGAAATTTATGTTTTAAATGAGAAGGATGATCTAGGTTCTAGAGTGACTAATCTCACACGAAAGTTCGAGTAGATGGAATTAAGGAAAGTGGACACAACCCAACAAAGGGGGACTGTTGAAATTATTTGTGGTATTTGTGCTTCCAATGTGCATCAAACGCCGGATTGTCCAACAATCTATGCGTTTCGAGAACTTTTATTTGAACAATCGAATGCTTTGAATAGTTATCAACGACCTTTTAGTATTCCAAATTCAAACACGAACAATTCTAATTGGAGAAACAACCCTAACTTCAATTGGGCGAATGGAAACATGGCTAATCAAAATAATCCTCAAAGGGGGCCCCCAATGCAAATTCCTATGGCCACACCTCAAATGCCTATAGAGGATACATTGAAAGAATTCATGGAAGGTCAAGCTCAAATAAATCAATCCAACCATACGATAATGCTTGAGCTTAAAAATTCGGTGGAGGAAATCAAGGCTCTCTTAAACGCAAGGGAATGGATTCTTCCAGCCCAACCCATACCAAATCCGAAACCTCAATGCGAAATAAGCGTGCTTCGTTCCTCTAACCAACACATGGAACACGCTAAGGCCATCAACACTCTTAGAAGTGGTAAAATTATTGAAAAATCTAACCCTATGAAGGCCTCCACGCCTAATGATCCGGTATCTTCCAAAGAGGATGATGGACCTAGCACCGCCATGAATGCAAAAGAGCCATTGAAAGAATATAGGCCCATTGCTCCATTCCCCAAACGCTTGATTTCAGCCAAACCTCAAGATAAATATTAGGAATATTTGGAGGTTTTCAAGCAAGTCAAAATCAACATCCCATTGTTGGATGCAATTAAACAAATACCGTCGTATGCTAAATTTTTAAAAGACCTTTGCACGGTTAAAAGAAAAATACATGTGCAAAAGAAGGCATTTTTGACAGAGAATGTAAGTGCCATTATAAATCACGGGATGCCTAAGAAATACAAAGATCCCGGTTGTCCAACAATATCATGTGTGATTGGAGACTATCGGGTGAAACATGCTTTACTTAATCTAGGGGCAAGTGTGAACTTAATTCCCTTTTCGGTCTATGAACAATTGGGTTTAGATGAATTAAAACCCACCAAAACCACATTACAACTTGCTGACCGATCGATTCGTATTCCGAGAGGGATGATTGAGGACGTCCTTGTCCAAGTTGACAAAGTCTACTACCCGGTGGACTTTATTGTCTTGGACACACAACCCATGGTTAATATTGGCCCTCAAATTCCTGTCATACTTGGCCGCCCGTTCCTAGCTACATTAAACGCTATCATAAATTGTAGGAGTGGGGTCATACAAATGTCTTTTGGCAATATGACGATTGAGTTGAATGCTTTCAATATTGACAACTAACAAGAGGATGAGGATGAGGAGGTCCACGAAATAAACATGATCAATTCTATTGTAGAAAATGAGTCCCTCTCACCCTTTTACTCCTGTCACTTAGATGAAGATATGACTTACTCCCTTGATGAGAACGATGATATGATAAGGGATATGGTCACACTTTTCGAGTCGGTATTGGCATATGACGGTAGCCGAGAGAAGGATGTGGAAACAATACCTTTTTGTGCTGAGAAATCAATTCATATTTCCACACCTTTGTGGATCATGCATACCGAACTCCACTAACCCTGGGATGATCCATATTTGCAATACCAATGCCCAGGAAAATCTGAATGGAGACATATTTTTTCTGATAAATATGATGATGTCTCCTCTTATACATGTGGTGAAAATATTAAGGAACCCGCTGAAATTCCTTTTTGGGATTTTCATTGAGTTATCTGGATCAATTACACACATGTATATTGTAAAGCAGGATATTGGATGACGTTACTGCGAAACCTTTTGATCCATCTAATGATTCTGCTTGACTTTATGCTTTTGGATGAGTTGTTGGGACTAACCTCCTAGTCTGACGGAGGATGATTTTCTAGAATTCTTTCCCATTAGGATTTGCTTTGATCAGTTGATTTAGTTGTGAAGTAATCCATCTCCAAAAGCTAATCTTGCCATGAAATATATGCTTCAGGTGATATCTCTCTTTCTCACTCTCTTTTTCTTTTGGCATTGCTCTCATGTGTTGCATTCATTGTATACATTCTTACATTGAGGACAATGTAAAGTTTTGGTTGGGGGGTGAGAGAGATTCCTTAGATGAATCTGCTAGCTTTTGTGACATTTCGAGCAATGATGTAGAAATTTTTCTATTTTTCTAAAATTCAAAACTCTTTTGGAAAACTTTGATTCTATGCATTCGAGATGATATAAGTATAAGAAGAGGAGATACGAAGTGAGGGATGTTGCAAGCTTTGAACTTCTCTTAATATAATGGTTTTATATGTGAATTCACCTATTTTTATGATTGATAGAAAATTTGAACACCTTTTGCACCTAGTTACATTACACGATTTTCATGATCTGAAAGGATTATGTGATTTGTGGATTAGCTAGATTTTGATTTGAGGTATTGAGAAGCCAAGCTGGGGTACTTTGTCCATCCTTGTCCATGGGAAAATAACGAATGATATGAATTTCTAAAAATCCTATCTAATGTAAAAGAAAAAGGAAAAGGAAGGATGAAATTGGGAATGATGGAAAATGGTGGAAAATTCCGATTAGGGCTACCTAATACCAACCGGGGGATGGTCTACCCGTAACCAAGGCCGGAAATGGGACGTAGTGTGAAAGCCGTCGGAAGGACGGTAAGGCAAATTCCTGTCATAAGCTTGTTGTTACTCTATACACCTTGAGATCTATAGTTTAGTTGATCTATGAAGAAGATAATCCCGGAAACTCATGAGATGAACTTTCACTATGCACACTAGGTTGAATCTGTTCAAGTTCTTCTATTTAGCAATCAATCAGCGGAAATTTCATATAAACACTTATTATGTTATAAGAGTTTAAGGTTTCAACCTTTATCACCTAATTTCTCTGATTTTTACGCTTATGTATCTTGGAATGTACAGAAGAATAGTTTCTAGAGGAGAGTTGGGTTTTGGAGAATGAAACTTATTTCACGCATGTTTTGCTCTAGACTAGCAAAATGCTGGTTGGGGGGTGTGTTCAGCTCTTAATTGTGCATATTCTAACCCCAATTCATCACTCATTATGCACGGTTTACACGTTTAAAGGTCTACTCTAATGCATGATTTGTGATTGTAGGGACATGATGGAGATTTCATTGATTCAAGGCTAAATAGAGCACTTTATATACATTGAAGATCATAGAACCAAGTGCAAAATGATGAAGAAAGAAACAAAGGAGATAAAGGAAAGAAGGAAGAAAACTGCACTCACAACCGGTTGTCCGACCGGTCGTCTAAAGCCTAGGACCGGTCGTCCGACCAGTCTAGCCATTCAACAGAACAACCTCTGCTGCCCAAACCTCACTGGACCATCTGCGACCGGTCGTGCGACCGGTCTTCTACACCTCCGACCGGTCAAGACCGGTCGGCCAACAGGTATGAGGGGCTCCAGAGCACGTTGGACTATTTTTTGGTGAGGTCCGAACGGTCGTGACCGGTCGGCCAGGCCAGTCCGACCGGTCGTGCGACCGGTCGGCCATGCGTAAACAGTAAGTTTCTAAATTGAGCTCCGAAATTCTCTGCGCAAGTTCGTAATTCCTTACGCAATCTGGAAGTTTCTTACGCAATAAACACCTCCAAGAAAAGGACTTCTTCCCTTCATACCAGGGCATGCTAGGACGTGGGGATTGCTTAGGAGACGAATTTTACTTCGAGTTTCTAGTTTTCTTCCTGTTTTAGTAGTTTTTATGTTTTTTTTTAGGCTTCTAGTTCAAGGATGTTAGAGATGAACTAAAACCTCTTAGCTAGGGCTAAGAGGTGAAGCTTTTGATTCGTTTTTGATGGATTGATGCAACCTAGGTTTCCTTTTTATGATTTAATTGATGAATTTTAGTTAATGTGAGTTTGAATCAAGTACTAGTTTGGTTCTTACTTTGAGCTCTTGATGACTTCGGGCTCATGTGATTCTTAGTGATCCTAACTTAGTAATTTAGCTTCTGAGCATTGTTTATGCTTGTGTAGTTCATTGATTTATCATCGACTCCGGGCATGGTAGACCCTTTGATTGCCTTGTGTACAATGGCCTGATTTTCATGTGGGAACTCACTCAACTAAATTTCTTATCTTTTATAGTAATCTGAAATAGTTGTTTGTTGATTGATTTTGATTTAATTAGAGTTCTAATCATTAGTTGTAATCAAGTCTAGTGACAGGATTTGATGAAAGCTATGGTTGTGAATCTCAACTAGATTGGAAAGAGGCTTGGCCTACACAATTGAGTGTGCCTAAGGCCTGAGCATGGTTGTGGGAATCAAATTAATGAATGAGCAACTGTTTTGGATAATTGTTGATTGAACAGCTCTATATTCCAATCGGATAGAGATATGAATTCGATTCCGATTAAGTTATGAGAGACCTAGTTTTGTTGATGTATTGAAACTTATCAAATGTGGATCCTTGGTGCTCTAGTGCCTTTTTAGATTGATATTACCTTACACATTCACTGTTTAAACCCAAATTGCTATTTTCCATTTTTAGTTCTTAATAGGATCTTAATTACTAGTTGTTTTAGACAAAATCTGAGAATACCCATTCATAAATCTTTGTGGGAATGATACTCGGTCTTTCCGAATTATTACTACTTCGCAACCCTACACTTGGGGAGTGAACTACGGCACACGATTATCGAGTCTTCGAGCCCTTATGGTCGAGGCTTGAATATTAGGAGAGTATGGAATACCCTTCTGGGCATGCGAACAGCTCGGCTCGTGGTCCCCGAAGGGGGTCGCATCTCAATATGCGAGTAGTTATCTCCGAGCTAAAGCATCCTCCGCCTTTATAGTACTGGCAGCCTGTATTGACCGATTTTGGGCTTATCTTTGCCCGTGGCTCCAGATCTCAGAGGATCACTATCAGGAAACGTAATCGGCCAAATGTCTAATCGGACTAGGCCAGTTCCTTTATCTAAGGATCAAACAGGATAAACATCTTATCCCCGGAAGTTAGTAGTAATCTTGATATCTTACGTAGCAGATTGGGTCATTTCGATCTATATAAATGGATGGCTTTATCAATAAGAAGGTACATAATCTCTAAGTCCCAAATCCCATCCTTTCCTTTATAATCCTATCTAATTTAATCTTCGGAGGGCTAACGGCCGGCCATGCCGGCCACCCTTAGTTTTCCTTTTGTACTTTTTCAGGTTCAGGAGGAAACTGCCTGGAAGGAAGGTGAACGTCTGGAGGACCCTGTTACAAAATTCGACGTAAACAGATTGGCGCTGTCTGTGGAAACCATTTGATTGTCAAGATTAGCCGCTCTCATCACTGATCGAAATCCTCCCACCATGCCTCCCAAAAAGACAGTTCATCCTTCCACTTCAAGGCAGACGCTACCTCCGCCTGACATTACTAAACAAGCGCCCATCCCTCAGACTACTTCGACAGGCATCCCTCAGGGAGATCTCAACGTGACATTGCAAAACCCATTATTTGATGCTTCAGGAGATCAAGAAGATGTCATGCGTTTCCTCAGAAATACACTCCTAACCCTCAACGCCGGATTTCAAGCCTTGTTTAATCAGCTTGATCAGCATTTCCTGGAGCCCCAGTGACAACCTTCTGAAGGGTTGCCGGCGCAACCTATACCAATGGCTTCCAGACATTCCGCGGACGAACCACAAGTCCAACCAAATCATCCTCCGTCAAATCGAATGCCACTCGGCAACCAAGCCCCTGTACTACCCCCGCATTCCATACACTCCAGTACTCTCCGGCAACAGCAATCTCAGGGGTCCACTGTCAAAACGTCAGGTTATACCTTACAATGGGAAGGAGACTCAAGAGAATCCATGATCATTTTGATGATATGGAACAATGATATCAGGCAAATCGACCATCTGCTGCTGTGGCGTCGATACATCGATCCGAGTCTCTTTTCACCTGCGAGGTCATGGAAGCACCTTTACCTAGGAAGTACCGCACGCTAGTCATCACCCCGTATACAGGTTCTGGCGACCCTCTTGAACACCTGGAAACGTATAGGTCTCTTATGGAGCTGGAGGGACATGGGTCAGAAATCATGTGTAGGGCTTTTTCCCTAACCTTAAAGGAGGCAGCTCGTACGTGGTTCCGGGGGCTAAAGCCCCGATCCATCGGGTCCTTCGCACAGCTATCGAAGCTATTCCTCTCTCAATTCATGGGAAGCATCAGTACTAAAAAGCTGGCATCTCACCTGATGGATTTGAAACAGCAACATGGGGAGACGATAAAGGAGTTTACAGTATGGTTCATTGCAGAAGCCGTCCAAACTGAAGGTTATACCGAAGAAAAAGGCCTCACCGCCCTCATAGCTGGAATTACAAGCGAAAAATTTAGATTCTCCCTAGATAAGAATCCTCCTAAAACCATGACAGAATTTCAAGAAAAAGCTCAGAAATCTATCAATGCAGAAGAAGTTGCTTTGGCATGCCATGGTATACAGGGCAGGAAACGCAAGCCGGAGGAAATCTCTCCCCCTGGATAAGAAATATCAGCATGATCGGCCGGACCTCTCTCCCAAGAAGCTTTATTCTGGTAAATATCATAATTATACTCCTCTCAACCGATCCCCTGAAAAAGTGCTAATGGAGATCAAGCACAAACCATATGTAAAATAGCCTGCAAAGATCAAATCTGATCCTGAAAAGAGAGATAAGAATAAGTTTTGTTATTTCCACAAAGACCATGGGCACAGTACCCAAGATTGCATATCTCTACGAGATCACATCGAAGCTCTCATTCGAAAAGGTCATCTTCAAGATTATGTCGTCCGACAAGGTTGATTACCTAAAAGGACAGAAGCTCCACCACACCAGAAGAAATCACCTCACCGACATACTTCACAAGAAGATGTTGAACCTACCGGAGAGATCCGGACCATCGCCGAAGGACTGGCTTGCGAGGGAGATTCTCAAGCTTCAAGAAAAGCATACACTCGTAAGGCGTCTAAGAAGCCCCAGCATATCTACTGGTTGGAACAGACGCCCAATGTGTCAGAATCCAGCCATTCTCCAATCTCCTTCTCCCTCGAGGATGCAGAGGGGATTCACTTACCTCACGAAGACCCCATCATGGTCTCACTAAAGGTATCAAGTTATTTGACTCATCGCATTATGGTGGATACAGGTAGCTCTGCTGATATTCTCTACCTGGAGGCTTTCAACAAAATGGCACTCGCCAGGAGCCTACTAAAACCAATCTCAACCCCTCTCGTCGGCTTCGGGGGCTGAAGTGGTAACACCTGAAGGAAGCATTGACCTTCCAGTTACCTTTGGTGAAAATCCAGAAAAAATGACTATCTTCGTAAATTTCCTCGTGGTGGATCGGAGATCAGCATATAATGCCATTTTGGGTCGACCTTCGCTTAACAAGGTGGGGGCAGCATTACATCCGCTATACTTGTGCATAAAATTCCCTACCCCAAATGGAGTCGAGGTTGTACGAGGAAATCAAAAGGAAGCCCAAGCGTGTTACGAGATAGCCGTACAAGACCGAAAAAAGGCCCAAACGACACCAGTTATGATGGTGGCACAAGATTCATCAAGTCCTCCTATGGCTACCTCGTTGGACCCAAGAGAGAATGCTGTCCAATTGGGAACTCTCGGGGAAGAAATAGTGGCAATCCATTTAATTGAAGACGATTCGTCCAAGGTTGTCTACGTGGGATCCTCTTTAAGGAGCGTCTTTCGGGAAGATCTGGCCCATTTCCTCACCGAATACCAAGATGTGTTTGCCTGGTCTCACCAAGATATGCCGGGCATCGACCCCAGCGTCATCGCACATCGTCTGAACGTTGATCCGAAGTATAAACCTGTTCATCAGCGCCGACGTGCCTTCACTATAGAAAAGTAAATGGTAATCAGGGCTGAAGTCGAGAAGCTGCTCACGGTCAATTTTATAAAAGAAGTTGACTACCCAGAATGGGTCGCCAACGTGGTTCTCGTTCGAAAAACTAATGGCAAGTGGAGAATGTGCGTTGACTATTCGGATTTGAACAAAGCGTGCCCCAAATAGCTTCCCGACCCCGCGAATCGACCAGCTGGTTGATTCAACAGCAGGGCATGCCCTGTTCAGTTTTATGGATGCCTATTCCGGTTATAACCAGATCATGATGCATCCACTCGACAGCCAGCATACTGCCTTCATCATTGACCGAGGCTTGTATTGCTACCAGGTAATGCCTTTTGGTCTTAAAAATGCAGGAGCCACCTATCAGCGCCTAGTCAATAAAATATTCGCCACACAAATTGGCAGGAATATGGAGGTTTATGTCGACGACATGCTCGTTAAAAGCGTCGTAGAAAACGACCACCTTGCAGATCTTCGAGAAGCCTTCGACTTAATGAGGAAGTATCAGATGAAGCTAAATCTAGAGAAATGTGCTTTCGGAGTGTCCGCTGGTAAATTTCTCGGATTTCAAATTTCTCGGATTTATGGTCGGCCAACGAAGAATCGAGGCAAATCATGAAAAAATAAAAGCATTGGTCGAGATGAAATCTCCGACCACTCTCAAGAATGTCCAACGTCTGGCTGGTCGCATTGCATCGTTGAACAGGTTCATTTCGCGGGCCTCTGACAAGTGTTTACCCTTCTTTAAACTCCTCTGAGCCACCGCCAAATCTGATTGGGAGTGGACACCGCAATGTGAAGAAGCATTCTAACAACTAAAGCAATATATGAGTACACCCCCCGTTCTATCAAAACTTGTGGCGCACGAGCAACTTCTTCTTTATTTATCTGTATCTTCTACGGCCGTTAGTGCCGCTTTAATAAGAGAAGATTTCGGGGTACAAAGGACCGTTTATTATATTAGTTGAGCGATGGTGGACGCCGAAACTCGGTATTCTGATATGGAGAAGTTTGCCCTTACTTTGGTTATGGCTGTTCGAAAACTGCGACCCTACTTCTAAGCCCACTCTATATTAGTGCTAACAAATCATCCGTTACGGCAGGTCCTTCAAAAACCCGAGGTTTCAGGGCGACTAACTAAATGGGCTGTTGAGATTAGTGAGTATGATATTTCGTTCTACCCTAGGAACGCCATCAAGGGTCAGGCCGTGGCCGACTTCATCGCCGAATTCACATACTCCTCTCCCAATGATAATTCCGCGACCAGCGACCAGCCACCCTGGTCACTCTTCGTAAATGGGTCCTCGCGGGCGACCAGTAACGGAGCGGGCCTAATTCTAGTTGCTCCAGACAGGTCGCGTTTCCAATACGCTTTACGATTTGATTCTCGCATCTCAAATAATGAAGCAGAATATGAGGCTCTCATCGTCGGCCTTGAACTAGCAAAGTCCTCTCGATTCAGAGTTTACTCATTCATAGTGACTCTCAACTCATAGTCAATTAGGTACTTGGCGAATTTGAGGTAAAAGAAGAAAGGATAGCCTTATACAAATCTCGAGTGCTCATCCTGCTCGCGAAGCTAAAGAATTATGAAATAATCCACATCCCTCGCGAGAAGAACAAACTCGCAGATTCTTTGGCAAAACTTGCCTCTGCACCAGAATATGAGTTATCACAATCAATTCCCATCGAGCACCTTCGCACCCCGAGTATCGACCAAGCAACTCCTGGGCAAGTGATCGCAGTCCATCCCTCTCCATGGTGGATGGATCCCATTGTTCTCTATCTCAGGGATGGACATCTTCCAGATGACAAGAAATCCACACGACAAATTCATCATTGAGCTGCCAGGTATACTTTACAAAATGGAATGTTATTACGTAAGAGTTTCTCTTTGCCCTACTTAGGGTGTCTTCACCCAGAAGAAGCACATCGTGTTCTGGATGAAATACACCAGGGGGCATGTGGTAACCACCCAAGGGGACAATCCCTAGCATATTAGGTGATGAGGCAAGGATATTACTGGCCCACTATGAAGGCAGATGCGATCGAATTCTCTAAAAAATGTGACAAGTGCCAGCGATATTCTCCTATACCTCACGTACCGTCCGAGCAAATGACGCCAATGGATAGCCCTTGGCCCTTCGCCCAATGGGGAGTCGATATCATTGGGCCCTTGCCTATCGGGAAAGGTCAAAACAGGTTCGCAATCGTGGCAGTCAATTACTTCACCAAATGGGTCGAGGCAGAACCATTAGCCAGAATTACCGAGAAACAGACTACTAAGTTCGTATGGAGAAATATCATATGCCATTATGGGCTCCCCCACACTATAATCACCTATAATGGAAAGTAATTCGACAACACCGCTTTTGATGAATTTTGTGAAAAATGGAAGATATGCAATGTCTGCACCTCCCCATATCATCCTCAGGAAAATGGGCAAGTTGAGGCAGTGAATAAAATCATCAAGCATCATTTAAAGACCAAGCTCGGTGAGTGTAAAGGTATGTGGCCAGAACTCCTACCAGAAGTCTTATGGGCATATAGGACTACGGCTCGCACATCAACAGGTGAAACTCCTTTCTCCTTGGCATTCGGCACCGACGCAGTAGTACCGGTTGAAGTTCAAGTACCTTCCTATCGAATCGAACAGTATGAACCCACTAGTAATCAAGAAGGTCTCCGACTTCATCTCGACTTATTGGAAGAGTGGAGGGATGCCTCCCAGCTGCGAGCAACAGCATATCAGCAGCGCATTGCTCGTTATCGTAATGCTAAAGTCCGGCCTAGAGCTTTCCAGCTTGGCGATTTAGTCCTTATACAGAACCTCGGAGCTCCTGCTCGTTCACTGGATCCAAATTGGGAAGGCCCATATCGAGTCATCAAAATTGTGCGACCCGATACTTATTATCTTAAAGATATGCAGGGAAAACCTGTACGTCGCCCTTGTCATGTGGAACATTTGCTACGATATTTTCCTTAATTCGATGTAATTTTAAACGACATTCGAATAAAGGTGGACCGACTCTAACGTCTTTTGGTTGCTACTCCATTTGATTGGACCTGAATAGCCCCGAAGAGAATACGCACATTCTCTTAGCCAATTGTCTACCCTTGGTAGAATCAAGGTCAGTATTTGGGTTGCTACTCCATTTGATTGGACCCGAATAGCCCCGAAGAGAATACACACATTCTCTTGGCCAATTATCTACCCTTGGTAGAATCGAAGTCTCAATCGATAGATCAGTCTATCTCCACGCGGACATGGTCACCACAACCCCCAGATTGAGCTTAACTCATGACGACGTGAGTTAAGTATGAAGGCATTCAGTACATAAGAAAGGAAAAAGAAACAAGATGCCAACAACATTATCATAAAAAAATCTCATTCATTTCATTGACTATAAAAGTCGAGTTGTGTACACACGCAAAAATGATGCATGAGAAAAGTAAAGAGAAGAAAGATGATCATCCTTGCGCATTGGTCGGAGGAGGAGCGACAATCTCGGCTTCAGGGCCCACTTTGGAGACCCCTCCAGCTTGAGTGACCTCAGTCACTTCGTTCTTGGCAGCTGCTCTTTCCTCCGCAGCTATGATGGCCGCGACCTTCTCGAATTCACCCATATCAAAAGATAGGGACATCCGCTGCACTACTCGCGACCAACATCGTACGACTCATATCTCTCATCGTCGTACAGCTGCGAAGTTCGAAACTCCATGATGGCTCGGGCTCCTTCTTCAGAGAGCATTTTGACAAGGGCTACTCTCTCCTCATCCCAGTGGATCGAGTTGTCCTTGAGTTGAGCGAGAGTGGAGCGCTCTTTGTCCAGATTGTCGCTAACTTTCTTGAGCTGCGACTTGGTTTCTGCGAGCTGCTCGTCCAACGAGATCTTGTCTTGACGGAAGATCTCTCTTTCTCTCTCTGCCTTCTCCTTCATTTCCGCGAGCTTGGCGAAGTTGGAGTCCAAAGCCTGGTATCTATCAGTCAGGACTTAGACCTTCTCTATGAGGATCTTTTTCTCCTCAATCATCTTCGCGATCAAGGTCTTGCGAGACTTGATGACTTGGTCCCTTCCATGGATCGCCTTCTCCAGAGCCACCCGTTTCCCCTCAGCTTCATCAATTACACGACGGGCGGCAATGATATCATGCCTCGTTCGCAGGATGAGGTCCAAGCCCTGTAGAACAGAAGGAGGTTATGAGACACGTATTCGGAAGATAACACAGAAAGTAAACTATAGGGTTAAATTAAAACATGTGTTACCTGGACCATCCTCACTCCCGCGTCGAGGAAGAGGTTTTCAGGACTTGGCTCGGGGAGGGCTCCAAAAGTCTGGGGGGAGATGTTGTTAAAAAGGAACTTGCAAATTGGGTGGAGATGACGAGGGACGGTGAATGCTCCGCTTCCAGAGGGCTAGGCAACGACTAGTCCAGCTGGGCTCGCATCTTGAGCAGCAGTCGGCTTGCGAGCGGGAGCCGACACACGAGTATCTTCAGGCTCGCGAGATTCTTCAATTGAGGGGCAGCCTGACCCCGCCCCATCGTTCCTCGGGGAGTTATCGACAATATTAATAACTGGTGGTTCAGGAGGAACCACCAGTGAAGAAGCCATGGGTGCAGCTACCGTGGCCTCAAGAAGAGGGGTTTGAGCGACTCCGACCGTCCGGTTAGACGGATGGAGGGACTGACAGACGTCTTCTTCTGCCTCTTTGAGTTAGTGCCCTTGAGGCGAGGCAGTAACCCTCTCTTCTCCCTTGCATTTGTCATCGTGACCTCCTCGCGAGATATCAATCCCGCCGCTGCGAGTCGAGAGGCCGACAGACAAGCCTCGATATGCCTATCGCGAGCAAGCAACTTGTAGACCTTCACAATCTTCTCGTGAATTCCTCCCTTCAAGTTCGGTTTCGTCAAAGTCGGGACACCTGCAAATACGAGCATAGATTAGAAAAGCAGAAAACCCAAAATTGGCTCGTGAAAATTTGCGAAGAGTGAAACTATGCCCATCTTCACAGAAAAAACGGCTCATGCCAAGGCCCCCAAAAATGGATCTTGTCTCAGACTCCCAGCTCCCGGAAGCATAGAACCATCGTTTCCTCCACCCGGGGTAATTTGAAGTGGGTTTCCCTAGGACGAAATTATCCCGGTGCCAGTAACAAAGGTAATACCAGCCTTCGCTGGAGGGTGCCTTCTTGAGTTGGTACATCCGAAAAAATTCTTCGGCGGTTAACTCTCCATTACCGGCTTGCGCCCAGAGAGCGAAGGAACTTAGGACTACCCTCCATCCATTTACAATAAGTTTCCTGGGGGCAATCTTATAACTCCGAAGTACGCCGCGAATGAAAGGGTGGAGGGGAAGTCGCACCCCAAGAATGAAAAAGTATTCGTAGAGGGCAATGCATCTAGGGGGAGGAGAATCCGGGGTTTCTCCCTCTCCGGGTAACCGGAGAAAGACTGAGTCAGGGACCTGATATCTCTCCCGCAACTCACTCAGCCGTTCCTCCGACAGGATGGATGGGTACCCGGACGAGGAGTACCTACCCGCTGGAACCCTCGCATTGTTAGAGGAAGAAGATTCCGGGGTGGCATCCCCCAGGGGGACGGTCTCCTCATCAGAATCTCCAGCCATGGAAGTTTTTCAAGATAAAAAGAAGAGAGGAAAAGAATACTTTGGAAGAGAAGGAGAACAAGGAAGTGTAGTTATACCAGAAACACCGGAGAAAGAGGATTACACCAGGGGAGAGTATGGAAAGGAGTAGGGTTTTTAGAATGCTTCGGCGAAATTTTGAAGATTTAACGAACTCCGTATATTTATAAGCAATCATTCCTCAGGATTCGACGACACGTGGCGGTCGTTCGTTTGGCGCAGCAGTCGAACAGGCATGGCCATTAATTCCATGGATACGTGGCAGGAGCCTCTTCATTTCCTCTCTACCAAAAAGCTGCGGAAGGCTGTCGTTCATTAATGCCAGCCCAATCATGTACGGCTTCATCTCCGATAAAGGTATTAGGGGGTTATGCATGCCAGTAAGCAAGTCCTTTCCTTAGACTTCTCGGCGGCAAGGACTTGGGGGGCATCTGTTATAATCAAATTACGGTGGCCGTAGATAGCGAAGACTCGAGACGTACAAGCACATTTATGACGACATTCGATATGCGAGCACCCTTATGACAGTATTTGACTTGGGAGCCCATCTGGTCGAGGCTCTTATATTGGATAAGTACGGCGCACGATTATCGAGTCTTCAGCCCTTATGGTCGAGGCTCGAATATTAGGAGAGTACGGAATACCCTTTTGGGCATGCGAGCAGCTCGGATTGTGGTCGCCGAAAGGGGTCACATCTCAACATGCGAGCAACTCGGCTCGTGGTCGCCGAAAGGGGTCGCATCTCAACATGCGAGCAGCTCGGCTCGTGGTAGCCGAAAAGGGTCGCATCTCAACATGCGAGTAGTTATCTTCGAGCTAAAGTATCCTTCGCCTTTATAGTACCGGCAGCCCTTATAGACCGATTTTGGGCTTATCTTTGCCCGTGGCTCCAGATCTCAGGGGATCACTATCAGGAAACGTAATCGGCTAGATGTCTAATTGGACTAGGCCGTTCCTTTATCTAAGGATTAAACAGGATAAACATCTTATCCCCAGAAGTTAGTAGTAATCTTGATATCTTACGTAACAGATTGGGTCATTTGGATCGATATAAATGGATGGCTTCATCGATAAGAAGGTACATAATCTCTAAGTCCCAGATCCCATCCTTTCCTTTATAATCCTATCTAATTTAAGCTTTGGAGGGCTAACGGCCGGATGCCGGCCATCCTTAGTTTTCCTTTTGTACTTTTTCAGGTTCAGGAGGAAACTGCCTGGAAGGAAGGTGAACGTCTAGAGGACCCTGTTACAAAATCTGACGTAAACAACAAGGAAAGAAGTAAACAATTCCAACTACTCCAAGAAGAAAATAATTTTTAACATAAAATAGGAAAATCTGATATTTGGAAAGAACTAGAGTATCAAGGATCCACTTGTAGTAGTTCAATACTAATCCATTCATCCAAGAAAAACACAATTAGAATCAAAGTTCTATCTCTCATCTAATTGGAGGATATAACATTCAAGCACAAACAATCCCACTTAAATCTGAAAATCAGATTTCTAGTTCTAATGAAGCACATAGAACTTGAACTTGTAGCCTTCGGAGTAACAGCCATGCCAAGAGACTATGGCATGCTCAAGGGTTACTACAATTTGAATTCAAACAACCCAATCATGGTAATCTCAGAGAATTGCAAGGAACTCATGTCCGGAGTACACAAACTCTTATAATTCATCTAAAAATTCAAACTTTATTCAAACTAGAAGTTAAAAATCCAAAATTAAGAAAATGATACTTGAAATAAAAGAATTAAAGCATTGAAATCAACTACAAATTTCACCTCTAGCTCTAGCTAAGAGGTTAACTAAAAAAAATATATTAAAAGTAGAACTAGAACTAAGAAAAGGAAGAAAAACTAGCTGTAGGAGGCTAGGTAGCCTCCTAAGACGTGAACTCCTTGCTTCCCACGTCCTTGACTGATTTGGATCAGAAGAGAGCGCCTCCTTTTATAATATAGCAAGAGTACCGCAACATAACAGATTTTGTTTCACTTCGTACGGCTTAACCAATGGTCGGATTGCCTTCAAGATTTATTTGTAGCTTCCTTGTAATGTGATCTTCCTCATAGATGATTTATATTTCCAAGATTATCTTCTGAATGGGCCCACCAATCAGATCAGCGACTGCCTCTCAAAATCGCACAATTCAGGTACCTTCCGAAGCAGTCATCTTGCTTTCAACACTCTGGAGTGTACAGTGGTCGGATTGATCTCAAATTTTGAAACTTGGTAGAAAACTTCCTCTTATACATGATAGATGGAATAGATTGTCTAAAAAAAATTCCAGAATTAGGTGTGAAAATTAGAACACTCAGGCGTTTTATAAAATCTGCGCAGTTGGATCTTTCTAGATGGTCCATCTTTCCTCAACCGGTACGATCAAACTACACATCCTTTTGATCTGAAACTTTGTGGTGATTCATATATGGATGTGGTCTAGAAGATGGTCAAAGTAGATTCTCCATATCATCAATGATGGGTCACCTGGACCGGCCCAGAGTGGAGTAGGCGGAATCTGAAACTTTCTGGACAGTTCGTATTTTTTTGGCCACCACGGTCAATCCGTAGGTCCGATCGACACGAAACTGCTTGGGTTATTTCGGTGTCGAGCTCCTCTTTGACATGGATGTGTTGGATTTCCAAATATCATCAATATGATCCCGAAAAACTGGGCCGAAAATCCAAAAGGGGGAGTAGCCTGCTGTTTGAAATATGAAAGTTTGAAATTGCATAGCCGACCGGTCTAGCCTATCTGTTAAGTGTCTAGGGAGTGCAGCCGACCGGTCTTGGCCAGTCTTGACCGATCATGACCGGTCGGGCCTTCTTGACCCACTGGTCTTGACTGGTCGAACCCATTTTCTGCATTCTTTCTTCTTTCTTTTCTTCTCTCCTTCCTCTCTTTTTGCTTTCTTCTTTCTTTGGCCCACCTTGGGTCTTCATCCAAGGCTCCTAAATGTGCCCTTTTGGTCACCAATTGGATGAAGTCGCTCTCATTCCTACAATCACAAAATATGTACTAGATGGGCCATTTAAACATGCAAACCATACATATAATGTGATGTAATGGGCTATATCATGTATAAATTGGAGGCTCAACATTATCTTAGCATTGTATGTTTATTTGCTAATTATGAATGCTTGATAGGAATGTATGCTAGGCACTAGATAGGCACATCCACACACAAGATGTACTTTCACTAGTTGTGTAGACTTGAGCTCATTGATCCATTCTCATAAGTCTACATAGGTTGCATAGATTAGGAACTTGATTTTTTTAATCATTTGAGTATTTTTTCATGCTTAGACTAGGTTGCTTATTGCTTATATGTTGAACCTCCAATTTATACATTGCATAACCCATTACATCACATTATATGCATGGTTTGCATGTTTAAAAGGCCCATCTAACGCATGTTTTGTGATTGTAGGAATGAGAGTGGATTTCACCCAATTGGAGACCAAAAGGATCCATTTAGAACAATTGGATGAAGGTTGAAGGAGAACTAAAGAAAGAAGGAATCAAGTAGAAGAAGAGAGAGAAGAAGAAAGAGAAGAAGAAAAACACAGAAGAAATCATGTTAAAAGACCTGGCAGGGCCAGAAAAACCAAAGTGCAGAGCTGTAGGGCCATAGAAGTAAAATGTAGAAAGTTGCAGTTTCTGAAGATTGATCCAGAGATTGATTCGTCGATTGATCGCTCAGCCTGAGCGATTGATCGACAGACTTGAGCGATTGATTGTTCACAATAAAAATTTGACAAAATTATTGCTGGAGTGAAGTGAAGAATTGCGATTGATCGCCCATCCCATAGATCAATCGCCAGAATGCAGGTTTTTAAGAAATTTGTAAAAAACTCTCTGGACACTTTTTGCACCCTTCGATTGATCGCTGGACACTGATCGATTGATCGCCAGAAGTGACCGATTGATCTCTCAGCCAGTCGATTAATTGCCAGAACCGAAAGATGCAGTTTATATAGTTATTTGAACTAGCGATTGATCGCCCAGTCTGAGCGATCAATCGACAATGCACCTAATTTAGAAATTTCCAAGTCTGGCTCCGATTTTCTCTGCGCAGTGCTTAACCTTACGCAAGTTCTAGAAGATTCTTATGCAACAGAGTGTCCCCACTATAAAAGGACACCTAAGGGCTCTTCCGAGGGTATCATAGAAGTGAAGGGACGTCGTGGGAGAGGGCGAAAGTTGTCGTGGAGCGTCTGCAACCCACCAAACTCTGATTTTTCTAGTTCTATCTTTTCTTATTTGAATTCTAGTTGTAGTATGACAATGCTCGGATAGAATCTCTCAACTAAGCCTGAGAGGTGAAGCTTGTAGTCAATTTCATGTTTGATTCAGTTAATTCAAGTAATTATACTTCAAGTTTTGATTTTTACTTATTCTAGTTCTTAAAGTTGATAGTTTTAGATGTTTTATGAGAGTTTATATGCTCCGGACATGGATTCCTTACAATTCTCTGAGATTATCATGTTGTGCTTGTTTAGATTCGAATTATAGTAATCCTTGAGCAGGCCATAGTCCATAGGCTTGGCTGTTACTCCGAAGGCTATGATTCCGAATTGTACATTGTTGAATGGGACTAGAACTTGGAAGTTCAACTTCAGTAGGATTGAATGTGCTTCAAAGCTTTATTTTCCAACTAGATGAGAGATAGGACTTCAAATCTAGTTGTGCTCTATGCTTGGATTGATTGGATTGACATGGGATTGCTACAAGTGGATCCTTGAATGCCTTAATATCTTAAATTACTGGTTTTCATTAAGTTACTGTTTTAGCATAATTATTCCAATTGAATCTCTTATCTATTGCAAACTGAGTTGCTGGAATAGTTTGGAACTTGTTCTCAAATTCCCTGTGGATCGACCTTGGTCTTACCGAGTTTTATTACTACATCGCAGCCTTACACTTGAGGCGAGCGAACAAGTTTTTGGTGCTACTACTGGGGAAATTAGATAACGGTTCTAAAATTATTTTCTAGTGGCTATCGAGTAGAAGTAGTTAGGATTTATTGTTTTCTTAGGATTAGTTTTTCTGAATTCTAGAACTAACAAGCTTGTTTTGTTTTGTAGGAAGTTCTTCTAGTTCAAGCGAATCGGTACTATCCTTCCAACTTGAACTCTTTTAGTTTTTTGTTTTTATTTTTCAGATTTTAGGATTTAGGTTTAGTCAGATTTTGGATTTTGTGGTTTATGTCCCGTTGGGAACGAGACCACAACAACCGTCTCCAATCCGAAGGTGGTTTAGTTGGACCGTTATCCACTCATAAACGAATCCGAAAATCTGTAGAACATTGTGATAATTCGGGGAGTATGGATCAAACACCTTTAAGGAATCCTGCCCCCCTACTCCAACTACAAACGCAAATCAAGAGGGAGTAGGAGAGAATGAGGTACATAACGTTCCTCCAATGAGATCACTACGGGACTACCTACAACCAGCCCGTGCAACTACACCCTCTTGTGTGGTTTTACCACCAACCGGGAGAAACATTGACATAAAGCCGGGTGTAATTCAACTTATACCAAAGTTCCATGGGCTAGACTCTGACAGCCCTATCTGCACTTAAAAGAATTCGAAGAAGTGGTGGCTACCTTGCAATACACCAATGTTTCGGAAGATACCATTAAGCTTAAACTCTTTCCCTTTTCATTGAAAGAAAGAGCCAAAAATTGGCTTCACTCTCTTAGACCACATTCGATAGGGTCATGGAACGAGATGACCCGGGAATTCTTGAAAAAGTTCTTCCCAGCTCATAAAACGAACACCCTTCGAAGAGCCATAATGAATTTTCGGCTAAAGAGGGTGAATCTTTCTTCCAATGTTGGGAGAGATTTAAGGACCTCCTGCTTTCTTGCCCACATCATGGCTACGAGAGTTGGCGAATTATAAACTTCTTCAACGATGGATTAAGTTCCAATATGCGCCAATTCGTAGAGATGATGTGCAACGGTGAGTTCATAAGAAAAAATCCGGATGAAGCTTGGAGTTATTTGGATATGTTGGCTGAGAATGACCAATCTTGAGATACCTCGGATAAACCCAATAACCCCAAGCCCACTCAAGAGAAAGTGAAAGGAGGGATATATATCCTCAAGGAGGAAGACGTCGTGAATGTAAGGATAGCCAACCTTACAAGGAAGATCGAGGCCATGGAACTTAGTAAAAGTGGAGTTCCAAAGTCCAATGAAGCTATTGAAACCGTATGTGGGATTTGTCTCACCAATTTACACGCTACGCAAGATTGTCCTACATTTCCTGCATTTCAAGAGGTGTTACATGAACATGCAAATGCCACATATGGGTATCAACGGCCTTTCAATGGACCTGTGGGTAATACGTACAATACTAGTTGGAAGAACCACCCAAATTTCAGTTGGAAGAATGCTCCCACGGGCAATCCTACCAACTCTCAAGGAGGGCCACCCATGCAAAATATGGCCCCACCTCAATTCTCAATGGAGGATACCTTGAAAGCGTTTATACAAGGGCAAACGCAAATTAATCAAACGAATTAGCAAATGTTCCAAGAGCTTAAAGTCTCGGTTGATGAGATTAAGGGATGCTTGAATGCTAGGGAAGGGACCTTTCCGGCCCAACCTCAGCCCAATCCAAAACAAGTACATGAAGTAAGCATTCCTGATCCCTTCAACCAACATATGGAGCAAGCCAAATCCGTCACCACTCTTAGAAGTGGTAAACAAATCGACAAATCTATTCCGGTGGAAGGCCGACAAGCTTAATGATCCGGTAAATTCTGAGGATGAGGACGGATCTAACTTAGCTCCACAAGAAAAGGAACACATCTATAAGCCCATAACACCATTCCCTTCGAGATTGGTTGCTCCAAAATCTCTTCCAAACTCTCATGATATTCTAGAGATTTTCAGACAAGTCAAGATAAACATTCCTTTGCTTGATGCCATCAAACAAATTCCCTCTTATGCTAAGTTTCTAAAGGACCTATGCACAATTAAACACAAATATAATGTGCAGCAAAAGGCCTTCTTAAATGAGCAAGTGAGTGCCATTCTCACTCAAAAGACCCCCCCCCCCCCCCCCCCAAAAAAAAAAAATTCAAAGATCCCGGTAGTCCCACAATCTCATGTATCATTGGAGACTACCGGATTGAGCGTGCATTGTTAGATTTGGGGGCAAGCGTTAACTTGATCCCATACTCGGTATATGAGCAACTGGGTCTTGGTGAATTAAAACCCACCAAAACCACGTTGCAACTCGCTGATAGATCGATCCGTGTACCGAGGGGGATACTTGAGGATGTTCTAGTCCAAGTTGACAATTTCTACTACCCGGTAGATTTTATCGTCTTGGACACACAATCGGTTTTAGATGCTAGCACTCAAATACCGGTGATCTTAGGCCGCCCATTCCTTGCTACATCAAATGCAATCATCAATTGCCGGAATGGGGTGATGTAATTATCCTTTGGGAACATGACATTAGAGGTGAATGTGTTCCACTTGGGCAAAAGACATAGGATGTTGATGATGACGAGTTCTTCGAGGTAAACATTCTCGAATCTTTTGAAGAAGAAGAACTCCTCCAACTTGAACCACTAGAAAGCTTAGAGACATGCTTGGCACATTTTGTGGATTCCAAAGACCCCATAATTAGTGAAATTATGCAAGCATTGAATATAGAGAGACCGGTAGTTGGTACTAGCCGGTGGAGGCCCCACTTTGAAAAATTGCCACCAACCACATCAAGGCCTCTACCGTCTAACATCAAACTACCAAAGCTTGACCTTAAACCATTGCCATCCAAGCTTAAATATGTATATTTGGGTCAAGAGGTAACCTTCCCAGTTGTCATTGCCTCTCACCTAGGAAAAGACCAAGAGCTCAAGTTGATTTAGCTACTCAAAGAACATAGGGGAGCCATAGGTTGGATAATAACGGATCTCAAAGGGATAGATTCTTCAGTTTGTACTCACCGTATACACCTTGAAGAAAATGCAAAAACAACTAAACAACCTCAAAGAAGGCTAAATCCAAACATGATGGAGGTTGTCAAATCCGAGGTGTTAAAGCTATTAGATGTGGGTATCATCTACCCCATCTCGGATAGCCAATGGGTGAGTCCTACCCAAGTTGTCCCCAAGAAATTCGGTATTACCATCGTGGAAAACGCCAACAACGAGCTTATACCGACTAGAGTAACCACCGGTTGGCGTATGTGTATTGATTACTAGAAGCTCAACACGGTTACTAGGAAGGACCACTTCCCTCTCCCATTCATGGATCAAATTTTGGAGAGGTTAGCGAGTCATTCCTATTATTGCTTCCTAGATGGCTATTCCGGCTACAACCAAATTGAGATAGCCCCAGAGGACCAAGAGAAAACCACATTCAGATGTTTGTTTGGTACTCTTCGCAGACCGAAGAATGCCATTCGGACTATGCAATACACCCACCACATTCCAACGATACATGTTGAGTATTTTCTCGGACATGGTGGGTGAATTTCTTGAGGTGTTCATGGATGATTTTTTCTATTTTTTGTTGTACTTTTGATGAGTGCCTCAATCACTTGAAGTTGGTCTTGATGAGGTGTGAGGAGAAGAACCTCGTTTTAAATGGGAAAAGTGTCATTTCATGGTACAAAAGGAAATAGTCCTTGGACATATCATCTCGTCTAATGGAATAGAGGTAGACCGGGCAAAAATTGACATAATTTCCAATATACCACCACCCAAAAGTATACGCGATGTGCGGTCCTTCCTTGGACACGCCGGTTTTTATAGAAGGTTCATAAAGGACTTTAGTCATATTTCTAGGCCCTTATGTAAACTTCTCCAAAAGGAAAACCAATTTGAGTGGAGTGCCGAATGTCAGTTAGCTTTTCCAAAGCTAAAAGACATATTGACAATCGCTCCTATCATGCAACCACTGGATTGGTCCATACCTTTTGAGTTGATGTGCGATGCAAGTGATTATGCTATTAGGGTGGTGTTAGGCTAAAAGAAGGACAAGAAGCCCCATGTTATCTACTACGCAAGTAGGACCTTGAATCCCGCCCAAGTTAATTACTCGACTACGGAGAAAGAACTCCTAGCCATCATCTTTTCCTTGGACAAATTCAGGCCTTACTTAATAGGATCCAAGGTCATTGTTTACACAGATCATGTGGCACTGAAACACCTTCTTTCTAAGAAGGATGCCAAGCCCCGTTTTCTTAGATGGATCCTACTCCTTGTTCGCTCGCCTCAAGTGTAAGGCTGCGATATAGTAATAAATCTCGGTAAGACCGAGGTTGATCCATAGGGAAAGAAGTAAACAATTTCAACTACTCCAATAACTTGAATCCATGAAGTTTAGGAAAACAATTTTTAACATAAAATAGGAAAATCTGATATTTGAAAAGAACTAGAGCATCAAGGATCCACTTGTAGTAGTTTAATACTAATCCATTCATCCAAGCACAACACAATTAGAATCAAAGTCCTATCTCTCATCTAATTGCAGGATATAACAGTCAAGCACAAACAGTCCCACTTAAATCTGGAAATCAGATTTTTAGTTCTAATGAAGCACATAGAACTCAAACTTGTAGCCTTCGAAGTAACAACCATGCCAAGAGACTATGGCATGCTCTGGGATTATTATAATTCGAATCTAAACAAACTCGTCATGGCAATCTCAGAGAATTGCAAGGAACTCATGTCCGGAGTACACAAACTCTCATAATTCATCTAAAAATCCAAACTTTATTCAAACTAGAAGTTCCAAATCCAAAATTAAGAAAAATGTACTTGAAATAAAAGAATTAAAGCATTGAAACCAACTACAAATTTCACCTCTAGCTCTAGCTAAGAGGTTAACTAAGAAAAAGCAGATTAAAACTAGAACTAGAACTAAAAAAAAGAAGAAAAACTAGCTGAAGGAGGCTAGGTAGCCTCCTAGGACTTGAACTCCTTGCTTCCCACTTCCTTGACTGATTTGGAATAGAAGAGAGCACCTCCTTTTATAATACAGCAAGAGTACCGCAACATAACAGATTTTGTTTTGCTTCGTACGGCTTAACCAATGGTCGGATTGCCTTCAAATTTGATTTGTAGATTCCTTGTAATGTGATCTTCCTCATAGATGATTTAGATTTCCAAGATATCTTCTGAATGGGCCCACCAATCAGATCAGCTACCGCCTCTCAAAATCGCGCAATTCGGGTACCTTCAGAACCAGTCATCTTGCTTTCAATGCTCCGGAGTGTACAGAGGTCGGATTGATCTCAAATTTTGAACAATGGTAGAAAACTTCCTCCTCTACATGATAGATGAATTAGATTGTCCAAAACAATTCTAGAATTAGGTACGAAAATTAGAACACTCAGGCCTTTTATAAAATCTGCACAGATAGATCTTTCTGGATGGTCCATCTTTCCTCAACCGGTACGATCAAACCACACATCCTTTTGATCTAAAACTTTGTGGTTATTCATATATAGATGTGGTCTAGAAGATGGACTAAGTAGATTCTTCAAATCATCAATGATGGATCACCTGGACCGGCCCAGAGTTGAACAGTGAAATCTGGAACTTTCTGGACAGTTCGTATTGTTTTGGCCACCACAGTCAATCCATAGCTCCGATCGACATGAAACCACTTGGATTATTTTGACGTTGAGCTACTCTTCGACGTGGATGTGTTGGATTTCCAAATATCATCAAGATGGGCCCAGAAAACTGGGCCGAAATACCAGACACGGGAATAGCCTGCTGTTTGGAATCTGGAAGTGTGAAATTGCATGGTCGACCGGTCGGACTTGCTTGTCTCAAGGTCCAGAGTGTACAGCATGTTTGGCCGACCGGTCTTGGCCGGTCTGGCTCCTTTGGCCGACCGGTCACGACCGGTCGGACCTTCTTTCTTTTCATATTTCTTCCTTTCTTTCCTCCTCTTTCTTCTTCTCTCTCCTCTCCTTACTTTCTTCTTTCTTTGGTCCTCCTTCGACCTTCATCCAATGGCTCTAAATGGCCCCTTTTGATCTCCAATTGGGGGAAGTCCATTCTCATTCCTACAATCACAAAACATGCCTTAAATGGGCCTTTTAAACATTCAAACCATGCATATAATGTGATGTAATGGGTTATGACATGTATAAATTGGAGGCTCAACACACTCCCCAACCAGCTTTTTGCTAGTCCTGATCAAAACATGCGTTAAACAACTTCAAACCTCCAAAAACTAACTCTCCTTCAGAAACTATATTTCTATCCATTCCAAGAAATATAAGTATAAAATTTGGAAAAATTAGGTGATAGACATTAAAACCTTAAACTCTTAAAACATAATAAGTGTCCATATGAAATTTCCACTGATTGATTGATAAATAGAAGAACTCGAACAAATTCAACCTAGTGTGCATAGTGAAAGTTCATCTCATGGGTTTCGCGAATTATCTTCTTCATAAATTAAGTAAACCATGGATTTCAAGGTGCATAGAGCAACAACAAGCCTATGACAGGAATTTGCCTTACCGTCCTTCCGACGGCTTTCACACTACGTCCCATTTCCGGCTTTAGTTACGGGTAGACCATCCCCCGGTTGGTAGTAGGTAGCCCTTTTCGGAATTTTCCACCATTTTTCCATCATTCCCAATTTCATCCTTCCTTTTCCTTTTTCTTTTAAATTAGATAGGATTTTTAGAAATCCATATCTTTCGTTATTTTCCCATGGACAAGGATGGACAAATTACCCCGGCTTGGTTTCTCAACACCTTAAATCAAAGTCTAGCTAATCCATAAATCACATAATCCTTTCAACCCATGAAAATTGTGTAATGTGGACTAGGTGTAAAAGTGTTCAAATTTTCTATCAATCACATAAATAAGGGAATTCACATATAAAACCATTATATTAAGAGAAGTTCAAAGCTTGTAACATCACTAACTTTGTATCTCCTCTTCTTATACTCTTATCATCCCAAATGCATAGAAACAAAGCTTTCCAAAAGAGTTTTGAATTTTAGAAAGATTGAAAATTTTCTACATAATTGCTCAAAATGTCACAAAAGCTAGTAGATTCATCTAAGGAATCTCACCCCCCAACCAAAATCTTGCATTGTCCTCAATGTAACAAGATATGCAATAAGCAGGACATGAGAGCAACGAAATAAAACAAAGGAGAGTGAGAACGAGAGTACCTGGGGTAGCAAGTTGATCAATTCTAGCTTCTTCCATTGTCTTGATGAGACTTATTCAATCCTAATTTCAGAAAAATAAATCCTAACCTACCTACCTACCTTGATTAGTCCGATCGACTACATGATCAAATTTGAGTAGGATCTTCATGAATTTCAATAAATTTCTCATGAGGACCATCCAAAGTCCTGCTCGACAGTTAACATGTGTGTTTCTTATCATTGAAGTCCAATCGTATTGTGCACCATATGCATAAAAGGAGGAGATAAGAGCAGCAAAAAGATATCTCCTCAAATTTTGATTTGGGTTATGATTGATTAAAAATGGGTCCTCCCAATCAGAATTTTCAATGGGCTGAAGGACCCATGATGGTGGAGAGACATTCATCGTGTATTCTTCAGTTAAAGTTATCTCCTCCACAATTTCAGAATTATATGGTGCTTCCACAAACAATGGTAAAGAGTGTAAAACAGTGGAATGGTGTTCTTCAGGTACCGACACCGTGTCTAACAAAATGTCCAACTCCTTAATCATCTCATCATCAAGATCATAAGATTGGGCCAAGCATTCCTCTAGGAAATCGAGATAGTCGGATGAAGGATCATGATGTTGCTTGAGTGAGTGAGAAAATTCAGTTTCGATGGTGAGGGACTCTCCCTCCATGGAGTGGAATTCTTCCAAACTAGGTTCTCCATAACTAGTATGAGGCACCAAGTCGGAAGTATGCAAGGCTTTAACAATCTCTTGAATAATAGGGTCGTTTGAATTTTCAAAGTGAGCCAAGCATTCGTCCAAAGAATCTGAATTTTCACTCATGGGAGTCTCATTCTCTACATTAAAATTAAGCATGTCAAGTTGGTGGAGTGACTCAAAAATATCAACCTCGGCCATCTCTCTAGCATGCATATCTTCTAGAGACTCATAATCATTATGCCCTTGGGAAAAAGAAACCATAGGTTCATAACCATTCACCAAACCCTCATTATAGGCAACCCTACTACCGCCTTCAAATTTTATGGATTCCTCCGGTTCGTCAACCGTCATTGAAATCTCTTCATCATTAAGTTCAAAGCATCCAAAAGAGATAGTTGACTCACCATAATTGATGATGATATTGGGATAATCGAAATCAATCTCCTTTAAAAGTCTATTCATTAAATTCGAAGAAGGTGGGACTTGGGTAGCCCCATCCTCCTCATGAAAGGGGATTGATTCGATGCCCCCAGTTTCGGGCTCAACGTCTTCATAAGATGGTGAGTAAGCTTGATTTGATTGTTCATCTACATACTCATTCCATATTTTCTCAAGTATTTGTGTGTACTTATCATCATAAGAGGAAGACATTTTAGAGTGATTGTTAATAACCATGGTTGGTTCCTCCCGTGAACAAGGAGAATGGTAATTTTTCCAATTAAGACCGTACGCATTGTAGGATGAAGAGTTATATGATGGTTGATAGGCATATCCATACAAGTGATCATGCATTGTCTTAACCGGTTGGCTACTATTCACCCATTCCTTTTGTTGTTACACACCTCTTACCAAAATCGGTGGAACACTCATGTTATTTTCAATCCGGTAATCACGTAGTGTTTTCCCCAGATGATCATTATTCAATTTTGCTTCGTTCCGGTATTCCCCCATCGTCTTACGTCATGTCTCAACATGTGTATTGCTTTCATTAATGTAATCACGCATCGTCTTACGTGGGGGGATAGTGGAGGTTCTTTGAATCTTAGAAAAATACTCATGCTTGGAGGGATCCCGATCACAATGAGTTTGGGTCCCCTAATCCGACGTCTTATCCTCCAAAAGGTACTTGTACGCACCATTCGTCCAATCATACATGATGAAATTTTAAGGAATTGAAAACTACCCTAATCTAGAAAAAAGAACAAAAAGAAAGGAGATGGGGAGATGTTACCCAATAGAGTGAGATTTATGTCAGCAACAATGTCCTACAAAATCAAACAAAAAAAATGTTAGTAATCTAAAAAAAGAAAAAAAAGAAAATCTACTTCTATAAAAACTGAAAATCCTACCTAACTAAAACTACTCTATAGCTACTAGAACAATTAGAACCGTTTAACCTTTTCCCCGGCAACGGCGCCAAAAACTTGTTCGCTCGCCTAAAGTGTAAGGCTGCGATGTAGTAATAAATCTCGGTAAGACCGAGGTCGATCCACAGGGAAAGAAGTAAAAAATTTCAGCTAGTCCAATAACTTGAATCCAAGAAGTGTAGGAAAATATTTTTTAACATAAAATAGGAAAATCTGATATTTGGAAAGAACTAGAGCATCAAGGATCCACTTGTAGTAGTTCAATACTAATCCATTCATCCAAGCACAACACAATTAGAATCAAAGTCCTATCTCTCATCTAATTGGAGGATATAACATTCAAGCACAATAAGTCCCACTTAAATCTGGAAATCAGATTTTTAGTTCTAATGAAGCACATAGAACTGAAACTTGTAGCCTTCGAAGTAACAGCCATGCCAAGAGACTATGGCATGCTCTGGGGTTACTACAATTCAAATCTAAACAAACTCATCATGGCAATCTTAGAGAATTGCAAGGAACTCATGTCCAGAGTACACAAACTCTCATAATTCATCTAAAAATCCAAACTTTATTCAAACTAGAAGAAAAAGGTACTTGAAATAAAAGAATTAAAGCATTGAAACCAACTACAAATTTCACCTCTAGCTCTAGCCAAGAGGTTAACTAAGAAAAAGCATATTAAAACTAGAACTAGAACTAAGAAAAGGAAGAAAAACTAGCTGAAGGAGGCTAGGTAGCCTCCTAGGACTTGAACTCCTTGCTTCCCACGTCCTTGACTGATTTGGAATAGAAGAGAGCACCTCCTTTTATAATACAGCAAGAGTACCGCAACAAAACAGATTTTGTTTTGCTTCGTACGACTGAACCAATGGTCGGATTGCCTTCAAATTTGATTTGTAGCTTCCTTGTAATGTGATCTTCCTCATAGATGATTTATATTTCCAAGATTATCTTCTGAATGGGCCCACCAATCAGATCAGCCACCGCCTCTCAAAATCGTGCAATTCGGGTACCTTCAAAACCAGTCATCTTGCTTTCAACGCTCCAGAGTGTACAGAGGTCGGATTGATCTCAAATTTTGAATATTGGTAGAAAATTCCTCCTATACATGATAGACGGATTAGGTTGTCCAAAAATATTTTAGAATTAGGTACAAAAATTAGAACACTCAGGCCTTTTATAAAATCTGCGCAGCTGGATCTTTCTGGATGGTCTATCTTTTCTCAACCGGTACGATCAAACCACACATCCTTTTGATCTAAAACTTTGTGGTTATTCATATATGGATGTGGTCTAGAAGATGGTCAAAGTAGATTCTTCAAATCATCAATGATGGGTCACCTGGATCGGCCCGGTCGGACTTGCTTGTCTCAAGGTCCAGCGTGTACAGCATGTTTGGCTGACCGGTCTAGCTCCTTTGGCCGACCGGTCACGACCGGTCGGACCTTCTTTCTTTTCATATTTCTTCCTTTCTTTCCTCCTCTTTCTTCTTCTCTCTCCTCTCCTTGCTTTCTTCTTTCTTTGTTCCTCCTTCAACCTTCATCCAATGGCTCTAAATGGTCCCTTTTGATCTCCAATTGGGTAAAGTCCGCTCTCATTCCTACAATCACAAAACATGCCTTAAATGGGCCTTTTAAACATTCAAACCTCGCATATAATGTGATGTAATGGGTTATGACATGTATAAATTGGAGGCTCAACACTCCTTCAAGAATTCGATTTGGAAATCAAGGAAAAGAAGGGAATAGAAAATGTGGTGGCGGATCATCTCTCTCGCCTAGTCCTACCTAATTCCATTGACGAGTCACCTATTGAGGACTCATTCCCTGATGAGCAACTCTTTGTTGCTATGCATCCACTATGGTACGCTGACATAGCCAATTATCTTTCCACAGGTGCGATGCCGATTCACTGGACTGCGCAGGACAAACGTAAATTTCTAAGGGAAGTGCGCAAATTTTTCTGGGATGAACTATTACTGTTTAAATATTGCCCAGACCAAATTATAAGGAGATGTGTCCCTGATGATGAACATAACTCTGTCATCTCCTTTTGCCATGATCAAGCATGTGGGGTTCATTTTTCCGCCAAGAAAACCACTGTAAAAATTCTGCAGTGTGGTTTTTATTGGCCCACGCTATTTAAGGACACCCATGAGTTTTGCAAAGCATGCGAGCGTTGCTAAAAGTTAGGAGGATTATCCCGGTGAAATATGATGCCTCTCACCCCAATTCAACATCTTGAAGTCTTTGACTGTTGGGGCATCGATTTCATGGGACCATTCCTCTCATCTTTTAGACATGTCTATATATTGCTTGCCGTAGACTATGTGTCTAAATGAATAGAGGCTATCCCATGTAGAAGCAATGATCATCGTACGGTTCTAAATTTCCTCAAAGAAAACATACTTTCCAGATTTGGGACGCCTCTAAGCCATTATTAGTGATGGTGGTTCTCACTTTTGCAACAGGCCTTTTGAAGCCTTAATGAAGAAATATGGCATTAGGCATAAAGTGAGTACCCTATACCACCCACGGACAAGTGGGCAAGCTGAAATTTCCAATCCGAAAATCAAACAAATTTTGGAAAAGACGGTGAGGCCTGATCGCAAGGATTGGTCACTAATATTAGATGATGCACTTTGGGCTCACCGTACAGCTTAGAAGACCCCCATTGGAATGTCCCCTTATAGACTTGTCAATGGGAAAGCTTGCCACTTGCCTGTGGAAATTGAACACAAAGCCTATTGGGCAATTCAGGCCTTAAATTTTGACGTTGACAAGGCTAGCTCACTTTGCAAACTCCAATTAAATGAGCTTGATGAGATCCGGAACGATGCATATGAGAAATCGAGAATTTACAAGAGTAAGATGAAGGCCTTTCATGACAAGCACATCTTCAGGAAATCTTTCCATGAAGGACAAAAAGTGCTCTTGTACAATTCCCGACTTCATCTTTTTTCGGGAAAATTGTGATCTCGATGGACCGGCCCATACATTATTAAAGAAGTTTTTCCTCATGGGGCTGTCGAGATAGAGAATGCCACAAATGGTAATTGCTTTAAAGTGAATGGACAACGCTTAAACCATTTGTTGAGAAATTTGATTCAGAAGACATGTCCATCACTCTGGATGATCCTGTGTATCAGGATAGTTGATCTCCTAGTCTGATGGAGGTATAACGTAGGTAGGTTTAGTTATTTCTGCGGTTTAGTTTTGCTTGCTCAGCAGCATTAGTTGTTGGGTTGTAGACTTCCATGTTCGACTCTCACAGGTACTATTGTTCTCACACTCTTATATTTTACCATTGCTCTCATGTTCATGCTCATTGCATATCTTTTTACATTAAGGACAATGCAAGATTTGGTTGGGGGGTGAGATGAGATTCCTCATCTAGCATGTTGCAACATTTCGAGCATCATATGTGCAATTTTTTTTCGAATTCTCTAAAATTTTTAAACTCTTTTAGAAAACCATATTTCTATGCATTCGAGATGATACGAGTATAAGAAGAGGAGATACGAAGTGTGTGATGTGGTAAGTCTTGAACGTCTCCTAATATAATGGTTTTTATATGTGAATTCCCCTATTTATGTGATTGATAGAAAATTTGAACACTCTTACACCTAGTTCACATTACACGATTTTCATGGTTGAAGGGAGTATGTGATTTGTGGATTGGCTAAACTTAGATTTGAGGTGTTGAGGAATCAAGCCGGGGGTATTTTGTCCATCCTTGTCCATGGAAAAATAACGAAAGATATGGATTTCTAAAAATCCTATCTAATTTAAAAGAAAAATGAAAATGAAGGATGAAATTGGGAATGATGGAAAAATGGTGGAAAATTCCAAAGAGGGCTACCTATTACCAATCGGGGGATGGTCTACCCGTAACCAAAGTCGGAAATGGGACGTAGTGTGAAAGTCGTCGGAAGGACGGTAAGGCAAATTCCTATCATTGGCTTGTTGTTGCTCCGTACACCTTGAGATCTGTAGTTTAGTTGATCTATGGAGAAGAGAATCCCAGAAACTCATGAAATGAACTTTCACTATGCACACTAGGTTGAATTTGTTCGAGTTCTTCTATTTATCAATCGATCAGCGGGAGTTTCATATGGAAGCTTATTATGTTTTGAGAGTTTGAGGTTTCAACTTCTATCACCAAATTTTTTTCTGAATTTTATACTTGTATGTCTTGGAGTGGATAGAAACATGGTTTCTGAAGGAGAGTTGGGTTTGGAGGTTTGATCTTGTTCCATGCATGTTTTGCTCGGGACTAGAAAAAAGCTAGTTGGGGGGTGTGTTGAACTTCCAATTTATACATTGCATAACCCATTACATTACATTATATGCATGGTTTGCATGTTTAAAAGACCCATCTAACGCATGTTTTGTGATTGTGGGAATGAGAGTGGATTTCACCAAATTGGAGACCAAAAGGATCCATTTAGAACAATTGGATGAAGGTTGAAGGAGAACCAAAGAGAGAAGGAATCAAGTAGAAGATAGAGAAGAAGAAAGAGAAGAAGAAAAACACAGAAGGAATCATGTTAAAAGACCTGGCAGGGCCAGAAAAACCAAAGTGCAGAGCTGCAGGGCCATAGAAGTAAAATGCAGAAAGTTGCAGTTTCTGAAGATTGATCCAGAGATTGATCCGTCGATTGATCGCTCACCCTGAGCGATTGATCGATAGACTTGAGCGATTGATCGCTCACAACAGAAATTTGACAAAATTGTTGCTGGAGTGAAGTGAAGAATTGCGATTGATCGCCCAGCCTGAGCGATTGATCGCCCATCCCATAGATCAATCGCCAGAATGCAGATTTTTAAGAAATTTGGAAAAAACTATCTGGACACTTTTTGCACCCTCCGATTGATCGCTGGATACTGATCGATTGATCGCCATAAGTGACCAATTGATCTCTTAGCCAGTCAATTAATCACCAGAACCGAAAGATGCAGTTTATACAGTTATTTGAACTAGCGATTGATCGCCCAGTCTGAGCGATCAATCGACAATGCGCCCAGTTTAGAAATTTCCAAGTCTGGCTCCGATTTTCCCTACGCAGTACGTAACCTTACGCAAGTTCTGGAAGATTCTTACGCAACAGAGCTTCCCCACTATAAAAGCACACCTAGGGGCTCTTCCGAGGGTATCATAGAAGCGAAGGGACGTCGTGGGAGAGGACGAATGTCGTCGTGGAGTTTCTGCAACCCACTAAACTCCGGTTTTTGTAGTTCTATATTTTCTTATTTGAATTCTAGTTGTAGTATGACAATGCTCGGATAGAATCTCTCAACTAAGCCTGAGAGGTGAAGCTTGTAGCCAATTTCATGTTTGATTCAGTTAATTCAAGTAATTCTACTTCAAGTTTGGATTTTTACTTATTCTAGTTCTTAAAGTTGATAATTTTAGATGTTTTATGAGAGTTCATGTGCTCCGGACATGGATTCCTTGCAATTCTCTGAGATTATCATGTTGTGCTTGTTTAGATTCGAATTATAGTAATCCTTGAGTAGGCCATAGTCCATAGGCATGGCTGTTACTCCGAAGGCTATGATTCTGAATTGTACATTGTTGAATGTAATGCCCCAGATTTTCGAGATTTATTTGAAAATATTTGAAAATTCATTTTTAATTTATTTTTTATTAATTATCGTACATTTACCGTTGATTTGTGAATAGCGGGACATCCGTAGGAGATCTGATAGGGGACCCTTTACCAAAGTTGCTTAGAATGATCCCATAAACATCGTAGAAAGATCAAATTTCAAAAATCACGCACTTTTCAGATAATTACGAAAATGCCATTAGTTAAACTTAAATTGAGATGCCATTTTTAAGTATTATAGTTTCTGACGATCACTTTCACTGCAGAACCCTGGATTTAAGCTTTTGGGCACATATTAACCATACACATCAAATTTCAGCCCTTAAATCATAGTAAAAGTAGTCCGATTGTCAAATCAGCCCCTTAACCCTTGATTTCCATGTCCATCGAGTGAGGAAAGTAGATGGTTAGTCGTAGTCGAATATTTCTCTTCATATGAGTGACTTGGATTGTTTTTATCATGAACCAATAGTATGATTTGAGTGCCCCACCTTGATAAGCATCTTTCTTATGCGCGAAGTTATACCGTTTTAAAAATTAACGAGTTACCAACTCTTTTTAAATCTGAACCTTTCAATTTACCCACTTCTCACCATCAATCGCTTCTCAAATTTGGACAATTTATTATACTCATATGACTACGAGTTTACATAAAGTTTGGACCCCGATCTATAATCCTACACTGTTAAACCACAAAGCCAACCCCTTTCCTTTTCCGCCAAAAGTTTAAATTTCAAATCTATGCATTCCTCACCATCAATCAACCACTAAACTTTGTACAATTGTTTGCCTATCATGACTACATATTTTCTCAAAATTTAGGCCCTGATCATCAAACGTAGACCGTTAATTGAGATCTAGCCCATTTTAGCACCCGTTAGGCCATTTTCAAGGATCGGCCAATTTAGAATGTGGATCATCAAGAAATTTACGTATTCTGACTCTACTCTTCGAGCTTGATAAGATGAACGGATTGGAATTGATCATAGATCATCCGAATATTGAGATTTGAGAAACCCACCTCAAGAGGTTGTTACACAAGACATCAAGACCTCGCGTGCACATCCCTCTCCATATTTCTACTACGCACCTCCAAATCCTTCTCCTAACCCTAGCCTCCATGCCCTATAGAGAGAGAGAGAGAGAGAGAGAGAAGAAGAGAGTTTTTTTTCATATTTTTCTAGCGGCTAGGATCTTCTACAACCCTCTTCTTCTAAGTCCATCCTAAGGTGAGGATTTTCCTTCAAGCCTTTCATTAATAATATTATGATTTTCATAAGTTTCTTTTGTAGCATGTGAAATTGTTTTGTTTTGAATTGCTGATCCATATAACATGAAGTTTAATGTAAGATTTGTAATGAATATCATTATATAATGATGTGATTCATTGTTTAGATTTTTTACTAAGAAGCATGTGTATTTGTGTTATTTATCTTTGTGAAATCTATGCCCTTATTTACTTAATCTATGTTTTACAAGTAACATTGGTTTTCATATTGTGATATGAAATATGTGTATAAGATCATCATATGGACATCCCATTATTGTATACTCTTTGTCCCTAAGTTGGTAAAATTATTCGATTTAGAGAGATGGAACCCATGAGAGGTGTCCATGATGGAAGAATATCTCTTGACTTAACTGAGAGAATGAAGTGCTTGTTTGTCAATGGATCCTTACATGTATATGATGCTTGATTGGATCCATTTACATTACACGAGTATTTTAATGAATTTGGTCATGATGTACAACATTGACTTTTTGGGACATGATGAAATCATAAAACGGGACAATGAGTAGACACTAATGGTATACAAATTCTCATGAGCCGGGGTTGGTGCTATGGACACTAATCTCGTGCTGTCGGCCTATGCTGGGTTGCTTGCGACTCCCCATAGTGACCATTGAGTTTTATTTAAATCGGTTGTATGCGAAAACACTTAAATAAATGTGAAACTAAAGTCATGCATTCACTTGGCTCCATGTGGGTGTACGGAATTGAGAATAGGCTAGAGCGTCCTACTTCTCCCGTACACTGTCACGTGTAGATTTAGGCTATGAGCGTCCCGTTTCTCACGTGGTCGAGCAAAACTATGGGCTTGTGCGTCCCAGGAACCTCTGGTGACTAGTGGCTAGCATGAAGTCGTAACAGGGAGTTTCCCACTTCATGTATTGTGATTCTAGCCAGGGTGCCTTAGCCAGAGCATGCATTCCATGCATCACATTAACAAAGATTTTTAGTTGGTTGTTTTGATTTGATTAAATGATAATATACTGCTTGCGTTTACTCTGTACCGTTATTATTATTCTTGATTGTCTTGGAGGAAATATTCCCCACTATGATAGCGTTTAACGCTATCCCAAACACAATTTAGATGATGCAGGTGAAGATCCAGGTATTGAACCCGATTTTTAAGGAAAAGAGTTCGATGTTCGTACAATCACATGGCGGATGACGATGTTAGAGAAACTTAATTGATGTTATCATTTATTAAATATTTCTTTTAAGTAGTTGATACATTTATGGAATTGTAATAAGTCTTCAAGAGAAGACATGATTTTGTATTTTAATTAATCAGTATGGATATTGGTTGGTTCTCTTATTTAAACATTGATGATGAAGTAGTAAGTTTGATAGAATAAGATGAACATTTGTTTCCGCCATTGTGCTTGAATGCTATATTTCATTATTTAACAAATCAATTAGTCCATGATTTACTTGGGAATTCGGCCGTCGTGTTATACACGAGAGTCAAAAATCTCGGGTCGTTACATTGAATGGGACTAGAACTTGGAAGTTCAACTTGAGTAGGATTGAATGTGCTTCAAAGCTTTATTTTCCAACTAGATGAGAGATAGGACTTCAAATCTAGTTGTGCTCTATGCTTGGATTGATTGGATTGACATGGGATTTCTACAAGTGGATCCTTGAATGCCTTAGTATCTTAAATTACTGGTTTTCATTAAGTTAATGTTTTAGCATAATTATTCCAATTGAATCTCATTATCTATTGCAAACTGAGTTGCTGGAATAGTTTGGAACCTGTTCTCCAATTCCCTGTGGATCGACCTCGGTCTTACTGAGTTTTATTACTACATCGCAACCTTACACTTGAGGCGAGCGAACATTATACTATATGCTAGTCTTGTGATTGGACCCACTTAGGCTTGGAAGCCTAAGTATTCTTGCGTAGTTTAATTTGTTAAAACTGTTAAGTAGGCGAAAAGAATTTCAAAAAGGTCCTAATCCCCCTCATAGGACTTAGCCATAATACTAGTTGCTCTCATAAGCTTCCACATACATACGCCTCGTATTCATAAAAGGCGTAATTTCATTTTATGTCTCCTAAGAAGTTGTAGAAGGTAGACATCCAATCCCATTGCTTTATGTGGTATAGTCCACTTAAGCTTTAGAATTGCCTCATTTTTGGGCTCATGTGCTAAAATGATTTCACCAAATGGATGAATGGTTTGGATAGAACACATACATTATGTTAAGGCCCACAAAACTTGATGTTGTCAAATAAAGGAAGTCCATGGTGCGTGACACACCATGCGGATTGCCTAATGATGCTACCCGTAGCTAGGTGCTACTTGTTGATTAGGTCACATGTACCTAGATGAAGGGAAAACACAACAATGAGCTTCATCCAAAACAGTTGTCCCCAAGAAGTTTTTAATGGTGGCTGTTCAATCACCACTGTTTCTGTAGCGTGGTCCACATGAGATTAGGATCTGCCTCACTTTTGGGTTCATGCCATAAAATAATCTTAAAAATTGAATAAATGGTGTGGATAAAGCACATACATCATGGTGGGGTCCACAGAGCACCGACCAAGCAATCTCCTTCCGCTAGAAGTGTTGCAAAGGTCAGGGGAGTGGATTAGGTACTACCCCCACGGGCGCGAATTATGTGTTACCCCAGGAACAGCTTAGTGGGTGTTACCCCTACCGTATGGCCCACATGGATGATATTTTGTATATCCACTCCATCCATCCATTTCTAAAGCCCATTTTAGGATGAGGTTCTAAAAATTATGCAGATCCAAATCTCAAGTGGACCATACCACTAGAAACAGTGTGATTAAGTGCCCCACCATTAAAAATTCCCATGTTCCATCTCCACTATTACATAATTTAATCTTTCTTTTAATTTGATTTTATGCATGCCACGTTTACAATTTTTAAGTACCTGCACATCAAGTAGGTCAAGAGATTGTACAATGCCATTTGTACAAGTGGGTTAAGGGATTGTACATGTGTGGCCCACTAATTCGACGGGACATGATATTATTATTATTATTATTTTTTACAGTCAAAGCATTTCTTATTGGAGGTAATGAGTCAAAAGTATATTAAGTGGGATCCTAGAGATGAATGGTCTAATATCGTCCTTGTGTGAGACATCATGGTCCATTAATCGAAGGGTTATAATTATTCTATCAAGAAAAGCACAACACATGGTCCATTAATTAAGGGGTCATGTTTGAAAGATATATATGGATTGTGTATAGGTGTGCTAAATTTGTGGAAAGGTGTTATATGCAAAATGATGGAGATAAGATTTCACGCGGAAATGCCCATAACGTCCATTCGACTCTCGAGATTATATGATCGAGAGTCGAAATGTTGGATAGGTACGAGACGTCCATTCGACTCTCGAGATTGGCTGATCGAGAGTCGAATGTTTGATAGGTGCGGGACGTCCATTCGACTCTCGAGATCACCTGATCAAGAGTCATAGATTGAAAAATACGGAGCAGCTATTCGCAAGTCCCGAGTCTTCATAATCGATAGTCAAATACGGCAAAGCTCGATCCGCGAGCAGACCTTCTCACAAGTCGTTGAAAGACATTACACCCAAAATATGTACTTGGACTCGCGACCACATTTTAACCTGCGAGCAACTTTACCACGGGCGTCTCCTTCCTTTTCGGAGGCCATGACTCCCAGCTACGGGCGTCTCCTTCCTTTTCGGAGGCCATGACTCCCAGCTACGGGCGTCTCCTTCCTTTTCGGAGGCCTTGACTCCAACTATGGCTTCCGGCCGGATCCAGCCGGATTTCAAGGGATTACCATCTAGGGGCGCGATTGTTGGAATAAGTCATTGGGTTGGATCTGACTAAAAAGATAGGATCTTATCCCACGAAATCAGCGGATTCTCAGTATCGTATGCGACATCAATGGGATTTCGACATCTCATGTAACAGATTGGATTGCTTCAGATCTATATAAGGGGGTGGCTCCATTGAGAGCAGGTACGCATCATTCAATCTTGGTCCCGTTTTGCTTGGCTTCTCTTCTGTGGCCTAACTTAAGCGTCGGAGGGCTAACGGCTGGTCCCCAGCCACCCTTATTCGCTGTCTTGCTTCAGGTCTGGTGGTGGAAATCCCTGCTGGAGCAAAGGAGAAGAGCCGGAGGATCTCGTTACAAAAACTGACATTAACAGTTTGGCGCCGTCTGTGGGAACGACTTGATCATCAAAATCAATCGTGTTAACTATCGATCAAAATCCTTCGGTGATGCCTCCTAAAAAGACAGTTCATCCTTCAACTTCGAGGCAGGCACCACCTCCGCCCGGTGAGACGGAATCCGCACCTGCCCTCCCACCTGTTCCGACGGATATCCCTCAAGGAGCCCCAAATATGCCATCAACAAATCCATTATTGGAGGCCTCTGGAAATCAGGATGATGTCCTACGATTCCTCGGGAACACTCTCCTAACTCTAAACGCCGGAGTTCAGGCACTGTCAAATCGACTTAATCAGCACTTCCCTGAACAGCAAAGACAACCCTCCGAAGGGTTACCACCGCCACCCATACCAGTTGCTTCCAGACATTCTATGGATGAACCACAAGTCCCACCACTTGGTGGCCATCCCCCTGTGCCGTCTCCACATTCTATACATTCCAGTTCGCCTCGACAACCTCAACCGCAAGGCTCCACCGCCGAAACGTCTAGCTATACCTTGCCATGGGAAGGAGATCTCAAAAGAATCCAAGACCGTTTTGATATCATGGAGCAGAAATACCAGGCAAATCGGCCATCTGCTGTCATGGCGGCAATACATCAATCTGAATCTCCCTTCACAAGCGAGGTCATGGAAGCCCCGTTGCCCAGAAAGTATCGAACGCCTGTTATCGCTCCGTATACAGGCATTGGCGATCCTCTGGAACATCTGGAAACATATAGGTCCCTCATGGAGTTGGAGGGACATGGTTCAGAAATCATGTGTAGGGCTTTTCCCCTTACATTGAAGGAAGCGGCTCGTACGTGGTTTCGGGGGTTAAAGCCACTTTCCATCAGTTCTTTTTCCCAATTATCGGAGATATTTCTTTCTCAATTCATGGGAAGTATTCGCATTAAAAAGCCAGCCTCCCATCTGATGAATCTGAAACAGCAACATGGGGAGACAATAAAAGAGTTCACAGTACGGTTCACTGCTGAAGCCGTTCAAACTGAGGGTTACACTGAAGAAAAGGGTCTCACAGCCCTCATTGCTGGAATAACGAGCGAGAAATTTAGGTTTGCTTTAGATAAGAGCCCGCCGAAAACTATGGCGGAATTCCAAGCTAAAGCTCAGAAATACATCAATGCAGAAGAAGTCGCATTGACACGCCATGGAGTACAAAGTAAGAAACGCAAGCCAGAAGGAACCTCTACAGATAAAAAATACCATCGCGATCAGCGCGATCGTTCTCCCAGGAAGCCTTACTCTGGTAAATATCATAATTACACTCCTCTTAATCGGTCTCCTGAAAAGGTTTTAATGGAGATAAAACACAAGCCATATGTGAAGTGGCCTGCAAAGATTAAATCCGATCCCGAGAAGAGAGATAAGAGTAAGTTCTGTTACTTCCACAAAGATCACGGGCATAGGACCCAGGACTGTATTTCTCTACGAGACCATATCGAAGCCCTTATTCGAAAAGGCCATCTCCAGGATTATGTTGCTCGTAAGAATCGGTCACCAGAAAGGGCGAAGACCTCATCTCGCCAAAAGGAACCGTCTCATCATCAAACCGACCAAGAGGATGCTGAGCCCACAGGAGAAATTCGCACTATCGTCGGGGGTCCAGCTTGCGGGGGTGACTCTCAAGCTTCAAGAAAGGCATACGCCCAAAAGGCGTCTAAAGAACCCCAGCAGATCTATTGGCTGGAACGAACGTCCAACTCATCGAAGGCTAGCCATCCCCCAATTTCTTTCACCCTCGAAGATGCAGCGGGAATTCATTTCCCTCATGAAGATTCCATCGTAGTCACACTGAAGGTATCAAATTATCTGACTCATCGAATTATGGTGGATACAGGTAGCTCGGCCGATATTCTGTATTTGGAGGCTTTCGACAAGATGGCACTTGCCAGAAACCTCCTCAAGCCAGTATCGACCCCTCTTGTCGGCTTTGGAGGAGAAGTGGTAACACCTGAAGGAAGTATCGATCTCCCAGTCACCTTTGGGGAGAGTCCAGCGAAGACCACCCTCTTCGTAAACTTCCTCGTCGTGGATCGAAAATCAGCATATAACGCCATCTTGGGGAGACCGTCTCTAACTAAGGTTGGAGCGGCCTTGCACCCTTCATATTTATGTGTTAAATTTCCGACCCCAAATGGCATAGGGGTCGTGCGAGGAAGTCAGCAGGAGGCACGGTCCTGTTACCAGATAGCCCTCCAAGATCGAAAGAAGGCTCAAGCGACACCTGTCATGGAAATAGTTCAAGGTTCATCCGACGTTCTCGCCACCGCGTTGGATCCAAGGGAAAATGCTCTGAAATCAGGAACTCCAGGGGAGGAAACAGTGGCGATCCGCTTGACCGAAGACGACCAGTCTAAGATCGTGTACATCGGTTCCTCCTTAAACAGTATCCACCGCGAAGATTTGATCCGTTTCCTCACTGAATACCAGGACGTGTTTGCTTGGTCTCATAAAGATATGCCGGGCATCGATCCTGATGTCATCGTACATCGTCTCAACATTGACCCGAAGCATAAACCCGTATATCAACGTCGACGTGCCTTTACTGCAGAAAGACAAATGGCGATCAAAACTGAAGTTGAAAAGCTGCTCGCGGCAAATTTCATAAAAGAAGTTGACTACCCACAATGGGTCGCCAACGTAGTTCTCGTCCGGAAAGCTAATGGCAAATGGAGGATGTGCGTCGACTATTCAGACTTAAACAAAGCATGTCCCAAAGATAGCTTCCCGACACCACGAATCGACCAGTTGGTCGACTCAACAGCTGGACATGCTCTCCTCAGTTTTATGGATGCTTATTCTGGTTACAACCAGATTATGATGCATCCACCTGATGGCCAGCATACTGCCTTCATCACAGATCGAGGACTATATTGCTACCAGGTAATGCCGTTTGGTCTCAAAAATGCAGGGGCCACTTATCAGCGTCTTGTCAACAAAATATTCGCTGCTCAAATCGGTAGGAATATGGAAGTATATGTTGACGATATGCTCGTGAAAAGCATCGATGAAGATGACCACATTCCTGATCTTCGAGAAGCCTTTGATCTGATGAGGAAGTATCAGATGAAATTAAATCCAGAAAAATGTGCGTTTGGAGTATCTGCGGGGAAATTTCTTGGGTTCATGGTTGGCCAACGTGGAATTGAGGCGAATCCCGAAAAGATTAAAGCATTGATAGAGATGAAATCCCCAGTGACTCTGAAGGACGTTCAGCGTCTAGCTGGTCGCGTCGCATCATTGAACAGGTTCATCTCGCGAGCATCTGACAAGTGCCTGCCCTTCTTCAAACTCCTTCGTGCAACGGCCAAGTCTGATTGGAGGTGGACACCTCAATGTGAAGAAGCTTTTCAACAACTGAAGCAATATATGAGCGCTCCCCCCATTTTATCTAAGCCTGTGGCACATGAGCAACTCATTCTTTATTTATCTGTCTTCCACGGCCGTTAGTGCCGCTTTAATAAGAGAAGATTCCGGGGTACAAAGGCCCGTTTATTATATCAGTCGAGCAATGGTTGATGCAGAAACTAGGTATTCTGATTTGGAGAAATTGGCCCTAGCCTTAATCACGGCAGCTCGAAAACTACGACCATACTTTCAAGCCCATGCTATTTTAGTACCAACAAATCATCCACTACGTCAAGTCTTTCAAAAGCCTGAGGCTTCCGGGCGCTTAATTAAATGGGCGGTCGAGATCAGCGAGCATGATATTTCATTCTGTCCTAGGACCGCAGTCAAGGGCCAGGCCGTGGCTGACTTCATCGCCGAATTTACATATTCTTCTGAAGATAGCGCCATGACCAGCGACCAGCCTTCTTGGTCGCTCTTTGTGGACGGGTCGTCACGGGCCAGTGGCAGTGGAGCGGGCCTGATTTTAGTGGCTCCAGACGGGTCGCATTTTCAATACGCTCTGCGTTTCGAATCACGCGTCTCCAATAATGAAGCAGAATATGAGGCCCTTATTGTTGGCCTCGAGCTAGCCGTTGTCCTCGCAGTCCAGAATTTGATAATTCATAGCGACTCCCAGCTCATTGTCAACCAAGTCCTTGGCGAATTCGAAACCAAAGAAGAAAGAATGGCCTTATACAAGTCTCGTGTCCTCATCCTGCTCGCCAAACTGAAGATTTACAAAATATTCCATATCCCTCGCGAGCAGAACCAACTGGCCGATTCCTTGGCAAAACTCGCTTCTGCACCAGAATCAGAACTATCACATTCGATCCCCATTGAGCACCGTCAACACTTGAGTATCGACCAAGTGACTCCCGAGCAAGTTATATCGGTACAATCGTCTCCATGCTGGATGGATCCTATCATCCTTTATCTCAGAGATGGATACCTACCAGAAAACAAGAAAGCTGCAAGACAAATTCAGCTTCGAGCTGCCAGGTACACCTTACAAGATGGAATCTTGTTGCGAAAAAGCTTCTCCTTGCCTTATTTGAGATGTCTTCACCCAGAAGAAGCACATCGTGTTCTAGATGAAGTACACCAGGGGGCATGTGGTAATCATCCCAGGGGGCGATCTCTAGCATATAAAGCGATGAGGCAAGGATATTATTGGCCTACTATGAAAGCAGACGCCATAGAATTTTCTAAAAAATGCGACAAGTGTCAACGATATCAACCTATACCTCGTGTACCGTCTGAGCGGATGACCCCAGTCGACAGCCCTTGGCCTTTTGCTCAGTGGGGGATCGATATCATCGGTCCCTTACCTATGGGAAAGGGACAGAATAGGTTCGCGATCGTGGCGGTTGATTATTTCACCAAATGGGCCGAGGCAGAACCATTAGCCAAAATTACTGAAAAACAAACTACTAAGTTTATGTGGAGAAATATTATATGTCGCTTCGGACTTCCTCATACCATAATTACCGATAACGGAACGCAGTTCGACAACGCAGCCTTTCATGAATTTTGCGACAAATGGAAGATACGTAATCTCCGCACTTCTCCATATCATCCACAGGCGAATGGGCAGGTCGAGGCAGTGAATAAAATTATAAAGCATCATCTGAAGACCAAGCTAAGTGAATGTAAAGGGGTGTGGCCAGAACTTCTGCCAGAAGTGTTATGGGCCTATAGAACCACGGCTTGTACATCGACAGGTGAAACTCCTTTCTCCTTAGCATTTGGTGTTGACGCAGTGGTACCAGTGGAAATTCAAGTGCCCTCATACCGGATCGAACAGTATGATCCCGCGAGCAATCAGGAAAATATCCGACTTCATCTCGATCTCTTGGAAGAGCGAAGAAATGCTTCCCAAGTACGAGTGGCGGCATATCAACAACGTATTGCTCGTTATCGGAATGCAAAGGTTCGACCTAGATCCTTCCAGTTCGGAGATTTGGTTCTAAGGCGAAATCTTGGAATTCCTGTTCGTTCATTGGATCCGAATTGGGAAGGCCCGTATCGGGTTATTAGGGTTGTGCGACCCGGTACTTATTATCTTGAAGACATGCAAGGGAAGCCTGTACGTCGCCCTTGGCACGTGGAGCATTTGCTAAGATACTACCCCTAGATTCGATATAGTTTATCATAACATTTTATGAATAAAGTGACATATCTTTTGGCCGCTACTCCATTTATATGGACCGGAATAGCCCTGAAGAGTGCTTACACGTCCTCTTGGCCAATTGCCTACCTTTGGTAGGATTGAAATCATTACTAGTTGGTCGCTTCTCCATTCTCATGGACCTGAACAGCCCCGAAGAGAATGAATACCATCTCTTGACCAACCTTTTGCCCTTGGTAGAATCAAAATCTCAATCGATAGATCAGTCTATCTCAACGCGGACATGGTCTCACGACCCCCGGATTGAGTCTAATTCATTTTTTCATGAGTTACTCGCGATTGGTGAGAGGAGGAATCGCACTCCAAAATGCGAGCACCACAGCTCGTGCTCAAATTAGGGCAGCGAACGGGGTCACATCCTGATCGCGAGCAGCTTAGCTCATGCTCGAATTAAAGGGTCACATCTCTGACGAATCCATTCAAGATTAACAAGCAAAAAAAAAAAAAAAAAAAAAATGAAAGATGAAGGGAGAACAGCAACGAAACAGCGACACTTCCAAAAACATCTTTTCATTAATAATCAGATGATTACATATACATGAGCGCAGATACAGGGGAGGAAAATAAAAGCAAATCAATCGCTTGGAGGAGCCACGCTCTCGACTTCAGGGCCCATTTCAGGAGCCCCTCCAGCCTGCGTGGCTTCGGTCACCTCGTTCTCGGCAGCAGCTTGCTCTTCTGCAGCTATGATGGTCGCGACTCGACCGAATTCCCCCATATCGAAGGATGGGATCATTCGTTGCACTACTCTTAGTGCAAAGTCTCGACCAGCATCGTATGACTCATATCGTTCATCGTCATACAGCTGCGAAGTCTGGAGCTCGGAAACTGCCCGAGTACCTTCCTCCGAGAGCATTTTTACAAGGGCGACTCTCTCCTCGTCCCAGTGGATCGAGTCGTCCTTAAGCTGCGCAAGAGCGGTGCGCTCCCTAGTCAGGTTGTCGTAGGCCTCCTTGAGCTACGACCTGGCTCCCGCGAATTGCTCCTCTAATGAGATCTTGTCCTGTCGGAAGATCTCCCTCTCTCTCTCTGCCTTCTCCTTCAGACCCGTGAGCTTCACGTAGTCTGAGTCCAAGGCCTGATACCTGTCGGTCAGGACTTGGATCTTCTCGATGAGGATCTTTTTCTCCTCATCTCTCTTCGAGATCACTGCCTCACGAGCCTTGAGCAGTTGATCTCTTCCTTGAACTGCCTTCTCCAAGGCAGTCCTCTTTCCCTCAGCCTCCTCTATCGTGCGACGGGCGGCAACGATATCACGCCTCGTTCGCAGAATAAGATCCAAACCCTGCAAAGAGATGAAAAATATAAGATTTCTGGAACGTAACAACAGGTCGAAACAGATCTTGACGAAGTCTTACCTGAACCATCCTCATCCCCGCTTCAAGGATAAGGTTCTCAGGGCTTGGCTCGGGGAGAGAGCCGAAGGCATGAGGCGGGACGTTCTCGAACAAGAACTTACACACAGGGTGGAGGTGGCGTGGAATCGAGTACGTCCCACTCCCAGACGGTTGGGCAACGACCAAACCGGCCTGCTCGAGAGGTAGAGGCATGGACTCGCGAGCAGGTCCCTGCTCGGCGGCTGGGACCAGTTCCCGAGCAGGAGTTGGCTCTTGAGGCTCTACCTGCTCTCGAGCCTCTTCAACTGGGGGGCAGCTGGACCCCACCCCATCTGGGGAATTATCTGCAATGTTGATCACTGGTGGCCCAGGTGCGACCACCAGTGAAGGGATAGTAGGCCCAGCTGGGGCCCCCGCCATGCTCGCGGGAAGGGCAGGCTGATCGCTGCCCGCGCGGATGGAAGATTGAGACGGTTCGGCAGGGGTTTTCTTCTGCCTTTTGGAACCTGTGCCCTTCAGACGGGGCAGTAGGCCTCTCTTCTCTCCAGCCTTCGTCATTTCGACTTCTCTTCTGGATATGAGGCCTGCTGCTACAAGTCACGAAGGAGATAAGCAAGCCTCGATATGCCTATCTCCGACAGGCACCTTATACACTCTGACGATCTTCTCGTTGATCCCACCTTTCAAATTCGGTTTCCGCAATGCTGGGATACCTGCGAGCACAAATAATGGTCAAACGAAGCAAAACCCTAAAAATTATTCTAAGGAAACTGCACAATACGGGATTGTGTCTACCTTCACAGAAAAACCGGGTCACTCCTGGACCCCTGGAGGAGGCAGACTCCCAGCTCCCGGAAGCATAGAACCACCGCTTCCTCCAGCAGGGATAGTTCGAGGAGGGCTTACCCAACACGAAGTTATCCCGGTGCCAGTAACATAAATAATACCAGCCTTCGCTGGATGGAGCTTTCTTCAGACGGAACATACGGAGGAACTCCTCCGCCGTGAGTTCCCCGTTGCCAGCCTGAGCCCAAAGGGCAAAGGAGCCCAAAACCACCCTCCACCCGTTCACAATGAGTTGCCCAGGGGCAATCTTGTAACACCGTAATACATCGCGAACAAAGGGATGGAGGGGAAGGCGTACCCCCAGGATGAGCTGGTACTCGTAAAATGCTACGCATCCTGGGGGGGGGGGGGGGAGTCGGGTGTTTCTCCACCTCCGGGCAAGCGGAGAGTTACGGAATCAGGGATTTGGTATCTCTCCCGTAGCTCAGCCAGCCGGTCCTCCGATAAAACGGAAGGATATCCGGCTGCTGTGTATCTCCCCGCCGAAACCCTTGCACTGCTGGAGGCAGAGGACTCCGGAGTGGCATCACCAAGGGGGACAGTAGTCTCGTCAGAGTTCCCAACCATGGGGAGATGAAAATAAAAGAAGAAGAAAAAGGAAGTATACCGGGGAAAAGAAAGAATGAGCACCGGAAGAGGAGGAAGAATGGAAAGAAAGGGTTGCAGGATTCTTTCGAATAAACTTCTGTAGAAAATCAAAGAAATGGCGGACTCCGTATATTTATAGGCAATCATTCCGCCATATCTGATGGCACGTGGCAGTCCCTCGTTGGACACAACGCTCGAGCAGGCACGCCCATTAACTCCTCAAACACGTGGCGAGCGCCCCTTCATTTTCCATCAGCGAAAAGGCTGCGGAAAGCTGGCGCTCATTAATTTCAGCCCATCATGAGGGGTGCCGTTCTCGATGAAGGTAGCGAGCGGTTTCGTGTGATAGTGAGCTAAGTCCTTAAGAATTCTTGGCGGCAAGGACTTGGGGGGCATCTGTTATATGCAAAATGATGGAGATAAGATTTCACGCGGAAATGCCCATAACGTCCATTCGACTCTCGAGATTATATGATCGAGAGTCGAAATGTTGGATAGGTACGAGACGTCCATTCGACTCTCGAGATTGGCTGATCGAGAGTCGAATGTTTGATAGGTGCGGGACGTCCATTCGACTCTCGAGATCACCTGATCAAGAGTCATAGATTGAAAAATACGGAGCAGCTATTCGCAAGTCCCGAGTCTTCATAATCGATAGTCAAATACGGCAAAGCTCGATCCGCGAGCAGACCTTCTCACAAGTCGTTGAAAGACATTACACCCAAAATATGTACTTGGACTCGCGACCACATTTTAACCTGCGAGTAACTTTACCACGGGCGTCTCCTTCCTTTTCGGAGGCCATGACTCCCAGCTACGGGCGTCTCCTTCCTTTTCGGAGGCCATGACTCCCAGCTACGGGCGTCTCCTTCCTTTTCGGAGGCCTTGACTCCAACTATGGCTTCCGGCCTGGATCCAGCCGGATTTCAAGGGATTACCATCTAGGGGCGCGATTGTTGGAATAAGTCATTGGGTTGGATCTGACTAAAAAGATAGGATCTTATCCCACGAAATCAGCGGATTCTCAGTATCGTATGCGACATCAATGGGATTTCGACATCTCATGTAACAGATTGGATTGCTTCAGATCTATATAAGGGGGTGGCTCCATTGAGAGCAGGTACGCATCATTCAATCTTGGTCCCGTTTTGCTTGGCTTCTCTTCTGTGGCCTAACTTAAGCGTCGGAGGGCTAACGGCTGGTCCCCAGCCACCCTTATTCGCTGTCTTGCTTCAGGTCTGGTGGTGGAAATCCCTACTAGGAGCAAAGGAGAAGAGCCGGAGGATCTCGTTACAAAAACTGACATTAACAAAAGGCAATAGCATATTTTGTCTCATATTTTATAAATGATAGAAATTAAGACAATAGGGGCAAATATGACAAATTGTCATTTTTCAGACATTTATGGTTTTTTTTACCAAGCAAGTTTTTGTGAAAAAAATACTTATTTTCAGAATCAGGACTTTTTTCAGACAAATTACCAAACGAATTTTTCAGTACTTGTAAGTACTTAAATTTAGCACTTTAAGTTTCCAGCACTTAAATTAAGTTTCAGATCTTATTTTTTAGTTTACCAAACAACACCTAAGACTACCCTAGAGCTACAAGAACAATTAGAACCGTTTAACCTCTTCCTCGGCAACGGCGCCAAAAACTTGTTCACTCCCTAAGTGTAGGGTTGCAATGTAGTAATAATCTCGGTAAGACCGAGGTCGATCCATAGGGAAGGAGGTAAACAATTCAAAGTATCCTAATAACTAGAATCTTAAAAGGGGTTTATGAAATCGGTTTTAAACATGAAACGGAAAAAATCTAAGAATAAAAGGGTAATTAGAGCATCAAGGATCCACTTATAGCTCTCCCTGATGTATAATTCATATTGGTCTCTCAATTACTCAACTAGAATCGAAATCAAATCTTATCTAACCGGATTATAAAGCGGTTATATTATCAAAATAATCCAACATATGTGTTGTTCATCAACATGATTCCCTCAATTCAAGTTAGGACTTGGGCACACTCAATTGCATAGGCCAATTCTAGTTCCAATAGATTAAGATCACAACTATAATAATCATTAAACCCTATCACAAAGCTTAACTAATATCATAGCTTGTACTTGATTCAAATCATATAAATAAGCAACACATAATTCAGAATTTCTAGAAAAGATAAAACTTTTGGTTTGAGGTTCCCACATGAAGATCCAAGTCTAGAGCGTCTTGAATCTGATTCCTCGGAGCGTACAGGTCTAGAGCTTTACAAAATAATTAAGATCTAAGACAATTCTTCCAAACATCCATGAGTCATCATAAGATTAAGAAAAACTACTTAGAACTTTATTAAAACTCAATAAACCATTGGTTAACGTTAAGAATTCAACTTGAAACCATTAAAAATGAATTAAACCATCTAAGAAAACTATAAGCTTCACCTCTTAGCTCTAGCTAAGAGGTTAACTAATGAAAAATATAAAAATAAACTAGAACTAGAACTAGAACTAGATGAAGAAGAAAACTAGTTGTATGAGGCTAGGAAGCCTCCTAGGTCTTGAATCTTTTGCTCCCCACGTTGCTAGATGCCCTAGGAATGAAGTGGAGGCCTCTTTTTATAACTTTCACACTCCACAAACGAAGAATCTTCGAGAATTTGCATACAAGTTATGCATTGCACAGAGAAAATCGGAAGCCAGACTTAAAACTTTCTATTTTTGGGTCTAGGCGATTGATCAGTTGGGCTGGGCAATCAATCAACTTTTCGGGCCCAACTGTAAAAACTGCAATCTAGACATCTGGGTGGTCGGGCGATCAATCACAAGTGGTTGGGCGATTGATCATTGGGTCCAAAAAGTGTCCAGAGAGTTTCAGCAACAAATCTAAAAAATTTGCATTCTGTCGATTGATCTTCAAACTCTGTCGATCAATCGCTCAGGATGAGCAATTAATCGCTCAGGCTGGGAGATGAATCGATAATTCATGCTTTAGTCCAGCAACAAATCTGCCAAAATCATTATTCTGTCGATTAATCTACAGGCTCTGTCGATCAATTGATTAGGCTGGGTGATCAATAGCTCAGGCTGGGCGATCAATCGCTGGATCACTCTCTGGATCAATTTCAGAACTGCAACTTTCTGCATATTAATTTTCTAGCCCTGCAGCTTTGCACTTTGGTTTTTTTGGCCCTTCCAGGTCTTTTAATATGATTTCTTCAATGTTTTTTTTTATCTTTCAATTCCATCTTCCATGGATTCTTTCTTCTATTTTTGGCCTTTCTTCCTTTGATCTTCATATGTATTAAGAATGTCTTTTATCATCAATTTGGTGAAGTCTCTCTCTCACTCCTACAATCACATAAGCATGCATTAGACAAGTCTTTAAACATAAAAGTCTTGCATAATGTGTGATGAATTGGGGTTAGATTATGCACAATTCAGAGCTCAACAAGATTTGAGTGAAAGAAGTTCGAAGTTCAAAATCTAAAGAATGGAGAAAACAACAATTTCTAATAGGTGTCCGATATGTCTCCGATGCATCGGAAATTATATTTCTAATATATCGAAACTGGAGTCCGATCAATAAAAAAATCATAAATCAGAGGCTGAATGTCTGAACGCTTTGGACTGTTACTTGATTGCTCGGGCCATTTTTGATTAATCGAGATTTAAATCTCAATACATTAGAAATGTAGTCCGATCAATCAAAAAATCAGGACTGAAAAAACTTACAACCCTCTGGACAGAAACTCCAATCAATCAAAGAAGTTCCGATCAGTCGGAATTGTTCGGATTCATCAGAATCGACTTCTATTGTGTAAACATTTACGCAATTTCAGAAGATTCTAAGGCGGTGTGCGATTTTTGCTATAAAATGACATATCTACACTCATTTAAATCCATCCTAGAAGAGTTCTAGACATGCTAGAGGTGGAGAGGATCGAAGTGGATAATCTACAACTCCTCCTATCTAGTTTGCTTCTAGTTTTACATGTTTTTCTTAGTTTTTCTATTTTTTTCTAGTTCAATCATATCTTTGGTTAGCTAGACTGAGTTACTGAAATTGTGGTTTTACCGCTTCTAGAGATACTTGGAGATATGCCTAATGTCCTAGAGGGGGGTGAATAGGACTTTTCAAATTTCCAATCACAATTTAAAAGTAATTTAAATCAATTACACGAACCATGATTATCACAATTATATTTAAGGCAAATACATGTTCAATTTACAAGAAGGACTATCATTAACATTTTATCAAATAGTTAGCATTCATGATTGACTAAGCTATTTCACAAGTTCAACACAGCAATTATTCAATCTCACAATGCACAACAATATATAGTGGTTCAGTTTCCCTACTCCACTCCCGGTTCACGATCTCAACCTATGAGAACACCGGATTTCACTATACTCGTGGTTTTAAATCAGGTTAACTATTAACCTTAACATCCTATGTTCTAAGACCGCGTTTACCATCCATCGATGGCCTAATCCAGGGACTTACCGAGTTTGGATCTCAAACTCTCACCAATCCTAATCCAAGGACGGCCACGTACACTCTCGCCGGAGTTTCCCAATCCACGGAATAATAACTCAATAAATGGACTCTTAAGTACTAGACATACTTAGATGGTTGAGCTCCGATTCGATGCCTTTGACGAGTAGCTTTAGCTCCTCTTTGTACTCCCAAGATCAGCTACCGATGCAAATGATATGTGTATGATTATACCGGGTAGTTGGGAGAGAGATGGTCAAGTTCCTCTTGCCTATTCAATGCAATGGTTGTGAAGGAACAACTTGTTGGGGCTCAAATTCTTACCCATGGTAAAACAACATCCTGCGGTCCATCTACGACAATTTGAATCAATTTCGAGATTGAAAAAACTTGAAAAATACCAGTGCAACCCTAACCACGTGGTAGCGGCCCAAACTTGTAAACAGCATTTTGGAGTAGAACCAGACATGCAAGTCACCACCAAATAATTTAGAACATCTTAAATCCCTTAACTTGTAAGATTTAAAGTCACGTGGTGCGTATCTTTACCTACGCACCTCGAGATGCGTTTCGCCTTTGCTCGGAGCTGACTAGAAAGGGTCTGAAAGCCTACAACTATCATTTTAGAGCAGATTCGGACATCTGTACCACGGCCAAATGATCTGGAGTGCCCCAAAACCATTAAATAGCAAGTTTAAAGTCCCCATGGTGCGTATTTCTATGTGCGTGCTCCCCGGAACAACGTTCTTATACGACGAGCCGACCCGGAGGCTCCAAATTAGAAAGGAAGTACCCTAATCTGCAACGTCTGGACCTCCACACCCCATCACATTCATTTAGGAGGTCCATCCTAGCCTAGAAATGGTTTGATGATAGTGGCCGTAATCCCCAAAAAGGTAGCTGTCCTCTGGAGGTCTCCGTCGGAGCTTAAAATCCTGAAAAATTGTAAGTCCGGGAATTTTCTCTCTCACAAAGTGCAAAATCCAAAATTTGGCTAAGTAGTGGAAAAAGTGGAAATTTCCAAGAGGGACATGCGCCTAGCCTTCTACCACATGTGCCCACAACATGTACTTGAAAGAGGGCGATTTAGACACTTTCCTGAAACCACTCTGAAAATCAGTCGAAAATGACATGCGCCCGGCCTAAAATGACATGCGCCTGGACCATTGCGCTGAACACTTTCGCCCAGCACATGCGTCGGGAAATGCTTTAGAAACACGTGCCGGGAAATACCTGCCGGGTCGGACCCGAACCCGATTACACTGCTATAAATAGCAGGTCCTCCTGATGATATTAAGTGACGTCATCCCCTTCTGACCTCAGAGCAACGTAAGAGGTACATGCGCCCGTGTTCGCTTCCCCAAGTGTAGGGTTGCGATGTAGTAATAATTCGATAGAGATCGAGATCGTTTTCAGGGACTTGTTAGGAATTCACAAAATTACTTCTAATATTCTCTAATTGAGAGCTAACCAAACAAATTTCTGGAATTGAATGTAGATATGACTCTTAAACTAACAGTGAATGTAATCAATATAAAAGAGCACTAGGGGTTCAAGGATCCACTTGTAGTAATCCTTAATGCATAATTCGCAAAGGTTTCCCAACTACACAACTAGAATTGAAATCAAATCCTATCTAATCGGATGATAGTGCGGTTATAACATACAATCTGTCATATGTGTGATTTATATACATGATTCCCTCAATTCAAGTTAGGACTTGAGCACACCAATTGCATAGGTCAATCCTAGTTCCAATAGGTTAAGATCATGATCATAATCATCATTAAACTTTTTCACAAAGCATAACTAGATCATGATTTGAACTTCATTCAAATCACATGCACAATCACACATAACTCAGAAATTCCAGAAAAGTAAAACTTTGGTATGAAGTTCCCACATGAGAATCCAAGGTCTACAGCATATTGAATCCAATTCCTCGGAGCATATAGGTCTAGAATCATTCAAAATAGTTAAGAACTCAAGCAATTCTTCTAAATATCCATTAGCCATCATAAGATTAAGAAAAACTACTTAGAACTTTATTCAAACTTCAAACCATTGTTCTTCACTAATAATCCAACTTGAAATCAAAACAAACGAATTAACACATCTTAGATCCACTACAAGCTTCACCTCTTAGCCCTAGCTAAGAGGTTTAGTTGTTCATGATCCAAGGAAACATGAAAGCAACTAAGAAAAACATAAAAACTAGAACAACAAACTAAGAGGAGTTGTAGAACTCCGAATCCGACTTCCGCCGCCTCCCACCATGGCAATTCTCTTCTAGGATGCCTTAGGAACGAGCTAGAGGAGTCCTTTTATAGGTTTAGAGCCCTTGGTGTGAAGAAACTTCGAGAAATCTCACAAAAATTGCGCTTTGCGTAGCAGAATTCGGAGCTTGTAGAAGAAGCTTTGTTACGCAGACGACCGGTCACACGACTAGTCTGAGCTCACATACGACTGGTCGGATGATCGGTCGCAAAAGGCTAAAATCGGTCTAGAGAGTTTTCTAAAAATTCGAGCAAAATTTTTTTATTTAACGACCGGTCGGATGATTGGTCCTGGGTTATGGACGACTGGTCTTCAGTGCAAATTTTTGCACTTCTTCCTTTTCTCCTTTGCTTCTTTCTTCCACCTTTTGGCGCTTGGTACATTGATCTTCAATGCTTGTAAGCAGCGTCTCTAAGCCTTTAATTGATGAATTCTCTCTCTCATTCCTACAACCACAAAACCATGCATTAGTTGGGTCTTTAATCATGTATTTCAAGCATAGTTGGTGATAAAATGAGGTTAGAATATACACATTTAAGAGCTTAACAACCTGCTCCGTTACCCCTCACCGGATGCCCTCGTCGGACTGGTTTCCTTCGCCGGAATCCCTCGCCGGAAAGGGATTTCCCCGCTAGAGCCTAAAATTGCACTACCGTCGAATAGCTTTCCTCATCGGAATCCCTCGCTGGAAAGGGATATCCCCCTTCAGAACCAAGTGCAGAGGGAAGAAATCCTAAAATTCTCTAAGTGTTGGGATTTTTTCCATTTTACAGAGGGACATGCGCACACTTCTGCTTGCCGGAGAGTGTGAAATGCACCAAATTCCAAGGGCACATGTGCCAACTCTTTAGAAGTCAGAAAAGTGAAAAAATGTACTAAGTACAAACACCATATGTGCCCACCCTTTGGGAGGCCGAAAATATGAAATTTTCACTAAGTCTTGGGGCAACATGCGCCCACCATTTGGAGCTGGGCGCATGTGCAAAACCACATGCGCCCACCTCCTAGGAACATGCGCCCACCAGTCCATAACCACTCTAACATGCGCCCATCACCTTACAACATGCGCCCACTTTCACTGAAGTCCCAACACTTAGCCTTTTTTTTTTTGCAACTCTGAAAATTGCATTGCACTGCACACCTTATTTACATAAAAATGTTTAAGTAAATGTTTCCATTTACTTTAAGTTATTTATGTAAATAAGGAAGTACCACCCATTTAGATTCAATAAAAAATACTAAAAAATTAAATTATTAACAACGAAGATTTTGATTTTCCATCCGAAGTACAAATCACAACTTTTTAGCACTCCCCAAAAAGTTTGCCTTTTGATTGGAGGGGTTTTCTTCGAATCTAAACCGTCCAAAAAATTTGAAATACCCTAATTATGCTAAAATACCAAAGTCCGGTGAAATATTCATGATATTTTATGGTCGATCTGTGGATATATAAAAAATCCAGGTTTTTTCTTAGAAATTTCAGGCAGCGAAATGACCAGAACATCGTTTTAGTGCAAATTTATACAGAAATGGATCTATAACTTGATAATGTTCCTTGCCTCATGCATCAACATCTATTTTTCTTAATCAATCATCATTATTAAGTATTAAATAACATGATTAAGTGATAAACAGGCCCAATACTTAGTCATTTTCAACTTGGGAAGTGTCCTGTTGGCTCGAAAATCGACCAATGCCAAATAAAATCAACCGCGATCTCAAAGATGCGAAGGTAAAGTTAGTGTCCTCATCCTATAAAACAACTGAAGCAAGCACTTGCAGGACACCGATCTCTACTGTTTATCAGAAATTGGTATAAACGGGTGCTTATCGGACCCGATACCTAACCATTCGCAGGCATCAGAAATAGCCGATCTAATCTATCGAATTTGAACTTCTCGAAGAAATATAGCTTAACACAGCTTCTCCTAATAACCCAATCACTTGAAATATCGATTATTAACAATAATACGATCGAATTAAGGAAATGCATGAAGTAGATTAATCAAATCAAATGCATAATTTGTCTGATACACTGAACACCAAGCATAAATGTGATCCTCTCTCGGGCATGCATAAAGCATATTTACTTTGTACTTTACTCATTTGCATCCATTGCATGGATCTTATTCATCTCGGATTGAGATATGAAAATAAATTAAAGGGACTATGGTTATCATAAAAAAATGTAATCAAAGAGTTCTAAAACATATGAAATACTTCATCATTAAGACCAGTTGATGTGCATCCTATCCAAAGCGGGATCCGTCAGTTGAGTGGCTAAGGTAATGAGTGTTTTCCAGCAAGTCACCTGTCCGAACCTGAGACGGTCACTGGCACTGGTTGCACTAAGAAACCATGAGGTGTCCTCCAGCAAGTCACCCGTCCGAACATGAGACGATCACTGGCATTGGTTGCACTATGAAACCATGAGGTATCCTTCAGCAAGTCACCCGTCCGGACCTGAGACGGTCACTGGCATTGGTTGCACTTGTTGAGCTCTTAATTGTGCATATTCTAACCCCAATTCATCACTCATTATGTAAGGTTTTCATGATTTATAGACTAATCTAATGCATGGATTTGTGATTGTAGGGATGAGAGAGAGGATTCATCAATTAGAGACTTAAAGACACCATTTACAAGCAAAGAAGATCAAAGGACTAAGTATCAAAGGATGAAAGAAAGAAGTCAGAGAAAAGAAGAAAGAAAGCAGAAGAATGTGTCTAAGACATGTCGTGCGACCGGTCTTCCATAGCTCAGGACCGGTCGTCCAACCGGTCCGACCACCCAATAGAAGAGGCCACTCTGCAAATATCACTGGACCATCCAAGACCAGTCGTGCGACCGGTCGTCCACTGCTCAGAACGGTCGTGCGACCGGTCCTTGAATTAAAATTGTGGGCGCGGAAATTTTGAAAACTCGCTGGACATTTTTTGTGATTTTGAGACCGATTGTGTGACCGGTCGTCCAGGAGCTCAGACCGGTCGTGCGACCGGTCGTCTGCGTAACAGAGCTTGCCCATGAAGCTCCGATTTTCTCTGCGCATTGCCTAACCTTACGTAATTTCTAGATGATTCCGATGCTGCGGAGCTTCCCCACTATAAAAGGACACCTAGGGATCGTTCCTAGGGTATCTTAGAAGGGATTGAACACGGTAGGAGACGGCGGAACTGGATTTCAGAGTTCCACAACTCCTCCTAGTTTACTTTCTAGTTTTTATGTTTTTTTTAGTTGTTTCATGCTTCCTTGGATCATGAACAGCTAAACCTCTTAGCTAGGGCTAAGAGGTGAAGCTTATAGTGAATCTAAGATGTTTCAATTTGTTTAATTTGGTTTTAAGTTGGATTTCTATTGAAGAACAATGGTTTGAAGTTTAATTCAAGTGCTAAGTAGTTTTTCTTAGTCTTATGATGACTCATGGATGTTTGAAAGAATTGCTTGAGTTCTTAATTGTTGTGAACTAGTCAAGACCTGTATGATCTGAGGAATTGGAATACGCTCTAGATTTATGATTTTCATGTGGGAACTTCTTACCAAAAGTCTACTTTTCTAGAAATTCTGAAGTATGTGAGACTGTGTACATGATTTGAATCAAGTTCAAATCATAATCTAGTTTTGTTTTGTGACAGGATTTAATGATGGTTATGATTGTGATCTTAGCCTATTGGAATTGGGACTGACCTATGCAATTGAGTATGCTCGTCCTAGCTTGCATTGAGTGAATCATATACATGGATCATACATATGACAGATTAGTTGGTTTAACTGCTCTATCATCCGACTAGATAGAACTTAATTTCGATTCTAGTTGAGAAAGTGAGAAACCACAGCGAATTGAGCATCAAGGATTGCTACAAGTGGATCCTTGAACCCCTAGTGCCTTTTTATTAATTGATTACCTTTAGTTTAATTCAACATTACTATTTACATCAAATCTGTTTGTTGGTTCTTTAGTAGATCTATTGGAAGTGTTTTGTGGATTCCTACATAAGTCCCTGTGGATCGACCTCGGTCTTACCAAGATTATTATTACATCGCAACCTTACACTTGGGGAAGCGAACATCACTAAGAATGTAATGCCCCGAAATTTCAACTCTCGTGGACAAGCACGATGGGTTGAGCTTCCGGGTGTTAACTCATGTGTGTCAGAGTAACGTTTCCACACACTTACCTGTAATTCCATATATTCATGGTATACATAGTATAATGACGAAAATTTAAGTTCTTATTCAAAGTCTTTCTACTCTACGTTATCAAGATAACATCCTTAAATCATACAAATTACATAATATTCTACATTTTAGTCTCAATGAGAGGCTTATTACAAGTTACATGAAAATAAATCTACTCTACAAAGATAATAAACATAATCCATCTTCAAGCCACTTCGGTTTCATCGTCCGTCATTTGCTGCCACGAGCCTTCGAGCACCTCGTCATAGTGTTCAATTCTCTTACTGGATCTTCACCTGGATTATCTGAGATGTGGTTGGATAGCTGTTAGAACTAGAAAATGAAAGCAAGGGACATTTTTTGTGTATTGTTGCTCTGGGGTTCTGAGTAATGGAAACATTCATAGACAATCACAAGCATTCAAAAAAGGTACACAAGAAAATATATCGCAAGACGAATTTTATTCTAGAGATCTTGAGATCTTGTACATTCCAGGCCGTGATCTGGCACAAGCCCTTAATTACATCGAATGATCGATGACCCTTGATTAAAAGGCAAAAGACTAGTAAGCAGGGACTATGGTCTTAGAGTTTATGGTAGTAGAGATCTGTATTTATTTTGTTATGTACTGAACCATCTTTGTATTAGTCAGATGTCTATGTCCCATGTTTTGATCGGAGATCCGGGCTGAGACTATCAGGGTTTATGACTAAGAAGTACAACTCTGGGCCCACGCTTGTCATGTATGGACAGGTGACCTCGGGAAGTCCAATCTACAGTTGTGTGTACCTGCGTAGCCTAATCAACGGATGCCGTTTGAATGGGTAGGGCATCGACTGTTGTGTTATGGCAGTTCATAGCAATTACTTTGTAGAGAATTGAAACTCTTTGACATGGTTTATCGTGATAACCATAGTCCCTTTTGTCTAGCTTTCGACCCAAATCGGATCATATCTTTACAGTAGATATAAATGATGACATATTTGCATAGTTTTGGATGCTGGCGGCTTCTTTTCGAGAAGTCATTTCATTCAACGCGTCGAATTGGGTCAAACCTCAAAGATGCACAATTCTACTTGTTTAGAGATCCCGGAACGTCCATTTGACAGTTCCATTGCATCCGGAATGCTCGAAATACCCAAAATAGGCTCAAACAGAACTTGAAAACACTTAAAATTGAGTTTGGTGCACCCGTAAAGATGTTCTGTAATTGACTAATTTTTTGGGTGCGTGGGACTTAATTTATGGGTGCGTGGGCTCCAACACACCTTTAAATTAAGTGCCTGATTTTTATGAATTTATAGATGCATGGAGCATTTTTTGGGTGCGTGGGACCGAATGTGCAAATCTGGATTTCATTGGATTTATGGGCGCGTGGTACCCGAATTTATAGGTGCGTGGGCCATTTTTCGGGTGCGTGGGACACCAATCCACTTATCCGAATCACGTCGAATTTGTGGACGCGTGGGATGAGTTAAGGGTGCGTGGGACCAAATTAATGGGTGCGTGGCCACAATTGTGATTTTCGGAACTCAGATCCGCGGTAGTCTCAGTCGGACTGATCTTCCGGTGGAAGGCGTCGGTGATCGGAAAGGTATTCTGGTGACCGAGAAGGGTTTCCGGTGATCAGAAAGGGTTTCCGGCGAAGGTTTTCCGTCGAGAATCTAAAATACCCAGAGGATAGTAGCTCACTCTCTCTTTTAAAATGTCGAAATGAACAGTCAGGTGGGGTATTTATACCCAAAAATACCAGAATTCGGCCAATGAGAGGCTGCCACGTACCCTTAAAATACCACCCACACACCCTTAAAATACCTCCCATGCACCCCAAAATCGACGTGCGGAGGTCCAACGCACCCTAAAAGACATTGTAAAATTTGCTGACTTTATGGGTGTGTGGGACCCTGATATTATGGGTGCGTGGGACCTCCTGCACCCTGAAATGATAATTCTGAAATGTGTTGAATTTATGGGTGCGTGGGACCCTGATTTTATGGGTGCGTGGGACCTCTTGCACCCTGAAATGATAATTCTGAAATGTGTTGGATTTATGGTTGCGTGGACCCATTTTGGGATGCGTGGGAAGCAATGCACCCTTTAACCGATTTATGATTTTTAACAAATTTTCGGGTGCGTGGGCACTTGAATTTATGGGTGCGTGGGAGTCCGAATTTATGGATGTGTTGACGGACTTTTGAACTCCACCATTTGGGTTTGGAATTTTGATGAGTTTGTGGGGCCCGCTTGATGATGAAAATACATGCATTGTTCATCATAAATCATAACGAAGTTATGGGTTTGATTTTGGACGGTTTCAATCGCGGTGATTTGCAGGGCCCGCCGGAGATTTTAGTCGAAATTGGCTATGGGAACTTTTGTAAATCTCCATTTTGCGCGCCTCAGGAGGCGTTTTGTGGGATTCTTTTGGAGGTGCGTGATCATTTTACTTGTTTTGAGGGCCCCTGCATTTTGGGACCCCAACAATAGCGTTAAACGCTATCATAGTGGGAAATATCCTTTTAAGACAATCATGATAATAATGGCACAGAGTAAACGCAAGCAGGATATTATTATTTAATCAAATCAAAACAATTCAATAAAAGATCTTGGTTAATGCAATGCATGACATGCATGCTCTGGTTAAGGCACCCTGACTAAATAAGACGGGATCACTCCACTCTTCTCACCAACCACTAGTCACCAGAGGTTCTAAGTAAGATAGGATCACTCCACTCTTCCCATGCACCAAAACCCAACTAGTGAAACGAGCCCATGCACACTTTCACTAGATAGCGAGAGAGAAACGGGCCCTTGCACACTTCCTCTAACACCCGAGGGGCTAACCCACCAAGTCGGGTCCAATGAATGCATGATTAGTTTCTCCTTTAATTAAGTATTTTAGCATCCAACCAATTTAATGATGTACACAGCTAATGACCACCAATTATCCCCAATCAGTTCAAGAATCTTTATATTCACCAATTTCATACTTCAATGGGTCCATCACAGGTAACGAATCAATAAGGATCCCTTGGCACGTATTCAACAATGCGCACACGATAGTGTCAAACTCAACATCATGACATATGCAACCAACTACACATACATGGTAATGCCAATACTTAATTCTCATGTCAAAGCATATTTATTCAATAAGACACACGGTAATGCACCCTTTCACAATAAGGCATATTCATCTAAAATCTCCACATGGTAATGCCAACGTAACAAGGCCTCACATGGGCTTCATCTCTTTACGTCAAACGGTTACATCAGTATGGGTTAAGGGGTGTTCATTAACATAACATCCATATACAATATCCCATAACAAACAACACATCTATCATCATGAGCATGTGACAACGTAAATCAAGCATAGTCTCCTCATAAGCATGTATATCATCACAATTCCTTTTCCAACCACTTAAGCATAATTCATACATCAAAATTCAGCGTATAACACAAGGAATGCCATACAATTCATATTTACATGGAAAGATTTCAACAAGCACAGTTTCAAGAAATCACGTAACAAAATCCTAGTTTCTAAGCATAAAATCAACATATAATTTAATATTATCGTAGATGGGCTTAAAGGAAATCCCCACCTCTGAGTTTGGTTGGTATGAGACGTTGCTAGGGCCGTGTGATTCTCCTTAAGCCCACATCCTATGACATTTAAAGAAACACATCAAATTAGGGTGTAACATGATAAGTTCTCACCACTATGATCATCTATGTTTAGAATCCTACCTAGGGTTAGGGTTTAGGCTTGATTTAGGGATCAAAATAAGGGTTAGATGGGCTTTACCTTACTCAACAGCGGGGCTACTCGGTAACTCGGCTGAGTCAACTCATTTCTTCTTCTTCCTCTCTTTCTCTTTCTTCCTCATTTTTCTTCTTCCACTTTCTCCTTCTTCTCCTCTTTCTTTTCTCCTAGCTTGGGATGGATCAGCAATGGCAGCAGCGGACCCTACCCACACGACACACTATCTCTCTCTTAACCGTTCTCTCTTTCTCTCTCTATTCACGGTCTCTCTCTCTCTCTACTCACGACCTCTCTCTCTCTCTCTCTATCTCTCTCTCTCTGAAGGAAGGAGAAACGGTTGGGTGGATGTATAACTTACCTAAGTCGATGGGAAGGCGCGGTGCCAAAACGAGATCCGGTTTTGGCGTTGGCAATGCCTAGCACACACCCCGTCCAATTTTCTTTTAATTAATTGCTTAGGAACCGTAGGGATGGTAGGTGGGGTCTACAAGAAGATATGGGTGAAGTTTGGAGTGCCCATGCAAAGTGGTGGTTCAGATCTTGATCCTTCTTCATTTGGACGATAGTTTGAAACGGGCCGTACAGGTGACAGTTGGCGGAGATATTTAAATGGAATGTATATGGTTGGCCCACGGATCGAATGGATGGAGTGGATTTGGGTGTAGGGTTCAGCCTGATGGACAGTGTAGAGGGCACAGTCGGCAGTGCCCATCCGTTGTCTGTAACAGCGGACGAAGAAGACGGAAGAGGAGGGACGCGCGCACGCGGTACGGAGACCGCGTGTGGCTCGCGTTCTTCGTAGGTGGTGTCCATTGAGGTGGATCAGAGTCATATGCACCGTTCAATCGGTGGGAAATACAAAAACAACCGTTGACAAGAAAAATGAGGCAGATCCGAGTTAAGGTGGGCCACTTATGGACCGATTTCTGATTAGGGCATTTGTAGGATGATTAGAGGGTTGAAATTTGACGTGTATGGCTAAAATGTGTCCAAAAGCTCATATACGAAGTTTTGTGTGAAAGTGATCGCCAGAAACCATGATACTTAAAAATTGTAGTTTAACTTAAGTTTAACTAATGGTATTTTCGTAATTAACTAAAAACAGTGAGATTTTCGAAATCCGGTCTTTCTAAAATGTTTATAGGGTTATTCTAAGCAACTTTTGTAAAGGGTCCCCTATCAGATATCATACGATTGGTTCGTTGTTTTCAAAACAAAGTAAACCTACGATATTATATCAAAAAAAATTTTAAAAATTCTCAAATAAATCTCGAAAATCCGGGGCGTTACAAAGAAACATGGGGTGTTCTCCACCAAGTCACCCGTCCAAACCTGAGGTGGTCACTGGCATTGGTTTTACTAAGAAACCATGGGGTGTCCTCCAGCAAGTCACTCGTCCGAACCTGAGATGGTCACTGGCACTGGTTGCACTAAGAACCATGAGGTGTCCTCCAGCAAGTCACCCGTCCGAACCTGAGTCGGTCACTGGCATTGGTTGCACTAAGAAACATGGGGTGTTCTCCAGCAGTCACCCGTCCGAACTCGAGACGGTCACTGACACTGGTTACACTAAGAAACCATGGGGTGTCCTCCAGCAAGTCACCCGTCCGAACCTGAGACGGTCACTGGCACTGGTTGCGCTAAATGAAAACTGTGGAGTGTATTCCTGAAAGTCATTTCATCCACAGAGATGCCCAATGACACTGAGATACATGACTCGGTTAAAATCCTGGTTGCTATTCAACTAGGAACGCCCGAAAGAGCATGGGACCAACATCTAATTAGTCTTAGCAATGGCTTGGTCCATGAGAAATCCAAAACTTAGTCTCTGCGACCATGAACTCAAGACTATAATCCTTGATGATTTAAACTACTTACTCAATATATCCGGGCTTCATCCCTTTAATATTTCATCTATTGTATAACTGCAATTCATAGTGGAATCTTGTCGCTTTGTGCCATGGTTTTCTCCCGTAAGGGTTTCCACGTAAAAAATCTCTATGTTGCCTATGTTGTGCTTTATTTATATTTATGCCCTTTTGATAGTTTATTTAATTCATTTATGATACATTCATGCATTTACTTTTGCCTTTTATTCAAGGGTGATCATCCATTGATGTAATTAAGGGTTCGTGACCAGTTAACTACCTGGAATGTAAAAGATCTTGGAATCTCTAGAATAAAATTCACCTCGCGGTGCTTTCTCGTGTATACTTTGTGATTGCTTGTGATTGTCTATGAATGCTTCCATACTCAGAACCCCAGAATAATGAAAGGCAAGAAAAACTCCATTTGTGAGCATTTTTTTAGTTTTAACACTACCAAACTTTAGCATTCAATGGCTATAAAAGACCTCTTGATGATGTTTCGAAGGTAGGTCAGCCATGAATGCAAATCTTGAGTTCATAGTTTAAATTAAGCTTTGAATACTCAATGATAAGCCATTAATGGCTAGGTTTGAATGATGAACTCAAGGGAATTAAGAGCAAGGAGGGTAGGAAGAAGTGAGTAAAAGCTCTCTCACTTGGCTCTTGCTGGGTGTTGAATGCATGCCATTAAAGACCCTTAGATGTTGCTTTATAGAGCCCCAAATGAGGGCTACATCGGATCTAAAACGGTCATATCCGACCTGTCAGAGAGAAGCCCGACTGGTTGGATAGGTCAAGAGCAAAGCAAAAGTCGCTGGACCCATTTGGGTCTGACCAACTGGTCAAGACAGGTTGGATGGCTAGCCAGCTGAAAGAAGCATTGTTGTCGGACACTTTTGCTATGCCTATCTGACAGGTCATGACCGGTCGGCAGCCTTGGAACCTTGGCAACACAACTATATTTTCAGCTAGGATTGATGGTGCATTGAGTCCAAGGATTGGATAATGTTTTCAATCATGATATTAGCACCTTGCCATGGAGAATCAAGCCTGATCAACTTGAGTTATAGGGTTAAGAAAGAATGGGTTAAGATGGGTTGATAATTACACCATTCATTTATGTTTTGGATTCCTAAGGTCTTTCTATATGCAACTTACCTGAGATATCGTTTCTGCTTGAGCTTGAGCAAGAGAAGTAGCATAGACTTCAAGTCTTGAACTTCAAATCTTCGACCGGGGCTCACAAGATAGGACATGACCAGATGGCATGATAATTGACAAAATAAAGTGTACTAACAGTTACGAGGTGAAACTTGTAGTTATAATGTTTAATTCATTTGTTCAAGTACTCTAAGCTTTGTTTTGGATATTTCAAGTTCTAGTTTGAATAAAAGTTGGTATTTTTCGACAATTTTGAGACATGAGTTGATTATAAGTTTCTGAATTTTATCGTTATGCTCTTATAAGATTTGAATTGTGAAAACCCTAGGTCATGCTTATTCAAAGGGATATGGGTGATGCTTCAAAGTTTCACAAGTTTAAGTTCTCAATGCTTCAATAGAATTAGAATTACAGTTTCATATTTAAGTTTGGACTGTTATGTTTGAATGCAATATCTTCAGATTGGATAGAGATAGGACTTTGATTCCAATCGTGTGTGTGTGCTTGATGAATGAATTAGCATTAATCTACTACAAGTGGATCCTTGACGCTCCAGTTGTCTTAAGTTTCTGAATTTTCTTAATCAATTTACTGTTTATGCTTAGTTCTAAAAATCCAAATCTCTGAATTTCCTTATTCTGAGTTGTTAGAGTGATTGGAGTCGGTTTAGTTACATAATCCTTAAGGACGATTCGGTCTCTCGATCGAATATTACTACATCACAGCCTTACACTTGGGGCTGACGAGTAAGTTTTTGGCACCGTTGCGGGGAATTTTTGTAGGCTAAATAGTTCTAATAATTCTAATAGCTGTAGAAGTAGATATCTAACATAGTTAGATATGATTTTCCATACTTTTATAATTAGGTTTTTCTAAATTTTCTAGAACAACATTGTCTTAATTTGTTTGTTTTTTTGTAGGAACTTCAGTAATCTAGTTCAAGCTCTTTTGGTAACATCGTTCTAACTTAGACTCTCTTTAGAATAGTTTTTTAGATTTTTAGATTATTTTATATTTTTGTTTTTAGGTTTAGGTTTTAGATTTAGATAGAGATTTGTGTAGTTTATGTCCCGTTGGGAACGTGACCACATAAACCGTCTCTAAACCAAAGGAATAGTTGAACCACTTTTTGTCAAAAAACGAGTGAGAAAATACTTAGAAGTTTTTGAAAATTCGAGAGGCATGACTAAAAACTAAACACGTTTGAGGAATCCTCCCCCTCCTACTCCAACCATAAATCGAACTTAAGAGGAAGTAGGAGAGAATGAGGTGCACAATGCCCCTCCAAATAGAACTCTATGTGACTACTTGCAATCGGTTAGGGCCACTATGCCCTCATGCATGGTTTTCCCCCACAATGCTGGAATGATTGATTTTAAAATGGGGGTGATTCAACTTCTACTTAAGTTTAATGGGCTACATTCCGAGAGCCCATACTTCATCTAAAAGAATTTGATGAGGTAGTAGCTACTTTTCAATACAACAACATAACCGAGGATGTAATTAAGTTAAAGTTATTTCCTTACTCTTTGAAAGAAAGAGCCAAGGCTTGGCTTCACTCTCTAAGACCAAGGTTGATTGAGACATGGAACAAGATGACTTGAGAGTTCCTAAAAAAGTTCTTCACGACTAATAAAATGAACACCCTTTGACGAGCAATTATGATTTTTTCAATCATAGACGGTGAAACTTTCTTCCGAAGTTGGGAGAGATACAAGGACCTTTTACTCGCATGCCCACACCATGGCTATGAAATTTGGAGAATTATAAGCTTCTTCTATGAAGGATTGAACTCGAATATGTGCCAATTCGTAGAGATGATGTATAATGGTGAGTTCATGAGCAAGGATCTGGAGGATGCATAGAGTTACTTGGATATGTTGGCTGAGAATGCCCAATCTTGGGATACCTCGAAAAAACCTAGTAACCTTAGGCCTCCTCAACAAAAAGAGAAGGGAGAAATTTACATCCTAAGAGAAGAAGAAGATGTTAATACAAAGATAGCTAGCCTCACAAGGAAGATAGAAGCCATGTAACTTGAAAAAGGTAAATCCTCAAAATCCAACAAAAGCATTGAGAACCTATGTGATAATTGTGCCATTAATGCACACTTCACTCAAGATTGTCCAATAATACCCACATTCAAGGAAGTGTTACATAAGCAAGTAAACGCCACATACGGTTATCAACGTCCTTTCAATGGACAAATGGGTAACACGTATAATTCAAATTGGAGGAACCGCCTAAATTTCAGTTGGAGGAATGGTCCTACGGCCAATCCTACCAACCTTAAAAAAGGGCCACAAATATAAAACATTGTATCAAACATAACCCATCCTCAAATCAGCATGGAGATATCTTAAAGGCGTTTATGCAAGGGAAAATTCAAATCAACCAAACAAATCAGCAAATGTTTCAAGAAATGAAGACTTCGGTTGAAGATATTAAGGGATTCTTGAATGCTAGGGAAGGGATCTTTCTAGCCCAACCTCAGCCAAACCCCAAACAAATATATAAAGTAAGCACCCCTAATCTCTCTGTTCAACATGTGAAGTGTTCGCTCGCCTCAAGTGTAAGGCTGTGATGTAGTAATAAATCTCGGTAAGACCGAGGTCGATCCACAGGGAAAGAGGTAAACAATTCCAAGTACTCTAATAACTAGAATTTAAGAAGTTTAAGAAAGTAGTTTTTCACATGAAATAGGAAAATCTAAAAATAAGAAGAACTAGAGCATCAAGGATCCACTTGTATTAGTCCAATGCCAATCCATTCATCCAAGTACAACACAATTAGAATCAAAGTCCTATCACTCATCTAATTGGAGGATTTAACTTTCAAGCACAAACAATCCCACTTAAGTATGGAAATCAGATTTCTAGTTCTAATGAAGCACATAGATCTTGAACTTGTAGCCTTCGGAGTAACAGCCATGCCTATGGACTATGGCATGCTCAAGGGTTACTACAATTCGAATTCAAACAACCCAATCATGGTAATCTCAGAGGATTGCAAGGAACTCATGTCCGGAGTACACAAACTCTCACAATTCATCTAAAAATCCAAACTTTACTCAAACTAGAACTTCAAAATCCAAAATTAAGAAAATGGTACTTGAAATAAAAGAATTAAAGCATTGAAACCAACTACAAATTTCACCTCTAGCTCTAGCTAAGAGGTTAGCTAAGGAAAAGCATATTAAAACTAGAACTAAAACTAAGAAAATGAAGAAAAACTAGCTGGAGGAGGCTAGGAAGGCTCCTATGACTTGAACTCCTTGCTTCCCACGTCCTTGCTTCCTTTGGAATAGAAGAGAGCACCTCCTTTTATAATACAACAAAAGTACCGCAACATACAGATTTTGTTTCGCTTCGTACGGCTTAACCAATGGTCGGATTGCCTTCAAATTTGATTTATAGCTTCCTTGTAATGTGATCTTCCTCATAGATGATTTAGATTTCCAAAATTATCTTCTGAATGGGCCCACCAATCAGATCAGCAACCGCCTCTCAAAATCGCGCAATTCAGGTACCTTCAGAACCAGTCATCTTGCTTTCAATGCTTCGGAGTGTACAAAGGTCGGATTGATCTCAAATTTTGAGCATTGGTAGAAAACTTCCTCCTCTACATGAAGAATGGATTAGATTGTCCAAAAAAATTCCAAAATGTGGTCTGAAAATTAGAACACTTAGGGCTTTTATAAAATCTGCGCAGTTGGATCTTTCTGGATGGTCCATCTTTCTTCAACCGGTACGATCAAACCACACATCCTTTTGATCTGAAACTTTTGTGGTTATTCATATATGGATGTGGTATAAAAGATCGTCAAAGTAGATTCTTCATATCATCAATGATGGGTCACCTGGACCGGCCCACAGCGAAATCCTGAAACTTTCTAGACAGTTCGTATTGTTTTGGCCACCACGGTCAATCCGTAGCTCCGATCGACCCAAAACCACTTGGGTTATTTCGGCGTCGAGCTCGTCTTCGACATGGATGTGTTGCATTTCCAAATATCATCAATATGGGCTCAGAAAACTGGTCCAAAAAACCAGACACGGGAATAGCCTGCTGTTTGGAATCTGGAAGTGTGAACTTGCATGGCCGACTGGTCAAGACCGGTCTAGCCTTCTTGTTTTGACATTTTCTTTATTTCTTTCTTCTTCCCTCTCCTCTCCTTACTTTCTCCTTTCTTTGATCCACCTTGGCCTACATCTAAAGCTCCTAAATGTGCCCCTTTTGGTTTCCAATTGGGTGAAGTCACTCTCATTCTTACAATCACAAAACAAGCATTAGATGGGCTTTTTAAACATGAAAACCGTGCATATAATGTGATGTAATGGGTCGGCAAATGTATAAATTGGAGGTTCAACACACCCCCCAACCATCTTTTTGCTAGTCCCGAGCAAAACATGCGTGAAACAAGTTCAAACCTCCAAAAACCAACTCTCCTTCAGAAACCATGTTTCTATCCATTTCAAGACATAAAAGTATAAAATTTGGAGAAATTAGGTGATAGAAGTTGAAACCTTAAACTCTCAAAGCATAATAAGCGTCTACATGAAATTCTCGCTGATTGATTGATAATAGAAGAACTCGAACAACTTCAACCTAGTGTGCATAGTGAAAGTTCATCTCATGAGTTTCTGGGATTATCTTCTTCATAGATCAACTAAACTATAGATCTCAAGGTGTATAGAGCAACAACAAGCCTATGACAGGAATTTGCCTTACCGTCCTTCCGACGGCTTTCACACTTCGTCCCATTTCCGGCTTTGGTTACGGGTAGACCATCCCCCGGTTGGTAATAGGTAGCCCTTTTCGGAATTTTCCACCATTTTTCCATCATTCCCAATTTCATCCTTCCTTTTCCTTTTTCTTTTCAATTAGATAGGATTTTTAGAAATCCATATCTTTGTTATTTTCCCATGGACAAGGATGGACAAATTACCCCGGCTTGGTTTCTCAACACCTTAAATCAAAGTCTAGCAAATCCACAAATCACATAATCCTTTCAACCCGTGAAAATCATGTAATGTGAACTAGGTGTAAAAGTGTTCAAATTTTCTATCAATCACATAAATAGGAGAATTCACATATAAAACCATTATATTAAGAGAAGTTCAAAGCTTGCAACATCACTCACTTCGTATCTCCTCTTCTTATACTCGTATCATCCCAAATACATAAAAGTAAAGTTTTCCAAAAGAGTTTTGAATTTTAGAAAATTCGAAAAAATTTGCATATATGATGCTCGAAATATTGCAAACTGCTAGATGAGGAATCTCATCTCACCCCCCAACCAAAATCTTACATTGTCCTCAATGTAACAAGATATACAATAAGCATGACATGAGAGCAATGAAATAAAACAAAGGAGAGTGAGAACGAGAATACCTGAGGTAGCAAGTTGATCAATGCTAACATCTTCCATTGTCTCGATGAGACTTATTTAATCCTAATTTTAGAAAAATAAATCCTAACCTACCTACATACCTTTGATTAGTCCGATCGACTACATGATCAAATTTGAGCAGGATCTTCATGAATTTCAATAAATTTCTCATGAGGACCATCCAAAGTCTTGCTCGACAGTAAACATGTGTGCTTCTTATCATTGAAGTCCAATCGTATTGTGCACCACATGCATAAAAGGAAGAGATAAGAGCAGCAAAAAGATATCTCCTCAAATTCTGATATGGGTTATGATTAATAAAAAATGGATCCTCCCAATCAGAATTTTCAATGGGCTGAAGGACCCATGATGGTGGAGAGACATTCATCGTGTATTCTTCAGTTAGAGTTGTCTTCTCCACAATTTCAGAATTATATGGTGCTTCAAAAAATAATGGTAAAGAGTGTAAAACAGTGGAATGGTGTTCTTCAGGCACCGACACCGTGTCTAACAAAATGTCCAACTCCTTAATCATCTCATCATCAAGATCAGAAGATTGGGCCAAGCATTCCTCTAGGAAATCGAGATAGTCGGATGAATGGTCCTTATCTTCCCTTAATGTTTGAAGAAATTTTGTTTCAATGGTAAGGAATTCCTCCTCTATAGAGAGGAGGTCTTCCAAGGAAAAAATTTCAGATTTAGGGGTAAGCACATCATCTAACATTAGTTGATCTTTTAAAATTTCAGATTGTGCCACCTCATCTTCCAAAGGAAAAGAATTTTCAATCAAAGGGAGGTCTACCACAATAGAATTTGGCATGTGTTGTTGGTGGAAGGATTCAAAAAGATCGACTTCGGCCATCTCTCTAGCATGCATATCCTCTAGAGACTCATAATCATTATGCCCATTGGAAAAAAGAAACCATAGGTTCATAAGCATTCACCAACCCCTTATTGTAGGCAACCCCACTACCGCTTTCAAATTTTATTGATTCCTCGGGCTCGTCAACCGTCATTGAAATCTCTTCATCATTAAGTTCAAAGCATCCAAAAGAGATAGTTGACTCACCATAATTGATGATGACATTGGGATCATCGAAATCAATCTCCTCTAAAAGTCTATTCATTAAATCCGAAGAAGGTGGGACTTGGGTAGCCCCATCTTCCTCATTAAAGGGGATTGATTTGATGCCCCCAATTTCGGGCTCAACGTCTTCACAAGATGGCGAGTAAGCTTGCTTTAATTGTTCATCTACATACTCATTCCATATTTCCTCAAGTATTTGTGTATACTTATCATCAAAAGAGGAAGACGTTTTAGGGTGATTCTTAATAACCATGGTTGGTTCCTCCCTTGAACAAGGAGAATGGTGGTTTTCCCAATTAAGACCGTACGCATTGTAGGATGAAAAGTTATATGATGGTTGATAGGCATATCCATACAAGTAATCACGCATTGTCTTAACCGGTTGGCTACTATTCACCTGTTCCTTTTATTGTTGCACACCTCCTACCATAACCGGTGGAACACTCATGTTATTTTCAATCCGGTAATCACGTAATATTTTTCCCGGATGATTTTCCAATTTTGCTTCATTCCGGTATTCCCCCATTGTCTTACGTTGTGTCTCAATATGTGTATTATTTTTATTAATGTAATCATGCATCGTCTTACGTGGGGGGGTAGTAGAGGTTCTTTGAATCTCAGAAAAATATTCATGCTTGGAGGGATCCCGATCACAATGAGTTTGGGTCCCCCAATCCGACATCTCATCCTCCAAAAGGTACTTATACGCACCATTCGTCCAATCATACAGGATGAAATTTTAAGGAATTGGAAACTACCCTAATCTAGAAAAAAAAAAAAAACAAAAAGAAGGGAGATGGGGAGATGTTACCCAATAGAGTGAGATCTATGTCAGCAACAATGTCCTACAAAATCAAACAAAAAATTGTAAGTAATCTAAAAAAAATCAGAAAATCTACTTCTATAAAAACTGAAAATCCTACCTAACTAAAACTACTCTATAGCTACTAGAACAATTAGAACCGTTTAACCTTTTCCCCGGCAACGGCGCCAAAAAACTTGTTCGCTCGCCTCAAGTGTAAGGCTGCGATGTAGTAATAAATCTCGGTAAGACCGAGGTCGATCCACAGGGAAAGAGGTAAACAATTCCAAGTACTCTAATAACTAGAATTTAAGAAGTTTAAGAAAGTAGTTTTTCACATGAAATAGGAAAATCTGATTTTCAATTGGAGGATATAACATTCAAGCACAAACAATCCCACTTAAGTATGGAAATCAGATTTCTAGTTCTAATGAAGCACATAGATCTTGAACTTGTAGCCTTCGGAGTAACAGCCATGCCTATGGACTATGGCATGCTCAAGGGTTACTACAATTCGAATTCAAACAACCCAATCATGGTAATCTCAGAGGATTGCAAGGAACTCATGTCCGGAGTACACAAACTCTCACAATTCATCTAAAAATCCAAACTTTACTCAAACTAGAACTTCAAAATCCAAAATTAAGAAAATTGTACTTGAAATAAAAGAATTAAAGCATTGAAACCAACTACAAATTTCACCTCTAGCTCTAGCTAAGAGGTTAGCTAAGGAAAAGCATATTAAAACTAGAACTAAAACTAAGAAAATGAAGAAAAACTAACTGGAGGAGGCTAGGAAGGCTCCTATGACTTGAACTCCTTGCTTCCCACGTCCTTGCTTCCTTTGGAATAGAAGAGAGCACCTCCTTTTATAATACAACAAAAGTACCGCAACATATAGATTTTGTTTCGCTTCGTACGGCTTAACCAATGGTCGGATTGCCTTCAAATTTGACTTATAGCTTCCTTGTAATGTGATCTTCCTCATAGATGATTTATATTTCCAAAATTATCTTCTAAATGGGCCCACCAATCAGATCAGCAACCGCCTCTCAAAATCGCGCAATTCGGGTACCTTCAGAACCAGTCATCTTGCTTTCAATGCTCCGGAGTGTACAAAGGTTGGATTGATCTCAAATTTTGAATTTTGGTAGAAAACTTATTCCTCTACATGATGAACGGATTAGATTGTCCAAAACAATTCCAGAATATGGTCCGAGAATTAGAACACTTAGGGCTTTTATAAAATCTGTGCAGTTGGATCTTTCTGGATGGTCCATCTTTCTTCAACCGGTACGATCAAACCACACATCCTTTTGATCTGAAACTTTTGTGGTTATTCATATATGGATGTGGTCTAAAAGTTGGTCAAAGTAGATTCTTCATATTATCAATGATGGGTCACCTGGACCAGCCCAAAGTGGAACAACGAAATCTGGAACTTTCTAGACAGTTCGTATTGTTTTGGCCACCACGGTCAATCCGTAGCTCCGATCGACACAAAACCACTTGGGTTATTTCGGTGTCGAGCTCCTCTTTAACATGAATGTGCTGTATTTCCAAATATCATCAAGATGGGCTCAGAAAACTGGTCTGAAAAACCAAACACGGGAATAGCCTGCTGTTTGGAATCTGGAAGTGTGAACTTGCATGGCCGACCGGTCAAGACCGGTCTTGCCTTCTTGTTTTGACATTTTCTTTCTTTCTTTCTTCTTCCCTCTCCTCTCCTTGCTTTCTCCTTTCTTTGATCCACCTTGGCCTACATCTAAAGGTCCTAAATGTGCCCCTTTTGGTCTCTAATTGGGTGAAGTCACTCTCATTCCTACAATCACAAAACAAGCATTAGATGGGCTTTTTAAACATGAAAACCATGCATATAATGTGATGTAATGGGTCGGCAAATGTATAAATTGGAAGTTCAACATGAAGCAAGTTGTTCGCTCGCCTTAAGTGCAAGGCTGTGATGTAGTAATAATTCTCGGTAAGACCAAGGTCGATCCTCAAGGATTATCGTAACAATTTTAAACTACGTAACTAGGATGGATTAAATTCGAATTTATATTGATGGATGAAATTTAAGAACATAAAACTATAAACTAAATCAGGGAAATAAGCATTAGAGTGCCAATGATCCACTTATAATAATTCACAATGTCAATTCAAACCATTCAAGCTAATAACTCAATTAGAATCGGAGTTTTATCCCTATCCAATCGGAATATAGAGCAATCAATCATCATAATGTATCTAACATAGGTGAATCATCCAGTAATATGGTTTTCTCATAACAACTAACTCATTGGGCGTATCCAATCACACAGCCCAATTCTTCACAAAACAATTGACATCACATTCATGATTCTTACTCAAGTTTTGTCACTAGACTTGTTTGGAAGCATGAATTGAACTTTTATTAAACCAATATCCATAAATAAACATCTATCTCAGATCAATCCCAAAGATAAGAATTTCTTCTAGTTTAGTTCTAGATAAGCACTTAAGAAACTTAGTTTGTAGGATCTCCTAGCATCCAACATATCATGATGGATCTAACATCTCTACAACCTAAAATCCTATCAATTAACACCTCATTAATCAATCTTAGTAAATCAAAATATCCTATGTAAGCAAAATCACAAGAGATAGAAGACTAAACTAAACATATTAACTTTATTTCAAACTAGAACTGGAAGTGTTCTTCATTAAATCCAAAAGTACTTGAACTAATTCGAGTTAAACATTGTAAACAATTAAAAGCTTCACCTCTTAGCCCTAGCTAAGAGGTTTAGCCAACCATTAACAAGTTAAACTAAAACTCAAAGGAAAAACTACTAAAAACATAAAAAAAAACCTGATTCGAATGAGTTGCAGACGCTCTACAGTGATCCTCTTCACTTCCCACGACTTTCCAAGCCTTCTATGATAATTTTAAATTCACCACTAGGTTTCCGTTTATAGCATTGAAGCTCCACCAACTCAGAATGTTATAGAATCACGCAAGAGGTTACGCACTGCGCATGATTTTTCGGAGCTTCAAAGAGAAGCTTGCCGATTTGCTAAAATTGTACACGGCCAACCTGTCATGGCCAGTCGGACTAGTGCTGGATCAGTCCAGCATGCTCAGAGAAGGGTACTGCCTTGTGGCCGACCAGTCATGACTGGTCGGACCTTCTTTTGTTGTATTTTCTTTCTTTCTTTACTTCTTTGCTCTCCTTGCTTCTTTCTTCTTCTCTTGGCCCTTCTTCTATCATCATTAAAGGTACTTTAAAATGGTCTTTTAACCTTCAATTATGTGAAGTCTCTCTCTCATTCCTACAATCACAAAACATGCATTAGATATGTCTTTTAAACATGTAAACTATGCGTAATGAGTGATGAAATGAGGTTAGAATATGCACAATTCATAGCTCAATACAAGCAAAATCCATTACCACTCGTAGAAGTGGTAAACAAATTGACAAATCTATTCCGGTGAAGGCTGACAAGCCTAATGATCCGGTAAATTCTAAGAGTGAAAGTGGATCTAGCTCAACCCCATGTTCACTCACCTCAAGTGCAAGGCTGCGATGTAGTAATAAATCTCGGTAAGACTGAGGTCGATCCACAAGGAATAAGGTAAACCAATTCAAATTGTTCCAGCAACTTTGAATTCAATGAATTAAGGATTTTAGGTTTATAAACTAACTTAAAACAATAATTGTAAAAATCTGTAATTAAAGCGAAGTAAGGCTTTTGAGGATCCACTTGTGATAGCCCTCATTTGAATTCATTCATCTAAGCATAACACAACTAGTAGTTGGAAGATATAGCATTCAAACACAAATAATCTCTACTCAAGTTGAAGAACAAGGTTCTAGTTCTAATGAAGACCATAGAAGTCGAATATGTAGCCTACGAAGTAACGACCATGCCAAAGGACTAGGGTACGCTCTAGGGTTACTACAATTCAAATCTAACCTATCCAAACATGATAATATTAGAGAATTGCAAGGAACTTATGTCTGAAACACATGAACTCTCATAAAACATCCAAAATATCACTTTTATTCAAACTAGAACTTAAAAATCAAAACTTTAAGTAAAATACTTGAAATAGAACGAATCTAACATGATAACTACTCACAAGCTTCACCTCTTAGCCTTAGCTAAGAGGTTCTAACCGAGCATTATCATGCTTCAACTAGAATTCAAAGAAAAACTAAACAAAACATGAAAAATTAGAAAAAACCCTAATCGGAGGAGTTGCGATCGCTCCACAATGTCTCCCTTGCTCCCCACAAACTTAGAACTTTTCTAGGATACCTTAACAAGGATGCCAAGGTGTCCTTTTATAGGAAAAACCATGAACCGCCTCGGATTACGTAAAAACTTACGCACTTGTATCGCAGTTGGAAGTTGGTCGGCGCCCGGCCAGGTAGTGGTCGGGCGCCCAACCATACTTGAATTTGGTCAGCAGCTTTAGGTGAAATCCCTTTCCAATTTCGGGCGCCCGGCCAGATGTTGGTCAGGCGCCCGACCAGCTCCAGATTTGTCCAGTGTATTCAACAAATTATCTTCCAATTTTGGGCGTCCGGCCATGTTTTGGTAGGGCGCCCGGTGTTAGTACACCTTTTATTGTCAATTGGCGTGTTCGTTGGTCGCATCTTGTCGTGTGAGCCCCGGTCGAAGAATTGAAGATCAAGACTTGAAGATTATGCTCCTTCCATTGCTCAAGCTCATGCTGAAACAAGATCTCAGGTAAGTTGCATATAGATCGACCATAGGAAACCCAAAACATCAAAGAATGGCGTAATGACTCACATATCCTATCCCATTCCCTCTCGACCCTTGCACAAGTTGATCAGACTTGTGGTCCATGGCTGGTGCAAAACGCAATTGAAGATATGTCCATACATTGGACCCCATGCACCAAATCACTTCATGCCTCATCATTGAAGTGATCCGCTGTTGCGTTGCGTTGAAAGACTTGGTCCAGCAAACCCGCTGTGACAAGATCATCTAGACAGCCGACCGGTCTTGACTGGTCGGCCAGGCTCCTCAACACTCAACAGAGCGTGCTGTGATGAATGCAGCTGGGTAGCCGACCGGTCAAGATCAGTCGACCAGGAATTGTAAAAATTGGACAGAGGCTTGCAGTGTGTAAATCAGCTGGACTGCCTACAGGTCTTGACCAGTAGGCTAACAATATAGAAACTGTCCAGCAGCATCCAGATAGGCAGCCGACCGGTCTTGAAAGGTCGGCCTTCTCATTTCAGTTTGTCCAGCAAGCGCAGCCGACCGGTCTTGATCGGTCGGCCTGCATTTTTCATTTAGTCCAGCAAGCGCAGCCGACCGGTCTTGACCGGTCAGCCTGCATTCTTCATTTAGTCCAGCAAGGGGATCCGACCAGTCTTGACCGGTCGGGCAGACTCAAATGTGGCCAAGTGATTTGAATTGCGACCGGTTTGTCCGACTGGTTGAGACCCCTCTCTGACAGGTCGGACGTGACCATTTTAGATCCGTTGGGGCCATCATTTGGGGCTCTATATAGCCATGACTTGTGGTCTTTCATGGCATGCATTCAACACCCTTCAAGAGCTAAGAGAGCTTTTACTCACACCTCCTACCCTCTTTGCTCTTAACTCCCTTGAGTTCATCATTCAAACCTAGCCATTAATGGCTTATCAATGAGTATTCAAAGCTCGGTTTGAAGTATGAACTCAAGACCTTCATTCATGGCTGACCTACCTTCGGAATATCTTTATGAGGTCGTTTATAGCCATTGAATGCTTGAAGTTTGGCAGTTCCCTCATTACCATTGTATTGAATAGGCAAGAGGAACTTGACCAACTCTCTCCCAACTACCCGGCATCAACATAACCTCATCATTTGCATCGGTAGCTGATCTTGGGAGCACAAAGAGAAGCTGAAGCACGTGGAGCTGAAGCTACTCATCAAAGGCATCGAATCGGGGCTTAATCGTCTAGGTATGTCTAGTATTTGAGAGTCCATTTATTGAATCACTATTCCCTGGATTGGGAAACTCCGGCGGGAGTGTACGTGACCGTCCTTGGATTAGGATTGGTGAGAGTTTGAGATCCAAACTCGTCAAGTCCCTGGATTAGGCCATCGGTGGATGGTAAACGCTTTCCTAGATCAAAGGATGTCAAGGTTGATGGTTAACCTGATTTAAAACCAAGAGTATAGTGAAATCCGGTGGTCTCATAGGTTGAGATCGTGAACCAGGAGTGGAGTAGGGAAACCGAACCACTATAAATCGTTGTGCATTGTGAGTTTGAATGATTGCTATGTGTTGAATGGCTTAGTCAATCATGAATGCTAACTGTTTAATGAAATGCTTATGATAGTCCTTGCGTACAAATTCATCATATAATTGCCTTGAATGTTATTGTGATAATCTTGGTTGCTAAGATTAACTTGATTAGTTTTAATTGTAATTGGAAATTCAAAAAGTCCTATTCACCCCCCTCTAGGACATTAGGCATATCTCCGAGTATCTCCTTGTTCGCTCGCCTCAAGTGTAAGGCTGCGATGTAGTAATAAAACTCGGTAAGACCGAGGTCGATCCACAGGGAAACAGAAACAATCTCCAAACTACTCCAGCAACTCAGTTTTTAGAAGAAAATCAGATTAATTGGGTAATTAACTAAAACAACAACTTTAATAGAAAATCAGTGATTCAAAGTACTAAGGCATTCAAGGATCCACTTGTAGCAATCCCATGTCAATTCAATCAATCCAAGTAGAGAACACAACTAGATTTGAAGTCCTATCTCTCATCTAGTTGGAAAATAAAGCATTCACACATATTCAATCCAAATCAAGTTGAACTTCCAAGTTTAAGTCCCATACAATCAATGTAGAATTCAAATCCATAGCCTGCGGAGTAACAGCCATGCCTATGGACTATGGCCTGCTCAAGGATTACTATAATTCGAATCTAGACAAGCATCATATGATAATCTCAGAGAATTGCAAGGAATTCATGTCCTCAGTACATGAACTCTCATAAAACATCTCAAACTACCACTTTTGGAACTGAAATATGCAAGAAAAATCCAAACTTGAAATGAAATTACTTGAATTAAACTGAATCCAACATGGAATTGGCTACAAGCTTCACCTCTCAGCCTTAGCTGAGAGGTTCTAGCCGAGCATATTCATGCTACAACTAAAAACTCTTAATAAAAGCATAAAACTAGAAAAATCGGAAATAGAAGAGTTGCAGACGCTCCACGACAGCTTCCCCTCCTTAGAACCACGTCCCTTAGCTTCTCTCCTCCCCTAGGAAGAGCCCCTAGGTGTCCTTTTATAGTAAGAAACCTTCCTTGCGTCGGAAACATCCAAAATCTGCGAAAGGTTACGTAGTGCGCAGCAGTTTTCGAAGTCCCAATTTAGAAAGGACTCAGTTTATGCAGAGCCGACTGGTCTAGACCGGTCGGACTAGTCTTTTAAACATCCAGGGAGTGTGGCCAACCGGTCAAGACCGGTCGGGCTAGTTTTCCTTTTGTCCAGTGCACATGGCCGACCGGTCAAGACCGGTCGGTCCCTATTCAAATTGATCAGCATGTATGGCCGACCGGTCTTTAATTTGATTCTTCTTCCTTTCTTTTTCTCCTCTTTCTTCTTCTCTCTCTTCTCCTTGCTTTCTTCTTTCTTTGGTCCATCTTAGACCTTCCTCCAATGTCTTCAAATGACCCTTTTTAAGCTCCAATTGGATGAAGTCCGCTCTCATCCCTACAATCACAAAACACACGTTAGATGGGCCTTTAAATCATGAAAATCATGCAAACCATGTCATGTAATGTGCAATGCAATGTATAAATTGGAGGTTCAACACACTCCCCAACCAGCTTTTTGCTAGTCCCGAGCAAAACATGCGTGAAACAATTTCAAACCTCCAAACCCAACTCTCCTTCATAACCCATGATTCTATCCATTCCAAGATGTACAAGTGTAAAATTTGGAAAAATTAGGTGATAGAAGCTGAAACCTTGGACTCTCAAAACATAAGAAGTGTCTACATGAAATTCCCGCTGATTGATTGATAAATAGAAGAATTCGAACAAATTCAACCTAGTGTGCATAGTGAAAGTTCATCTCATGAGTTCCTGGAATCATCTTCTTCATAGATTAAGTAAACCAAGGATCTTAAGGTGCATAGAGCAACAACAAGCCTATGACAGGAATTTACCTTACCGTCCTTCCGACGGCTTTCACACTACGTCCCAATTCCGGCTTTGGTTACGGTTCGACCATCCCCCGGTTGGTAATAGGTAGCCCTTTTCGGAATTTTCCACCATTTTTCCTTCCCGATTTCATCCTTTCTTTCCTTTTTCTTTTAAATTAGATAGGATTTTTAGAAATCAATATCTTCTGTTATTTTCCCACGGACAAGGATGGACAAAATACCCCGGCTTGGCTGCTCAACACCTTTAAATCAAAGTCTAGCTAATCCACAAATCACATAAGCCTGTCAACTCATGAAAATCGTGTAACGTGAACTTGGTGTAAAGGTGTTCAAATTTTCTATCAATCACAACAATAGGGGAACTAACATATAAAATCATTATGTCGGAAGAATTTCAAGACTTGCAACATCACACACTTCGTATCTCCTCTTCTTATACTCATAGCATCTCAAATGTATAGAAACAAGATTTTCTAAAAGAGTTTTGAGATGTTAGAAATTCGAAAAAATTTTGCGCATATGAAGCTCGGAATGTTGCAATATGCTAGATGAGGAATCTCATCTCACCCCCCAACCAAATCTTGCATTGTCCTCAATGTAAAAAGATATTCAAGTAGTATAAACATGAGAGCAATGATAAAATATGAGAGAGTGAGAATCAATAGTACCTGAGAGAGCGATCATGGAAGTCTCCAACTCAACAACTAAAAAATACTAAAACAGTAAAACTAAAGAAAGCCTACCTATGCTATACCTCCATCAGACTAGGAGATCAATCATCCTGATAGACAGGATCATTCAGAGTGATGGACATGTCCTCTGAATCAAATTTCTCAACAAATGGTTTAAGGCGTTGTCCATTAACTTTAAAAAGTTACCATTTGCTGCATTTTCAATCTCAACAGCCCCATGAGGAAAAATTTCTTTGATAATATATGGGCCGGTCCATCGAGATCGTAATTTTCCCAGAAAAAGGTGAAGTTGGGAATTATACAAGAGTACTTTCTGTCCTTCATGGAAAGATTTCCTGAAGATGTGCTTGTCATGGAAAGCCTTCATCTTACTCTTGTAATTTCTCGAGTTCTCATATGCATCGTTCCGGATTTCATCAAGCTCATTTAATTGAAGTTTGCGAAGCGAGCTAGCCCTGTCCATGTCAAAATTTAAAGCCCGAATTGCCAAAATTTATAGCTTTGTGTTCTATCTCCACAGGCAAGTGGCAAGCTTTCCCATAGACAAGTCTATAAGGGGACATTCCAATGGGTGTCTTGTAGGCGGTACGGTGAGCCCAAAGTGCATCATCTAATCTTAGGGACCAATCCTTGCGATCTGGTCTCACTGTCTTTTTCAAAATCTGCTTGATTTCCCTATTGGAGATTTCAGCTTGCCCACTTGTTTGTGGGTGGTATGGGGTACTCACTTTGTGCCTAATACCATATTTCTTCATTAAAGTTTCGAAAGGTCTATTGCAAAAGTGAGAACCACCATCACTAATGATGGCCCGAGGCGTCCCAAATCTAGAAAGTATGTTTTCTTTGAGGAACTTGAGAACCGTATGATGATCGTTGGTTCTACATGGGATAGCCTCTATCCATTTAGACACATAGTCTACGGCAAGCAAAATATAGACATGTCCAAAAGATGAGGGGAATGGTCCCATGAAATCGATGCCCCAACAGTCAAAGACTTCAAGATGTTGAATTGGGGTGAGAGGCATCATATTTCGACGGGATAATCCTCCTAACTTTTGGCAGCGCTCGCACGCTTTGCAAAACTCGTGGGTGTCCTTAAATAACGTGGGCTAATAAAAACCACACTGCAGAATTTTCGCAGTTGTTTTCTTGGCTGAAAAATGACCCCCACATGCTTGATCATGACAAAAGGAGATGACTGAATTATGTTCATCATCGGGGACGCATCCCCTTATAATTTGGTCTGGGCAATATTTAAACAATAGAGGTTCATCCCAGAAAAATCTGCGCACTTCCCTTAGAAATTTACGTTTGTCCTGCGCAGTCCAATGAATCGGCATCGCACCTGTGGAAAGATAATTGGCTATATCAACGTACCATGGTGGATGCATAGCAACAAAGAGTTGCTCATGAGGGAATGAGTCCTCAATAGGTGACTCGTCAATGGAATTTGGTAGGACTAGGCGGGATAGATGATCCGCCACCACATTTTCTACCCTCTTCTTGTCTTTGATCTCCAAGTCGAATTCTTGAAGGAGTAGGATCCATCTAAGCAAACGGGGCTTAGCATCCTTCTTAGAAAGAAGGTATTTCAGTGCCGCATGATCCGTATAAACAATGACTTTGGATCCTATTAAGTATGGCCTGAATTTGTCCAAGGCAAAAATGACAACTAGGAGCTCTTTCTCTGTAGTCGAATAATTAACTTGGGCGAGATTCAAGGTCCTACTTGCGTAGTAGATAACATGGGGCTTCTTATCCTTCTTTTGGCCTAACACCGCCCCAATAGCAAAATCGCTCGCATCACACATCAACTCAAAAGGAATGGACCAATCTGGTGGTTGCATGATGTTCGCTTCCCCAAGTGTAGGGTTGCGATGTAGTAATAAACTCGGTAAGACCGAGGTCGATCCACAGGGACTATGTAGGATCTCACAAATTCATCCACAAGTGTCTATTGAAGTCTACTAATCAGATTGTTGTATGAAGTTGATGTGAGTAACAAAAGCTAAATTAAATTGAAAGTAATTAATTGTAAGAGGGCACTAGGGTATCAAGGATCCACTTGTAGCAATCCTTGATGTTCAATCCGCTGTGGTTTCTTATTCTCTCAACTAGAATGGACATTCCTGTCCGTCCAATCGGATGATAAAACTGTTAAACCAAACAATCTGTAATATGTAAGTTCTATGCATAAGATTCACTCAATCTAGGCTGAGCTGAGCATGCTCAATTGCATAGGTCATTCCCCTTTCCTATAGGTCCAGTTCTCAATCATAACCATCCCCAAGTCCTCTCACAAGACAAGGTTAGATTAGGATTTGAACTAGATTCAAATCACCAGCACAGTCCTTACATATTCCAGAAAATCAACTAAAATAGAACTTTGGCCTGAAGTCCCTTTATGAAGAGCTTAGTACTAGAGCGCACTCCGATTCCTCAGATCATACAGGTCTATACCGTTGCAAACAAATTAAGAAGATAAGTAATTCATCCAAACATCCATGAGTCATCACAAGACTAAGAAAAATTACTTAAAAACTTGTATAAACTTCAAACCTTAGTTCATAATCATGAATTCCAAACTAAAACCACTTAACTACGAATTAAAACATCTTGGATTCACTACAAGCTTCACCTCTTAGCCCTAGCTAAGAGGTTTAGCTGCTCATGATCCAAGGAAACATGAAACAACTACAAAAAGTATGAAAACAGCAAAGCAAACCAAAAGGAGTTGTGAAACTCCAATCTTCACATCCACAGCCTCCAACCTCGCTTGAACCCTTCTAGGATACCCTAGGAACGATCCCTAGGTGTCCTCTTATAGTCTGGAGGCTCCACAACGTCAGAATAATCAGGAATTTGCGAAACTCTTATGCAGCGCAGAGAAAATCGGGAAGAAATTAGAAGTTTCTAAGTTCATACGCAGGGCCGACCGGTCATGACCAGTCGGCCTCAATAGAGAGTCAATCCAGCAAGTATGCCCGACCGGTCAAGACCGGTCGGGCCTATTCATCCTTGGTCCAGCAAGCATGTCCGACCGGTCATGACCGGTCGGACCTCTTCAGTAATTTTCCAGCAACAACGACCGACCGGTCATGACCGGTCGGTCCTCTTCAGTAGTGCCCAACATACATGGCTGACCGGTCACTGACCGGTCTGGCTTCCTTGGCCGACCGGTCACGACCGGTCAGCTTCATTTCTTCTTATTTTCTTCCTTTCTTTCATCTGCTTTCTTCTCTTCTTTAGTTCTTTCTTTCTTTTCTTCTTTGGTCCTCAAACATTCTTCATCAGAATGATCCCAAGTGAGCTCTTTATGTCTTCAATTGAGTAGAGTCTACCCTCAATCCTGTAGTCACAAAACATGCATTGAATTAGCTTACAAACCATAGAAACCTTGCACAATGAGTGATGAATTGGGGTTAGAATATACACAATTAAGAGCTCAACACACCCCCCAACCAGCATTTTGCTAGTCCCGAGCAAAACATGCGTGAAGCTAATCTCATTCTTCAGACTCAACTCTCTTTCAGAAACCATCCTTCTATACATTCCAAGGTTCATAAGTGTAAGATTCGGAAAGATTAGGCGTCAAAGGTTGGAACCGTAAATCCTCAAGACATAATAGGTATTCATATGAGATTCCCACTAATTGGTTGATAAATAGAGGGAATTGAACAAATTCATCCTAGTGTGGGGGGTAGTGAAAATTCATTCCACGAGTTTCTAGGATTATCTTCTTCATAGATCAACTTGACTATAGAACTCAAGGTACATAGAGCCACATCAAGCCAATGACAGGAATTTGCCTTACCGTCCTTCCGACGACTTTCACACTACGTCCCATTTCCGGCTTTGGTTACGGGTAGACCATCCCCCGGTTGGTAGTAGGTAGCCCTAATCGGAATTTTCCACCATTTTTCCACATTCCCAATTTCATCATTCCTTTTCCTTTTTCTTTTTAAATTAGATAGGATTTTTAGAAATCCATATCTTTCATTATTTTCCCATGGACAAGGATGGACAAAGTACCCCGGCCTGATTACTCAATACCTTAATTCAAAGTCTAACTAATCCCTAAATCACATAATCCCTTCAACTCATGAAAATCGTGTAATGTGAACTAGGTGTAAAAGTGTTCAGATTTTCTATCAATCACAAAAATAGGGGAGTTCACATATAAAACCATTATGCAATGAGAGATTCCAGACATCCAGCCCTATTCACTTCATATCTCTTCCTCTTATGCTCATATCATCTCGAATGCATAGAACCAATGTTTTCCAAAAGAGTTTCGAATTTTTGAAAAAATCGAAAAATTTCCACATAATTGCTTGAGATGTTGCAAAATGCTGGATTCATCCAAGCGGTCCTACACCCCCCAACCAAATCTTGCATTGTCCTCAATGTAAAAGATGCGCAATGAGCAAAACATGAGAGCAATTTGAAAATAAAAGGGAGTGAGGAATGATATTACCTGAGAGAGTGAGCATTGGAAATCTTCCTCCTTCTAACAAACCTATGAAAACGAAAACAAAAGCAGCAAAATCCTAATCCTAACTACTCTATACCTCCATCAGACTAGGAGATCAATCATCCTGATACATAGGATCATTCAGAGGTATGGACATACCTTCTGAAGGGAATTTCTCAAAGAACGGCTTTAATCGCTGTCCATTTGCTTTGAAAATGTTGCCGTTCCTCGGATTCAACAGTTCGACAGTCCCATACAGATAAACAATTTGCACAATGTAGGGACCGGTCCATCGAGATTTCAGTTTTTCCGGAAATAGATGTAAGCGAGAATTATACATGAGGACTTTTTGGTTGATCGTGAATGTCTTGCGAAGAATATTCTTATCATGGAATATCTTCGTCTTGTCCTTGTAAATTCTCGCATTCTCATAAGCGTCATTCCGGATTTCTGCAAGTTCATTCAATTGTAGTTTGCGTAACGAGCTTGCCTTGTCAGAATTGAAATTCATCTTCTTAATAGCCCAATATGCCTTATGTTCCAACTCCACAGGTAAGTGACAAGCCTTCCCATAGACAAGTCTATAGGGAGACATTCCAATAGGGGTTTTAAAGGCAGTACGGTAAGCCCAAAGCGCATCGGTAAGTCGAAGTGACCAATCCTTGCGATCGGGATTCACCGTTTTCTCCAAAATGTGTTTAATCTCCCTATTGGATATCTCAGCTTGTCCACTAGTTTGTGGGTGATAGGGAGTGCTCACTTTGTGTGTAACGCCATATTTCTTCATTAAGGCTGCAAAAGGGCGATTGCAAAAGTGAGACCCTCCATCACTTATGATGACTCGAGGCGTTCCAAACCGGGAAAGAATATTTTCTTTTAAAAATCGAATGACCGTTTTATGGTCATTATTCCGGCAAGGAATGGCCTCGACCCATTTGGAGACATAATCAACGGCAAGCAAGATGTATAAATTTCCAAAAGAAGATGGGAATGGGCCCATGAAATAGATGCCCCAACAATAAAAAATTTCGATAATCAAGATGGGATTGAGTGGCATCATATTTCTACGGGAGATTCCTCCTAGTTTCTGACAAGGTTCACATGCTTTGCAAAACTCATGTGTGTCTTTGAACATGGTGGGCCAATAAAACCCACATTGCAGAATTTTCGCTGTGGTCTTTTTGGCCGAAAAGTGACCACCACATGCTTGAGAATGACAGAAGGAGATGATACTTTGTTGCTCATCATCTGGGACACATCTCCTTATGATTTGATCGGGACAGTACTTGAATAAGTATGGGTCGTCCCATAGAAATTTTCACACCTCCGTGAAGAATCTATCCTTATCTTGTTTTTTCCAATATGTAGGAATTGCACCTGTAGCAAGATAGTTAGCAATGTCTGCATACCATGGCAATTGGGAAACAGCAAAAAGTTGTTCATCAGGGAACATGTCATTGATTGCAGTCGTTTCAGGGGAATCAGTGAGGACAAGTCGAGAGAGGTGGTCGGCTACTACATTTTCTACTCCTTTCTTATCACGTATTTCTATGTCGAATTCTTGGAGTAGGAGGATCCATCTTAATAACCGTGGTTTAGCATCCTTCTTAGAAAGCAGATACTTAAGCGCGGCATGGTCAGTGAATATAATGATCTTGGATGCAATCAAGTAGGATCTAAACTTCTCCAAAGCAAAAACTACGGCTAAAAGTTCCTTTTCAGTGGTAGTGTAGTTTGCCTGGGCTGAGTTTAGGGTTCTACTTGCATAGTAGATGACACATGGCTTTTTATCTTTTCTTTGGCCTAACACGGCCCCAATAGTATAGTCGCTAGCATCGCACATAATCTCAAAAGGAAGGCTCCAATCAGGTGGTTGCATTATTGGGGCACATGTCAACATACCTTTAAGGGTGTTAAAGGCCTTTTGACATTCTTCATTCCACTCGAATGAATTTTCCTTTTGAAGTAGGTTACATAAAGGGCGAGAGAGTGAACTGAAGTCCTTTATGAACCTTCTGTAGAATCCTACGTGTCCTAAAAAGGACCGCACATCTCGTATGCTTTTGGGTGGTGGAAGGGTAGAGATAAGATCAATTTTCGCTTTGTCCACCTTAATTCCATTTTGTGAAACGATGTGACCAAGTACAATTCCCTTATGAACCATGAAGTGACACTTTTCCCAATTGAGCACTAGGTTCTTCTCTTCACATCTTTTTAGCACAGATTTCAAGTGCTCAAGGCACTCATCAAAGCTACAACCGAATACGGAAAAATCATCCATGAAGACTTCGAGAATGGTCCCCACCATGTCAGAAAAGATGCTCATCATACAACGCTGAAAGGTGGCAGGGGCATTACATAGTCCAAACGGCATCCGTCGATAGGCGAAAGTGCCGAATGGACATGTGAATGTAGTCTTTTCTTGGTCTTCACGGGCAATTTCTATTTGGTTGTACCCTGAATAGCCATCAAGGAAGCAAAAGTGGGAATGACCCGCCAATCGTTCTAAAATCTGATCGACAAATGGTAGGGGGAAGTGGTCTTTCCTCGTGACAGTGTTTAGCTTCCTGTAGTCAATGCACATTCTCCAACCAGTCGTGACTCTAGTTGGCACGAGTTCGTTATTGGCATTGGCTACGATGGTTATTCCGGATTTCTTAGGCACCACTTGAGTTGGGCTCACCCATTGGCTATCAGATATTGGGTAAATGATACCTACATCCAATAGTTTCACCACTTTGGCCTTAACCACATCCTTCATGTTTGGATTTAGTCGTCTTTGTGGTTGCCGGGATGATTTTGCATTTTCCTTAAGGTGTATGCGGTGAGTACAAATCAGTGGGTCTATGCCTTTGAGATCCACAATTGACCATCCAATGGCACTCTTGTGCTCTAATAGAGTGGCTATTAGCCTACTCTCTTGTTCCTCATCCAAGTGGGAAGAAATCACCACTGGATATGTCTCATCTCGACCTAAATAAACATACTTTAGCTCACTTGGCAATGGTTTTAGGTCGAGTTTTGGTGCCTTGATGTTGGATGGGAGGACCTTGTTCTCATTTACAGGCAAAGGTTCAATTGGGGCCCTCCATCTTTTATTCTCAAGCACCAGCATCACATCTAGAATGGCATCCATCTCTTGTATTGTGTAATCATTTGTCTCATGAGAGTGGGCCATACATGCCTCCAAAGGGTTGGAAAATACTGATAAGGGGACTGTATCCTCCACGAATGATTCGATCTGTTTAATTCGTGGATATCATCATCAACTTCCCGCGGTTGTTTGCATAACTCAAATATGTTAAGCTCAAGGGTCATATTTCCAAAGGACATTTGTACAAGTCCGTTTCTGCAATTGATAATGGCGTTTGAAGTAGCTAGAAACGGTCGTCCAAGTATGACGGGAATTTGAGTACCGGTGCCTATCACGGGATGTGTGTCCAAGACAATAAAATCTACTGGGTAGTAGAATTTATCAACTTGGACTAGAACATCCTCTACCATTCCTCTCGGTATCCGGATGGATCTATCAGCAAGTTGGAGTGTGGTTTTGGTGGGTTTCAATTCACCTAACCCAAGTTGTTCATAGACAGAGTATGGAATGAGATTCTCACTTGCCCCCAAGTCGAGTAGGGCTTGTTTAATCTGGTAGTCTCCTATGATGCATGAGATGGTTGGACTACCTGGATCCTTGTATTTTCGGGGCACCTCTTGTTTGATGATGGCGCTCAAATTCTCAGCCAAAAGCACTTTATTGTGAACGTTATGTTTCCTTTTGATTGTACATAATTCCTTTAAAAATTTGGCATAAGATGGTATTTGTTTTATTGCATCCAACAGCGGGATGTTGATCTTCACCTGCTTAAAAACTTACAGAATCTCCAGATTTTTATCTAAAGGTTTTGGTGAAATCAACCTTTGTGGAAATGGGGCAACCGGCTTGTATTGCCTTTCCGGTTCTTTCTCTTGTGGAATATTGTTTGGGCTATCATCCTCTTTGGGAATTTCCGGATCCTTAGGCTTTGGGGCCTTCACCGGATTAGATTTGTCAATTTCTTTCCCACTTCTCAAAGTGGTGATAGCCTGGACATGTTCCGTATGGTGGGAGGATGAGCTTGCATCTTGTATCTCATACTGGGTCCTTGGATTAGGAAGAGGTTGAGCAGGAAGTGTGCCCTTCTCTCTACCACTAAGGTGAGCTTCAACTCTAGCCAGAGATGTTTTCAATTCATTAATGGCTTGATTTGAATTTTGATTGAATTTCAATTGCTCTTGCATGAACCCATCTATTTTTAGAGAATTTGTCTTGTTATACTCATTCTGGACCGATACGAGTGCACCCAACATCTCTTCTAGTGATACTTTTGGAGTGTTGTTTGCATTTGCAGTGGGTCCATTCCTCCAACTGAAGTTGGGATGGTTCTTCCAATTAGGATTATACGTGTTTGAGTTTGGAGCACCATATTGCTGTTGATAACTGTTTATGGCATTTGTTTGTTCTTGTAAGATGCCTTAGACTGCTGAAATTGTGGGACAATCTGGTGTAGCATGTTGATTTCCAGCACGAATTCCACAAACAGTTTCAACCTCAGTGCAGTTGATTATTTCTCCTTTCCTTAATTCTATGGCTTCGACCTTTCTTGTAAGGCTAGCCAACCGTGCACTTATGCTATCTTCTTCTGATAAGACATACATTCCTCCCTTTTCTTTTTGTTGGCCAATCTTGGAATTTATTGGTTTAGATGTGTCCCAAGATTGTGCACTTTCAGCCAATTCTTCCAGATAATCCCATGCTTCATCAGCTTCCTTATTCATGAACTCCCCATCACACATCATCTCTATAAATTGGCGCATGGATGGAATCAGTCCTTCATAGAAAAAACTTATAATCCGCCAATTTTCATAGCCATGATGTGGGCATGCGTTTAATAGGTCCTTGAATCTCTCCCAACATTGGGAAAAGATTTCATCCTCCTTTTGGGCAAAGTTCATGATAAGGCGCTTAAGCATGTTCGTTTTGTGAGTAGGGAAGAATTTTTTAATAAATTCTCTGTGCATATCATTCCATGACCCAATTGATCTTGGCCTCAATGCATAAAGCCAACCCTTGGCTTTATCCTTAAGAGTGAAAGGGAAGAATTTAAGTCTTACTACATCATCAGTCACATTTGTAAAGTGCATGGTGGTGATTACCTCATCAAACTCCCTAAGGTGTTGATAGGCACTTTCACTGTCTAAACCATGGAATTTAGGGAGAAGATTAATCACTCCCGGTTTCAAATCCACATTCCCTGCATTTGGTGGAAATACTATGCATGAGGGAGTGCTCGTTCTTGCAGGTTGCAAGAAATCACGTAAAGTCCTAGGTCGGGGAACATTCTCAACCACATTCTCCCCTGTTTCAGTTTGATTTTGAACCGGGTTAGGTTGATTTGCAGCCATACTTTCAGATAAAATTGGAGAATCTAGATGTCTCCTAACACGTGGCTCTCTATCAATACCTTCTACTATCCCCCCTTCACTTATGAGTCGGTTATTGGAATCCCGAGCCCAATGTGGCATGCAAAACCAAAAATAAAAAACAAAAAGGAAAAAGAATTCTTCCTTCTTTTTCTTTACTCTTCTCTAAGTCCGAAGCACAAGGTGTCTTGCAATGGCTAGGCCAGAAACAAGGATAGAGACCGATTTCTCCTGGTCAATAGGGGTTCAGAGAACACCCCACCCACTCTTTGAATCTTTTAAGAAAAAGTGCAGAAAAAGGAGAAAGAGGAGTAGAGATGAGAAAAGAAATCCCTGAGCACAAGGTGATCCAAGATGGCAGAGCCGACCAATAGGAATCCAGGTGGCAAAAAGGCCGACCTTTCAGAGATCCAAAAGGAGTCTCCACCCACTCTACAAGAGATGAATAAAATAAGAATGACTAGGAGAAGGAGAAGAGTAAGATTTTAGAAGGATAGCACCTGAATTGCACTTGAAATCCTTGACTCTTCTTCAGCTTCCTAGAAATCCCTGAAAAGAAAAAAATCAAATAAATAAACTAAGTTAGTTCTAAAAATCTAAAAAAAATCCTAAATAAATACTAATTTCAGAAATTTGTGAAAACCGTCAAGGTCCCAGACAGCGGCGCCAAAAACTTGTTCGCTTCCCCATGTGTAGGGTTGCGATGTAGTAATAAACTCGGTAAGACCGAGGTCGATCCACAGGGACTATGTAGGATCTCACAAATTCATCCACAAGTGTCTATTGAAGTCTACTAATCAGATTGTTGTATGAAGTTGATGTGAGTAACAAAAGCTAAATTAAATTGAAAGTAATTAATTATAAGAGGGCACTAGGGTATCAAGGATCCACTTGTAACAATCCTTGATGTTCAATCCGCTGTGGTTTCTTATTCTCTCAACTAGAATCGACATTCCTGTCCGTCCAGTCGGATGATAAAACTGTTAAACCAAACAATCTGTAATATGTAAGTTCTATGCATAAGATTCACTCAATCTAGGCTGAGCTGAGCATGCTCAATTGCATAGGTCATTCCCCTTTCCTATAGGTCCAGTTCTCAATCATAACCATCCTCAAGTCCTCTCACAAGACAAGGTTAGATTAGGATTTGAACTAGATTCAAATCACCAGCACAGTCCTTACATATTCCAGAAAATCAACTAAAATAGAACTTTGGCCTGAAGTCCCTTTATGAAGAGCTTAGTACTAGAGCGCACTCCGATTCCTCAGATCATACAGGTCTATACCGTTGCAAACAAATTAAGAAGATAAGTAATTCATCCAAACATCCATGAGTCATCACAAGACTAAGAAAAATTACTTAAAAACTTGTATAAACTTCAAACCTTAGTTCATAATCATGAATTCCAAACTAAAACCACTTAACTACGAATTAAAACATCTTGGATTCACTACAAGCTTCACCTCTTAGCCCTAGCTAAGAGGTTTAGCTGCTCATGATCCAAGGAAACATGAAACAACTACAAAAAGTATGAAAACAGCAAAGCAAACCAAAAGGAGTTGTGAAACTCCAATCTTCACATCCACAGCCTCCAACCTCGCTTGAACCCTTCTAGGATACCCTAGGAATGATCCCTAGGTGTCCTCTTATAGTCTGGAGGCTCCACAACGTCGGAATAATCGAGAATTTGCGAAACTCTTACGCAGCGCAGAGAAAATCGGGAAGAAATTAGAAGTTTCTAAGTTCATACGCAGGGCCGACCGGTCATGACCGGTCGGCCTCAATAGAGAGCCAATCCAGCAAGTATGCCCGACCGGTCAAGACCGGTCGGGCCTATTCATCCTTGGTCCAGGAAGCATGTCCGACCGGTCATGACCGGTCGGACCTCTTCAGTAATTTTCCAGCAACAACGACCGACCGGTCATGACCGGTCGGTCCTCTTCAGTAGTGCCCAACATACATGGCTGACCGGTCACTGACCGGTCTGGCTTCCTTGGCCGACCGGTCATGACCGGTCAGCTTCATTTCTTCTTATTTTCTTCCTTTCTTTCATCTGCTTTCTTCTCTTCTTTAGTTCTTTCTTTCTTTTCTTCTTTGGTCCTCAAACATTCTTCATCAGAATGATCCCAAGTGAGCTCTTTATGTCTTCAATTGAGTAGAGTCTACCCTCAATCCTGTAGTCACAAAACATGCATTGAATTAGCTTACAAACCATAGAAACCTTGCACAATGAGTGATGAATCGGGGTTAGAATATACACAATTAAGAGCTCAACACATGATAGGAGCGGTTGTCAACATGTCTTTTAGCTTTGAAAAAGCTAATTGACATTCGGCACTCCACTCAAATTGGTTCTCCTTTTGTAGAAGGTTGCATAAAGGCCTTGAGATATGACTAAAATCCTTTATAAACCTTCGATAGAAACCGGCGTGTCCAAGGAAGGACCGAATATCACGTATGCTTTTGGGTGGTGGTAGATTGGAAATTATGTCAATTTTTGCCCGGTCTACCTCTATTCCATTGGACGAGATGATATGTCCAAGGACTATTCCTCTTTGTACCATGAAATGGCACTTTTCCTAGTTTAATACAAGTTGCTTCTCCTCACACCTCATCAAGACCAACTTCAAGTTGTTGAGACACTCATCAAATGTACAACCAAAAACAGAAAAGTCATCCATGAATACCTCAAGAAACTCACCCACCATGTCCGAGAAAATACTCAACATGCATCGTTGGAATGTGGCGGGTGCATTACATAACCCGAATGGCATCCTTCGGTAAGCGAAGGTGTCAAACGGGCATGTAAATGTGGTTTTCTCTTAGTCTTCCGGAGCTATCTCAATTTGGTTGTATCCGGAATAACCATCTAGGAAGCAATAATAGGAATGGCCTGCTAACCTCTCCAAAATTTGATCCATAAATGGGAGCGGGAAGTGGTCTTTCCTAGTAACCGTGTTGAGCTTCCTATAATCAATGCACATACGCCAACCGGTGGTCACCCTAGTTGGTATAAGCTCTTTGTTAGCGTTTTCAATGATGGTAATACCGGATTTCTTGGGGACAACTTGGGTAGGACTCACCCATTGGCTATCTGAGATAGGGTAGATAATACCCACATCCAATAGCTTTAACACCTCGGCTTTGACAACCTCCATCATGTTTGGATTTAGCAGTCTTTGAGGTTGTCTAGTCGTTTTTGCATTTTCTTCAAGGTGTATTCGGTGAGTGCAAACCGAAGGATCTATCCCTTTGAGATCCGCTATTGTCCAACCTATGGCTTCCCTATGTTCTTTGAGTAACTCAATCACCTTGAGCTCTTGGTCTTTCTCAAGGTGGGAGGCAATGACAACTGGGAACGTTTCCTCTTGACCCAAATATACGTATTTAAGCTCGGATGGCAATGGTTTGAGGTCAAGCTTCGATGGTTTGATGTTAGACGGTAGAGGCCTTGATGTGGTTGGTGGCAATTTTTCAAAATGGGGCCTCCACCGGCTAGTATCAACTACCGATCTTTCTATATTTAATGCCTGCACAATCTCACTAATGATGGGGTCTTCAGAATCCATGAAATGTGCTAAGCATGTCTCTAAGCTTTCTAGTGGTTCAAGTTGGAGGAGTTCTTCTTCTTCAAAAGTTTCAAGCATGTTTACCTCGAAGAACTCATCATCATTGACATCCCTATGTCTTTTGCCCAAGTGAAACACATTTACCTCGAGTGTCATGTTTCCAAAAGATAGTTGCATCACCCCATTTCGGTAATTGATGATTGCGTTTGATGTGGCAAGGAATGGGCAGCCTAATATTACCGGCATTTGGGTGCTAGCATCCAAAACCGGTTGTGTGTCCAAGACGATAAAATCCACCGGGTAGTAGAATTTGTCAACTTGGACTAGAACATCCTCAACTATCCCTCTCGGTACACGGATAGATCTATCAGCGAGTTGCAACGTGGTTTTGGTGGGTTTTAATTCACCAAGACCCAATTGCTCATATACCGAGTATGGGATCAAGTTCACACTTGCCCCCAAATCTAACAAGGCACGTTCAATCCGGTAGTCTCCAATGATACATGAGACGGTGGGACTACCGGGATCTTTGAATTTTGGGGGGTCTTTTGAGTGAGGATGGCACTCACTTGCTCGGTTAAGAAGGCCTTTTGCTGCACATTATATTTACGTTTTGTTGTGCATAGGTCTTTTAGAAACTTGGCATAAGAGGGGATTTGTTTGATGGCATCAAGCAAAGGGATATTAATCTTGACTTGTCTGAAAATCTCTAGAATATCATGAGAATTTGGGAGAGATTTTGGGGCAACCAACCTTGAAGGGAATGGAGCTACGGGCTTGTAAATGCGTTCCGGTTGTTGTGGGGCTAAGTTAGATCCATCTTCATCCTCAGAATTTACTGGATCATTAGGCTCATCGGCCTTCACCGGAATCGTTTTAGTCAATTTATTTACCACTTCTAAGGGTGGTGATGGATTTGGCTTGCTCCATGTTTTGGTTAGAAGGATTAGGGGTGCTCACTTCATGTACTTGCTTTGGATTGGGCTGAGGTTGGGCCGGAAAGGTCCCTTCCCTAGCATTCAAGCGTCCCTTAATATCATCAACCGAGGCTTTAAGCTCTTGGAACATTTGCTGATTCGATTGATTGATTTGCATTTGCCCTTGTATAAACGCCTTCAAGGTATCCTCCATTGAGAATTGAGGTGGGGCCATATTTTGCATGGGTGGCCCTCTTTGAGAATTGGTAGGATTGCCCGTAGGAGCATTCTTCCAACTAAAATTTGGGTGGTTTTTCCAACTCTCATTATACGTATTACCTACCGGTCCATTAAAAGGTCGTTGATAACCATATGTGGCATTGGCGTGTTCATGTAATACTTCTTGAAATGCAGGAATTGTGGGACAATCTTGCGTAGCGTGTAAATCGGTGAGGCAAATCCCACATATGGTTTCAACAGCTTCATTGGACTTGGGAACTCCACTTTTACTAAGTTCCATGGCTTCAACCTTCCTTGTGAGGTTGGCTATCCTTGCATTCACATCGTCTTCCTCCTTAAGGACATAGATCCCTCCTTTCTCTTGAGTGGGTTTGGAGTTGTTAGGTTTATCCGATGTATCCCAAGATTGGGCATTTTCAGCCAACATGTCTAAGTAACTCCAAGCCTCATCTGGATTTTTACTCATAAACTCACCATTGCACATCATCTCCACAAATTGGCGCATATTGGAACTTAATCCATCATTGAAAAAGTTTATAATTCGCCAACTCTCATAGCCATGATGCGGGCAAGCAAGCAGGAGATCTTTAAATCTTTCCCAACATTGAAAGAAAGATTCACCTTCTTTAGCCGAGAAATTCATTATGGCCCTTCGAAGGGTGTTCGTTTTATGAGCCGGGAAGAACTATTTCAAGAATTCCCGGTTCATCTCAACCCATGACCCAATCGAATGTGGTCTGAGAGAGTGAAGCCAATCTTTGACTTTTTCTTTCAAAGTGAAAGGAAAAAGTTTAAGTCTGATAGTATCCTCGGAAACATTGGTGTAATGCAAGGTGGCCAACACTTCTTCGAATTCTTTCAAGTGTAAGTATGAGCGGTCAGAATCTAGCCCATGGAACTTTGGTAAGAGTTGAATTACACCCGGTTTTATGTTAAAGTTTCCACCGTTTGCTGGTAGAACCACGCAAGAGGGTGTAATTGTTCGGGCAGGTTGTAGGTAGTCCCGTAGTAATCTCATTGGAGGAACATTATGTACCTCATTCTCTCCTACTCTTTCCTGATTCGCGTTTATAGTTGGAGTAGGGGGGAGGATTCCTTAAAGGTGTTTGTTCCATACTCCCCAAACTTTCACAATGCTCTTGGTAATTTCGGACTCGTCTATGGACTGACAATGGTCCAACTAGACCACCTTCAGATTGAAGACGATTTGAGTGATTACGTTCCCAACGGGACATAAACCACTCAACCAAAAATCAAAACTAATCCTAACCTAGAAAACTGAAATCTGAAATTAATCTAAAAACTAAGTTAGAAAGGTATCACCTGATGCGCTTGAACTTAAAGAAGAATTCCTACAAAACAGAAAAATTTGTTAGTTCTAAGAAAATCAGAAAAACCTATCTACTTCTACTTCTACAGCCACTGAACTATTTGAAAACCGTTATCTGTGTCCCCGGCAACGGCGCCAAAAACTTGTTCACTCACCTCAAGTGTAAGGCTGCGATGTAGTAATAAAACTCGGTAAGACCGAGGTCGATCCACAGGGAAACAGAAACAATCTCCAAACTACTCCAGCAACTCAGTTTTTGGAAGAAAATCAGATTAATTGGGTAATTAACTAAAACAACAACTTTAATAGAAAATCAGTGATTCAAAGTACTAAGGCATTCAAGGATCCACTTGTAGCAATCCCATATCAATTCAATCAATCCAAGTAGAGAACACAACTAGATTTGAAGTCCTATCTCTCATCTAGTTGGAAAATAAAGCATTCACACATATTCAATCCAAATCAAGTTGAACTTCCAAGTTTAAGTCCCATACAATCAATGTAGAATTCAAATCCATAGCATGCGGAGTAACAGCCATGCCTATGGACTATGGCTTGCTCAAGGATTACTATAATTCGAATCTAAACAAGCATCATATGATAATCTCAGAGAATTGCAAGGAATTCATGTCCTCAGTACATGAACTCTCATAAAACATCTCAAACTACCACTTTTGGAACTGAAATATGCAAGAAAAATCCAAACTTGAAATGAAATTACTTGAATTAAACTGAATCCAACATGGAATTGGCTACAAGCTTCACCTCTCAGCCTTAGCTGAGAGGTTCTAGCCAAGCATATTCATGCTACAACTAAAAACTCTTAATAAAAGCATAAAACTAGAAAAACCAGAAATAGAAGAGTTGCAGACGCTCCACGACAGCTTCCCCTCCTTAGAACCACGTCCCTTAGCTTCTCTCCTCCCCTAGGAAGAGCCCCTAGGTGTCCTTTTATAGTAAGAAACCTCCCTTGTGTCGGAAACATCCAGAATCTGCGAAAGGTTACGTAGTGCGCAGCAGTTTTCGGAGTCCCGATTTAGAAAGGACTCAGTTTACGCAGAGCCGACCGGTCTAGACCGGTCGGACTAGTCTTTTAAACATCCAGGGAGTGTGGCCGACCGGTCAAGACCGGTCGGGCTTTGTTTTGGGAGCATCCAGCGTGCATAGCCGACCGGTCAAGATCGGTCTGGCTAGTTTTCCTTTTGTCCAGTGCACATGGCCGACCGGTCAAGACCGGTCGGTCCCTATTCAAATTGATCAGCATGTATGGCCGACCGGTCAAGACCGGTCGGCCCTTCTTCAATTTGATTCTTCTTCCTTTCTTTTTCTCCTCTTTCTTCTTCTCTCTCTTCTCCTTGCTTTCTTCTTTCTTTGGTCCATCTTAGACCTTCCTCCAATGTCTTCAAATGACCCTTTTTAAGCTCCAATTGGATAAAGTCCGCTCTCATCCCTACAATCACAAAACACACATTAGATGGGCCTTTAAATCATGAAAATCATGTAAACCATGTCATGTAATGTGCAATGCAATGTATAAATTGGAGGTTCAACACTCCTCCAGCGGTAAAACCGCAATTTCAATTGGTATCGGAGAGGGTTCCTCCGCTCAGGTTTAAAAACCCGGAGTGAGATCCTAAGAGAACTTGAAAATATGTCTAGAGAGGACTCTTCATCCGTTACTAAGCCTCCCTTCTTTGATGGGTCAAACTATCCATACTGGAAAGCCCGAATGAGCATGTTTATGGAATCTATTGATTCAGACATTAGGGACAAGATTGATATTGGATATAAACCCCCTATGGACACTATATGTAAGGAGGGTGAACCGGATGTCCTCAGGCCAAGAGATAAGGCGATGTGGACCGATTATGATAAAGCTCAACGTGTTTATAATGCCAAAGGCCTGAATGCCATTTTTGTTCAGTATCTAAAGATGAATTTGGCCGGATTTAAAATTGCACAACCAGTAAGCAGGTATGGGACATTCTTGAAGTTACTCATGAAGGAACAAGCATTGTTAAAAACTCAAAACTTCAGTGCCTCTCTACACAATTTGAAAACATTACTATGGAGGAGCACGAAACATTAAATGATTTCTATACCAAATTGAACAAGATCACAAATGAAATGTGGGGCTTGGGGGATCCTGTTTTGGAGAATAGATTGTATAGGAAAATTCTGAGATCCCTACCGGAACGGTTCTCTTCCAAAGTTACTACCATAGAAGAATGTAGGGACTAAATACCATGAAAGTTGAAGAATTACTAGGGTCCCTTCAAACTTATGAGCTAGGTTTCAAAACTCCCTCCCAATCTAAAAGTACAGCCCTGAAATCTTCTCACAAGAAACAAGATTCTGAATGCGGAAGTGAGGAAGATCCAGACTTAGAAGAAATGGCACTTATGGCCAAGAAATTTCAAAAATTCTTCAAAACTAGGGGAAATACTTCTAGAAGGAAACCCTACCAGAAGGGTAAACCTTTTGACTCCAAGAACAACAAAGGAAAATTTGTTAAGTCAAAAGATCTCAATGCTACAAGTGTAGAGGATTTGGTCACATTGCATCCGAGTGCACCAATAATAAAGCCAAGAAAAAGGCAATGGTGGCTACATGGGATGACACTGAAGAATCTGAACCAGAATCATACATATATCAAAGTGGGGAGGAACAAGGTTTAATCAAAATTCTAATGGCCTCTATCACTGATATTGTGCCTCAAATTGAGCCCATTGCAAAGATCACTGGAGACATTAATGATCATGAATCCTCTAACACTGAAAATGATTCCTTGAGTGATGATGAGAATGAGGATGAAGGCCTTCAGGAGGTATATAACCAACTATACATTGAAAATGTGAATACCATTAAAAAGTTGGGCCAAATGAAGGCTGAAAATGACAAATTGACAAAAAATCTTGACGAATTGAAAATTGAGAATCAAAAGATGGGTCAAGATCTAGAAGAACTGAAAAGGAAGAATGATGAGCTTGAACAAGAAAAGAAAAAGCTCATAAGTGGTGAATCTCTAGACAAGCATGCTAGGCTTGAGAAAGAACTCAAAGAGGCGAACACTGAAATTGATCGTCTTAAGTGTCAAGTCGTTGACTCCAGAAGACGGTTCGCCCAAGGAGAAGAAAACCTTGAAAAACTCCTAGGTGTGGTAAGATCGCCAATGGACAGAAGAAGTTTGGGTTATGACAGTCACACTTCAAAAACTACCTCAGTCCATCCTATGGTAAGAAAAGATCATGGTGCATCGGGAAGTAAAACCAAAACATCTCCTGTTTGCCATGCTTGTGGAGACATTGACCACTTAAAGTTTGAGTGCATGGTGTTCAAAAATTCGGTCAGAAACTTGAAAGGTAAATTTGTACCGACCGGCAAAAATGTGCAAGCTTATTGGAATCCTCCCATGCATACTTCACCAAAAGGAGGAAACATTCGAAAGAATTATCCTCCCATGCATACTTCACCAAAAGGAGGAAACATTCGAAAGAATTATCCTAGGAAGGACAAGATGATGGCTGAACTATTGGAGCAAGTTAAAATGCTAAATTTGAAAACTGCTCTTCTCCTGCGTGAAAAAGGAAAATCTGATTCTCCCAAGAAAACTAGAGAATCTCACCATAAGAATACCCCTCATAAAAGGACAACAACTAAATGGGTTGTAAAGAACAAGTGTTTGGTCATTCATACTGCCTTAAAAGCTGGGAATACCCCTAGATGGTACTTGGATAGTGGTTGCTCTAGACATATGACAGGTGATAGATCTCAATTTTGTGCATATGACGAATTTGATGGTGGGTCTGTCACATTTAGTGATGGGAGCATAGCTAAAATTATTGGTAAAGGAACCATCACGGGGCCAGGTTTGCCCGAAATTAAAAATGTGCTATATGTTGATGGCCTTAAACACAACTTACTGAGTATCTCACAGATTTGTGATGAAGAGCACTCAGTAAGCTTCTCCAAAGATATGTGCAAGATCCTGAACTCCACAGGAAAATTAGTCATGAAAGGTCTACGCACAGGAGACAACTGCTATGTCATTGAAAACCATAACAATTCAAGCTCCTCCACCATGTGTCACGTGGCCGTTCAGGATGAAACAGAACTATGGCACCATCGACTCGGTCATGTACATTATAGAAATCTGTTTAAACTTAATCAGAAAAATTTGGTTAGAGGTCTACCAAAGATGGGTAAAAGACCTAATGCTGTGTGCATCGCATGCCAGAAAGGTAAACAAATCAAGGTTGCACACAAGAGATCCTCTATCCTGGTCACATCAAAACCATTTGAAATGCTACACATGGACCTAGTTGGTCCTACTAGGGTTCTTAGCCAAGGAGGAAAACGATACTTCTTTGTAGTCGTTGACGATTACTCCTGATTCACATGGGTCGCTTCCTAAGAGAAAAATCTGACACTTTTGGAGAATTCCAAAAACTAGTGAAGCGACTTCACAATGAGAAAGGATACATGGTAGCAAGAATCAGGAGTGATCACGGCGGTGAATTTGAAGATCATCGTTTGAAGGCATTATGTGATGAATTGAGTATTCGTCATGAGTTCTCAGCACCCAAAACACCTCAACAAAATGGGGTGCTAAAAGGAAAAATAGAGTGTTGTTGGATATGGCTATAGCTATGCTTAATGATAAGAATCTTGCTCAAAATCTGTGGGCCGAAGCAGTTAACACTGCCTGCTATATTATTAATCGAGTTTATTTAAGGGCAGGTCTAAACAAAACAGCTTATGAACTATGGTGTGGAAAGACATCGAATGTAAAATACTTTAAGGTCTTTGGTAGTACATGCTATATTCTGAGAGACCAAGAAAATTTGGGAAAGTTTGACTCCAAAAGTGATGAGGGTATCTTCTTAGGATACTCATTAAATAGTAGAGCCTTTCGTGTCTACAACCTTCAAACCTCATCAGTTCAAGAGTCAATCAATGTGACTGTGGATAATAGCTTGGATAAATCTGTGTCTCCAGGTAATGAAGAAGAAGATGAGGGTATATGCGAGATAGGAAAATCTGATAAACAACCCTCATCTCCAAATGCCCCCACTGCTCCTGGTGATGTACAAATTGTCAAGGATCACCCCCTCAATCAAATCATTGGGGATCCTAGCGTTGGTGTCAAAACCAGGAGACAGTTGGAGGCAGTCAACAGTCACTTGTGTTTCACATAAAAAATAGAACCAAAAAATGTTGATGAAGCTCTAAATGATGAATTCTGGATCCTTGCAATGCAGGAAGAGCTTCAACAATTCATTAGAAATGAAGTGTGGTATCTGGTCGACAGGTCGGAAAGGAAAAATGTTATTAGAACCAAATGGATTTTCAAGAATAAATCCGATGAATCTGGGAATGTAATACGAAATAAGGATCGGTTAGTTGCTCAGGGATATTCACAAATTGAAGGTATTGATTTTGATGAAACATTTGCCCCTGTAGCTAAACTCAAGTCTATTAGAATTCTTATGGCTGTTGCTTGTGTGTTAAAGTTCAAACTATTTCAAATGGATGTAAAGAGCGCCTTCTTGAATGGTATTCTTGATGAGGAAGTGTATGTTGAACAACCAAAAGGATTCATTGATCCTAAGTATCCTCACAAAGTGTACCGGTTGAAAAAGGCGCTTTTTAGACTCAAGCAAGCACCCCGTGCATGGTATGAACGCTTAACTCATTTTCTTGTAGACCATGATTTTGCTAGGGGGAGCATTGACAAAACTCTCTTTATTAGAGAAGCCGAGAATTCTGTGTTGATTGCCCAGATTTATGTGGATGACATTGTGTTTGGATCCACATGTGAAAAAATGTCCATCTCCTTTGCTAAATTAATGACATCTGAATTTGAGATGAGTATGGTAGGAGAACTTAACATGTTTCTTGGGCTTCAAGTAAAACAACTTGCATCAGGTATATTCATTACCCAAGCCAAATATGCTAAAGATCTTGTTAAGAGATTTGGCTTAGACTCTGGTCGTTCCTACACTACACCTATGAGCACCACTGTTAAACTATCAAAAGGCCTTGTAGGGAAAAGTGTAGATCAACATCTTTATAGAAGCATGATTGGTAGTCTTCTTTATCTCACTGCTAGTAAACCAGATATTGCTTTTAGTTTAGGTGCTTGTGCTCGGTTTCAGGCTGATCTCAAAGAATCTCACCTTACCGCTGTTAAACGGATCATCCGGTTTGTTGGATGCACTACCGAATACGGTCTTTGGTACCCTTTTGATTCATCTACAGATATTGCAGGGTATTCAGATGCCGACTTGGCTGGTAACATGGATGATCGTAAATCAACCAGCGATGGGTGTTTTTATGTTGGAAATTGCCTTGTGGCGTGGCATAGTAAGAAACAAAACCCCATCTCTTTATCCACAGCCGAAGCAGAGTACATTGCTGCTAGAAGTTGTTGTGCCCAATTATTATGGATGAAACAAACCTTGACCGATTATGGGATTAACCAAGGCACAATGACTCTATTTTGCGACAATACTAGTGCCATAAATATATTGAAAAATCCAGTTCAGCACTCGCGCACTAAGCACATAGATATTAGGCACCATTTTATTCGAGAATTGGTTGAAGATCACATAATATCTCTCGAACATGTGCCTACCGAGAATCAGCTAGCTGACATCCTAACGAAACCCTTGGATTCATTTCGCTTTACGAACCTCCAGAAGTCCATTGGTGTTGGATGCGTCTAGTTTATCTAACAAGTGTATGTTTTGCAGGAAAAATCTGAGGATTAAGCCTCTCTATCTGATCTTTATAGGTATATCTGAGGACCTTTGCCTCTTTTCATTGCTTTCTATGAAAATCCGGGATCATAGTCCCAATTCTTATCCTCTATCAATAAATCTGGAACTTAAGGGTCCCTCATTTTATGATTGGGTTGTACCTTGGTACACCATGCCCATGGGTACTTGGATCTAAAAGATAAAGGTCTGTCGAAAGGATAGACTTCCTATCCAGCAAAACTAGTGCAGAAACCTTCTGCTGGTGGATGCAGTGGCAGACAAACAGTCAGCCAACCGGTCAAGACCGGTCGGGCTGCCTTCAAATTCTCACTGTCTCATATTTTTCACGCCATCCGACCGGTCAAGATTGGTCGGGCTGTGCATCAAGTGCTGCTGGACTCACATTTCACTTCCACGACCGGTCAAGACCGGTCGTGCAACACCAGACCGGTCTGCCCATGCGTCAGCCGTCCGTAGGGGGGGTTCTTTATATACAGTTGGACCTCATTTAGGTCACCCATTTCCATTTTCTCACCTCCACTTGCTGCTCTAGCTAGCTCGCCCTCTTGCTCTCCAAGGTGATTCCAAGGTGATTCTTTGCAAGACTAGAGATTCCAACCTCCTCTACATTGCTCCTCTTCATTCTCATTCCTTTGGTAAGGGATCCCTTCTCATTCTTCTTTGTTTAATCCCTTCCTGTTATATCTAGGGGTGGTTTAGAGTATCTTCTTACTTCTTCTATGTCTTCCCAAGAGAGTGAAGATGAGCTCCCCTTGAGGCGGAGTGATCGACCCAAGGCAAAAGCTAAGCCTCCTCCTCGCCCTTTAAAAACCAAGAAAACCTCTTCAAAAGGGAAAGGGGCTGCCTCATCTTCTGTTTCCCCTGTTCAATCTCAATCCTTGGGTAAAAATGTTTCATCCCATTCCACCCATTGGGATGATTTCAAGGACAAAGAGGTGGTTTGTGAAAAATCTGTCAAATTGGTTGACTTGGCCAACTATAATGTTCTTCCCATATTGAACGCCATAAATTAGGGTCTCGTACTCCACATGGGGGGCCCGGTCCAATTTGATGTGATTCGGATATTTTATGCCTCGTGTGTCCATGTCACTGCCTCTCCCCCCTCTTTTAACGTCGAGGTTGGTGATTGGCTATGCCTTTTCACTTTGAAATCCATCTCAGAATTTGTTAGAGTTCCCATTGTTAAGGAGTCTTCTTTCGATTTTTTCTCGCTGGGTCCCAAACCTAACCTTGTTATTGCCAAATTCTTATGTGGTGATGGGACACCCAAATGGGTTGGAGGTGCGGTTCAAGCGTCCTCTATGTCATGGGATTTCGGCATTCTGCACAACCTTTTCTTCCGCAATGTATACCCGCGGATGAGTAACAAGGAGGATGTCACCGAATCCATGTTTCGGTTGCTTTATCGTGTAGGTCAGGGTCATCCGCTTTGCCTCCCAACCTGGATCATGACCATCATTCACCAGGTTATCTTGCGAGAGGATGGAAACTCCTCCAGTCTTCCTTTTGGGCATCTCATATGCAAATTAGCTAATGAGATTGACAATGTCGGTACTGATAAAGTTCACAAGCCCGTCATTATCAACTGTACCCTCATTGCTCGTATGGAGCTTACCAAAGAAGTCATCCAGAGTCGTCTTCTGCAGGAGCAGCAGCAGGATCCGGCCGAGCCGTCCCAGCCTGAGGCTCCACCTGCCTCCACTGGCCCTTCCCACACTTCACCTTCAGCTCCTTCCTCTGATCCATCCCTCGATCCTCGAGCTACTCCGGGTCGATTCAGTACGCCTCCTAGAGCCTTTTCTCGACGACAATCCCCTTCCGTGGATCCACCTTCATACATTGCTGAGCTTCACCAGCTTAAGGAGAGTCTATTTCAGCGGCTAGACAGGATTGAGCAGAGTGGGGACCAGATTTTGCAGGGTCAGGCCACCATACTTGTACAGCAGGAGGCCCTTGTCACTCGCCTCGCACAGTTGGAGAGGCGGATAGAGATATGGGAGCGCGTGGCGCGTGGGGACGTTCCACCCCCTGATTTGGGAGATGGAACAGATTACTAGTCTCATGTCTTGGTCACAGTTACTTTTTGTATGACCAACGACATTGTCTGGATTTCATGCACTATCTTTCTATGGGTTGTCTGTATATTTTGCACGGATTGATACATATTTACATTGGGCTGCTTGCCCATTTTGGTATATATGTGGATGCTATAGTTATATCTTTTTATATGAGCTTTTGACCTTTTATTGAATATCTGTGGGAGGTTGGATGGTTTGGGCACATTTGCCCTTTTAGCTCATGCTTTGTGTTCTGTGTTTGTCTAGATATACATCTGGAGGGGTGGTTAGTTGATTGGGCTATAAGCCCTCTATGCTTTCATGATTACTTGTATATCTGGCATGATTTGTTCTGTAAATCTCCTCAGGCTTAAATTTCTATATCTCTTCCCTGTTTTATGTGATTGACATATTTTCGGCGCTAGCCTTGCAGCTTTCTTAGGTATATCTTTTTGCTGGCTAAACCTTGTCAATTACTAACAAAAAGGAGGAGAATCATCCCACCTAGAAGGTCCGATTATATCTTTTTGCAGGACTTTGTAGGTACAAGTATTGACGGGGAGATTTTGAAGAAAATCGAGTCTGTACATGTCCTTTTGTAAAGATTATTTTGTATATCTGTATAAACATGTAAGTGGGTGTATATTTCTTTCTGCTTAAGGGTCAATCATGATAAGGAGTCATGATTTATCTAGGTTAGATGTTTTGTCACGCAATTGACAAAGGAGGAGATTGTTAGTACACCTTTTGTTGTCAATTGGCGTGTTGGTTGGTCGCGTCTTGTCGTGTGAGCCCCGGTCGAAGAATTGAAGATCAAGACTTGAAGATTATGCTCCTTCCATTGCTCAAGCTCATGCTGAAACAATATCTCAGGTAAGTTGCATATAGATCGACCATAGGAAACCCAAAACGTCAAAGAATGGCGTAATGACTCACATATCTTATCCCATTCCCTCTCGACCCTTGCACAAGTTGATCAAACTTGTGGTCCATGGTTGGTGCAAAACGTAATTGAAGATATGTCCATACATTGGACCCCATGAACCAAATCACTTCATGCCTCATCATTGAAGTGATCCGCTGTTGCGTTGCGTTGAAAGACTTAGTCCAACAAACTCACTGTGACAAGATCATCTAGATAGCCGACCGGTCTTGACCGGTCGGCCAGGCTCCTCAACACTCAACAGAGCATGCTGTGATGAATGCAGCTGGGTAGCCGACTGGTCAAGACCGGTCGGCCAAGAATTGCAAAAATTGGACAGAGGCTTGCTGTGTGTAAATCAGCTGGACTGCCGACCAGTCTTGACCGGTCGACCAGCAATACAGAAACTGTCCAGTAGCATCCAGATAGGCAGCCGACCGGTCTTGACCGGTCGGCCTTCTCATTTCAGTTTGTCCAGCAAGCGCAGCCGACCGGTCTTGACCGGTCGGCCTGCATTTTTCATTTAGTCCAGCAAGTGCAGCCGACCGGTCTTGACCGGTCGGCCCGCATTCTTTATTTAGTCTAGCAAGGGGATCCGACCGGTCTTGACCGGTCGGGCAGACTCAAATGTGGCCTAGTGATTTGAATTGCGACCGGTCCGTCCGACCGGTTGAGACCCCTCTCTGACAGGTCGGACGTGACCGTTTTAGATCCGTTGGGGCCATCATTTGGGGCTCTATATAGCCATGACTTGTGGTCTTTCATGGCATTCATTCAACACCCTTCAAGAGCTAAGAGAAAGAGCTTTTACTCACACCTCCTACCCTCTTTGCTCTTAACTCCCTTGAGTTCATCATTCAAACCTAGTCATTAATGGCTTATCAATGAGTATTCAAAGCTCGGTTTGAAGTATGAACTCAAGACCTTCATTCATGGCTGACCTACCTTCAGAATATCTTTATGAGGTCGTTTATAGCCATTGAATGCTTGAAGTTTGGCAGTTCCCTCATTACCATTGCATTGAATAGGCAAGAGGAACTTGACCAACTCTCTCCCAACTACCCGGCATCAACATAACCTCATCATTTGCATCGGTAGCTGATCTTGGGAGCACAAAGAGAAGCTGAAGCTACTCATCAAAGGCATCGAATCGGGGCTCAATCGTCTAGGTATGTCTAGTATTTGAGAGTCCATTTATTGAATCACTATTCCCTGGATTGGAAAACTCCGGCGGGAGTGTACGTGACCATCCTTGGATTAGGATTGGTGAGAGTTTGAGATCCAAACTCTTCAAGTCCCTGGATTGGGCTATCGGCAGATGGTAAATGCGGTCCTAGATCAAAGGATGTCAAGGTTGATGGTTAACCTGATTTAAAACCAACACTATAGTGAAATCCGGTGGTCTCATAGGTTAAGATCGTGAACCGGGAGTGGAGTAGGGAAACCGAACCACTATAAATCGTTGTGCATTGTGAGTTTGAATGATTGCTATGTGTTGAATGGCTTAGTCAATCATGAATGCTAACTGTTTGATGAAATGCTTATGATAGTCCTTGCTTACAAATTCATCATATAATTGCCTTGAATGTTATTGTGATAATCTTGGTTGCTATGATTAACTTGATTAGTTTTAATTGTAATTGGAAATTCAAAAAGTCCTATTCACCCCCTTCTAAAACATTAGGCATATCTCCGAGTATCTCCTCAAGCGGTAAAACCGCAATTTCACCCGGTGGCTTCCTAATGTGAATGCCGAACTCTTCTCTCTTCTGGCCAATCCAGGTCTTTCTGACGTGATTCTTCAGGGCTTCTTTTCAATGTCTTCAATATGGTTCTAAAGGACCCTTTTAACAACAATTTCATGACTTCTCTCTTACATTCCTACATACACAAAACAAGCATTAGATGGGTTTTTGAAGCATGCAAACCATGCATGTAATGTGATGTAATGGGCTAGAAAATGTATAAAATGGGAGCTCAACACCCCACAAGAAAAGGAACGCTAATATAAGCCCGTTGCACCATTCCCTTCAAGATTGGCAGCTCCTAAACCTCTTTCAAACTCTCACGACATTCTAGAGGTTTTTAAACAAGTCAAAATAAACATTCCCTTGATGCCATTAAATAAATTTCCTCTTATGCCAAGTTTCTAAAAGACTTATGCACAACTAAATGCAAATATAATGTGCAATAAAAGGCCTTCCTTAATGAGCGAGTGTCATCCTCACACAAAAGACACCTCCAAAATATAAAGATCTCGGTAGTCCCACGATCTTATGCATTATTGGAGACTATAGGATTGAGCAAGCCTTATTAGATTTAGGGGTAAATGTAAATTTGATCGTATACTCGGTCTATGAGAAATTAGGTCTTGGTGAATTAAAACCCACCAAAACCACATTACAACTCGCTGATAGATTCATTAGTGTATCGAGAGGGATGGTTGAGGATGTTCTAGTCCAAGTCGACAAATTCTACTATCCGATGGATTTTATTGTCTTGGACACACAACCAGTTATGGACACTGTTAGTGCACATATTTTATCAAATTGCATGATCATTGGGTTGTCAAGTCTGTAAGCCCCATTGAAGCTGAAGAGCAAAAGCCTTGAAGATCTCATCATCCTCAACCATGAAGTAAAAGTAAATCGTTAGTGCCATGGTGAAACCCATCCTATAACCATCCAAGCCCATGTACCCTTCTTGCCTTAGCCTCTAGTTGACCCAAGCTTAATAGACATTTCCTTTAGCCTCATGCCTTAGAGGAGAGTCCATTAGATCAGCATGGACTTTGGCTAAGATGGACAGAAGATCCTTCGTAGGAAAAATAAGAAAATCACATGTATAGAGAATTCCTACAAGGTGAGGATCGGGCGCTTGACCAGACTGCACCGGGCGCCTAACCAAACTGCACCGAGCGCCCAACCATAGGTACGTTATGTTTAGTGAGTCCTGGACTCAATTTTAGGCTCCTGACCCTGACTCCACCGGGCGCTCAACCAACGAGAAATCTGTCCAAAGAGCTGCCCTAGAAATACAAATGAATTTTGGGCACCTGTTCCTTGCTTCTAGGACGCCTGACCATAATCATCGGGATCTTGACCATAACTTCACTAGGAGACCGACTAGCACAAAATCTGTCTAAAGAATAAACTTAGTTTTTGGATTGAATTTCGGACGCCCGACCACCGCTGGATCTGCTCTTCCGTTTTATGTTCGGGCACTCGAACTAGCCATTTTTTGCCCATTATAAACACATCTATATATGCATTTGTGAGGGCTTTGAGGCATTTATGGAGCATAGAGTTGAGCCTTGAGAGATTAAGTTCCTATAGAAAAAAACCCTTCTTCTCAAGCTTTATTTCTTGAGTTTATTGTTTAATCCTTGTTGTTAGAGAACATTGATGAGCATTTAAAGCCTGGATTGAAATATGAACTCAAGTCTTGATTAATGGCCCTTGACCTAATCTGAAATAGGTACATCCTTAGTCTTTAAGACCATTAATGCAACCCTAGGTGAAACCTTCCGTCCTCATCAAAAGTCTTATCCTATAGAAGGTTCACCCAACCTATTATCCCTCACCTTGGCACTACAAAACCACATTCGAAGCAAGGTTGCTGATCGAGGGAGTTGAAGAAGGAGTTGTTCGTGCAAGTTGAAGCTTCTTCAACAAATGCATTTTCAAGGGGCTCATCCAGCTAAGTATTTCTTAGTATAAGAGTCCAAAGTTTATCTCTTGTGTAGAGTTGCCCCTGTGGAGGACGTGTCCTTGTGGAGGGCAGAGTTAGAGTTTGTGATCCAAACTTGGGAAGTCCTTGCGTAGGCCTCTGACACTAGAGAATACATGCGTTGTCCTTGTGTAGGATTAGAGAAGTCCTTGCGTAGGCCTCTGACACGGGAGAATATATGCCTTGTCCTTGTGTAGGATTAGAGAAGTCCTTGTGTAGGAGTAGACCTTGTGTATTCTGTAAAGGTTTATGGTGAACCTCATCTAAAATCATTGGATATTGAAGTTTGGCCACTCAAGGGGTGAGTGGATCAGCCGGGAGTGGAGTAGACTCATCGTCGAACCACTATACATCTTGTGCAATATGTTGAATGCTTGTGTTGTTAATTATTTCTGTTTATTGAAGCTCATGACACTTTATATGTTTGATGAAATGCATGTATGATATTCTCTATTATCATCTTAGTTGCATGATGTTCGCTTCCCTAAGTGTAGGGTTGCAATGTAGTAATAATTCGGTAGAGATCGAGATCGTTCTCAGGGACTTGTTAGGAATTCACAAAATTACTTCTAATATTCTCTACTTGAGAGCTAACCAAACAGATTTCTAAAATTGAATGTATAGAGAATTCTTAAACTAAAAGTGAATGTAATCAATATAAGTAAGCACTAGGGGTCCAAGGATCCACTTGTAGCAATCCTCAATGCATAATTCGCTGTGGTTTTCCAATTACACGACTAGAATAGAAATCAAATCCTATCTAGCTGGATGATAGAGCGGTTGTAACATACAATCTGTCTTATGTGTGATTATAAACACGATTCCCTCAATTCAAGTTAGGACTTGAGCACACTCAATTGCATAGGTCAATCCTAGTTGCAATAAATTAAGATCACAATCATAATCATCATTAAACTCTATCACAAAGCATAACTAGATCATGATTTGAACTTTATTTAAATCACATATACAATCAACACATAATTCAGAACTTAGAAAAAAAAGGTAGAACTTTGGTTGGATTTCCCACATGGAAATCCAAGTCTAGAGTGTATTGAATCCGATTCCTCGGAGTATACAGGTCTAGAACTATGCAAAACAGTTAAGAACTAAAGCAATTCTCCCAAAAATCCATGAGCCATCATAAGATTAAGAAAAACTACTTAGAACTTTATTCAAACTTCTATAAACCATTGTTCTTCAATAAATCCAACTTGAAACCATAAAAAAATGAATTAAAGCATCTCGGATTCACTACAAGCTTCACCTTTTAGCCCTAGCTAAGAGGTTTAGCCGTTCTTGATCCAAGGAAGCATGAAAACAACTAAAAGCATAAAACTCGAAAACACAAACTAGGAGTTGTGGAACTCCGAATCCGACTTCCGCCACCTCCCACCTTCGTAGATCTCTTCTAGGATACCCTAGCTACGTCCCCTAGGTCTCCTTTTATAGTGGAGAGGCTCTACCACCTCAGAATCTTCCATATTTGCGTAGTACTTATGCACTTGCGCTCAAAAGTCGGAGCATCAAGGAGAAGCTGCTGAAATTTCGCTGAATACAAGTGTTTGACCGATCTAGACTGGTCGGACTGGGCTGGCCTACCAGTCACGATCGGTCTGCCCTATATTTGAACAGTCCAGCGTGAAAGGATTGTGAGGGCAGGCTCTAGCCGACCGGTCAAGACTGGTCGGTCTCTTTGTGTTCAGTGTTCAGAGATATAGAAGGGGGTGGCCGACCGGTCCAGATCGGTCGTGGCCCTCTTGGCCGACCGGTCAAGACCGGTCAGACCCTTGTCTTCTTCATATTTCTTCTTTCGTTCCTCTCTCTTTTTCTCTTTTTGCTTTCTTCTTTCTTTGACTCACCTTAGATCCTCATCCTAGGCTCCTTTTAGCTATCGATCGAGCGAAGTCCCTCTCATTCCTACAATCTTAAAACCACGCATTAGATTAGTCTTTAAGCTTGAAAACCATGCATAGTTAGTGATGAAATGGGGTTAGAATATAAAATTTTAAGCACTCAACACACCCCCCAACTAGCATTTTTCTAGTCCCGAGCAAAACATGCATAAAACCATTCATTCCTCCCAAACCCAACTCTCCTTCAGAGACTATGCTTCTATACACTCAAAGATAAGCAAATGTAAAAATCGAAAAAAACTAAGTGATAGAGGTTGAAACCTTAAAATTTCCAGAACATAACAAGTACTCACATGGATTTTCAGCTGATTGATTGATAAATAGAAGTATTTGAACAATTTAACCTAGTGTGCTCAGTGAATGCTCATGTCATGGAAATTCTGGATTATCTTCTTCATAATTCAGCTAAAATATGGAATTCAAGGTGTACTGATCAACATCAAGCCTTTGACAGGAATTTGCCTTACCGTCCTTCCAACGGCTTTCACACTACTTCCCATTTTCGGCTTTGGTTACGGGTAGACCATGTTAGTACACTTTATTTTGTCAATTGACGTGTTGATTGGTCGCGTCTTGTCGTGTGAACCCTGGTCGAAGATTTGAAGATCAAGACTTGAAGATTATGCTTCTTCCATTGCTCAAGCTCAAGCTGAAACAAGATCTCAGGTAAGTTGCATATAGATCGACCATAGGAAACCCAAAACATCAAAGAATGGCATAATGACTCACCTATCTTATCCCATTCCCTCTTGACCCTAGCACAAGTTGATCAGACTTGTGGTCCATGGCTGGTGCGAATCGTAATTGAATATATGTCCAAACACTGGACTCCTTGCACCAAATCACTTCATGCTTCTCCATTGAAGTGATCCGCTGCTGTGTTGAAGGACTTGGTCCTGCAAGCTCGCTGTGACAAAACCATCTTGACAGCCGACCGGTCTTGACCGGTCAGCCGGGCACTTCAAACACTAACAACAACCTTGCTGTGATGCATTCAGCTGGACAGCCGACCGGTCTCGACCGGTCGGCCAGTAGACAAGACCAGTCCAGTAGCAACTCTGCATGTGGGCTGCCAAGACAGCTGACCGGTCTTGATCGGTCGGCCAGGAGCATCAAAAGAGGTCAATGACTTGCTGTGAGTATTTCAGCTGGACTGCCGACCGGTTTAGACCGGTCGACCAGCTATTCAGAATCTGTCCAGCAGCTTTGTTGCATTATCCAGGAAGGTAGCCGACCGGTCTTGACCGGTCGGTCTGCATATAACAGTGTATTCAGCAAGCGCAGCCGACCGATCTTTACCAGTCGGACTGATCTCCAAATACTATCCAGTAAGGTTAACCAACTGGTCTTGACCGGTCGGGCAGACCCAAATGATGTGCATATTTTTGAAATGCGACTGGTCCATCCGACCGGTTAAGACCTCTCTCTGACAGGTCGGACGTGACTATTTTTTATCCGTTGGGGCCATCATTTGGGGCTCTATATAGCCATATCTTGTGGTCTTTCTTGGTATGCATTCAAGATCCTTCAAGAGCTAAGAGAGAGAGTCTTTACTCACATCCTCCTACTCTCCTTGCTCTTAACTCCCTTGAGTTCATCATTCAAACCTAGCCATTAATGGCTTGTCATTGAGTATTCAAAGCTCGGTTTGAAGTATGAACTCAAGATCTTCATTCATGGCTGACCTACCTTCGGAATACCTTTATGAGGTCATTTATAACCATTGAATGCTTGAAGTTTGGTAGTTCCTTCATAACTATTACATTGAATAGGCAAGAGGAACTTGACCATCTCTCTCCAAACTACCCAGCATAATCATAATCACATCATTTGCATCGGTAGCTGATCTTCGGAGCACAAAGAGAAGCTGAAGCACGTGGAGCTAAAGCTACTCATCAAAGGCATTGAATCGGGGCTCAATCGTCTAGGTATGTCTAGTATTTGAGAGTCCATTTATTGAATCTCTATTCCCTGGATTGGGAAATTCCGGCGGGAGTGTACGTGACCATCCTTGGATTAGGATTGGTGAGAGTTTGAGATCCAAACTCATCAAGTCCCTGTAATGGGCCATCGGCGGATGGTAAATGTGGTCCTAGATCGAAGTATGTTAAGGTTGATGGTTAACCTGATTTAAAACCATGACTATAGTGAAATCCGGTGGTCTCATAGGTTGAGATCGTGAACCGGGAGTGGAGTAGGGAAACCGAACCACTATAAATCGTTGTGCATTGTGAGATTGAATGATTGCTATGTGTTGAATGGTTTAGTCAATCATGAATGCTAACTATTTGATGAAATGCCTATGATAGTCTTTGCTTACAAATTCATCATATAATTGCCTTGAATGTTATTGTGATAATCTTGGTTGATAAGATTAACTTGATTAGTTTTTAATTGTAATTGAAAATTCAAAAAGTCCTATTCACCCCCCTCTAAGACATTAGACATATCTCCGAGTATCTCTACAAGCGGTAAAACTGCAATTTCAATTGGTATCAGAGCGGGTTCCTCCGCTCAGGTTTAAAAACCCGGAGTACGATCCTAAGAGAGCTTGAAAATATGTCTAGAGAGGACTCTACAACCGTTACGAAGCCTCCCTTCTTTGATGGGTCAAACTATCCATATTGGAAAGCCCGAATGCACATCTTTTTGGAATCTATTGGTTTCGGACGTTAGGGACATGGTTGATATTGGATATAAACCCCTAATGGACATTATATGTAAGGAAGGTGAACAGGATGTCCTCAGGCCAAGAGATAAGGCGATGTGGACCGATTATGATAAAGCTCAACGGGTTCATAATGCCAAAGGCTTGAATGCTATTTTTTGTTCAGTATCTAAAGATGAATTTGGTCGGATTCAAAATTGCACAACCAGTAAACAGGCATGAGATATTCTTGAAGTTACTCATGAAGGAACAAGCGTTGTTAAACTCTCAAAACTTCAGCGCCTCACTACACAATTTGAAAACATTACTATGGAGGAGCATGAAACATTTACTGATTTCTATACTAAACTGAACAAGATCACAAATGAAATGTGGGGCTTAAGGGATCCTGTTCTGGGGAGTAGATTGTGTAGGAAAATTCTGAGATCCCTACTGGAACAGTTCTCTACCAAAGTTACTACCATAGAAGAATGTCGGGACCTAGATACCGTGAAAGTTGAAGAATTACTAGGGTCCCTTCAAACCCATGAACTACATTTCAAAACTCCCTCCAAATCCAAAAGTACAGCCCTAAAATCTTTTCACAAGAAACAAGAGTCTGAATATGGAAGTGAGGAAGATCCAGACATAGAAGAAATGACACTTATGGCCAAGAAATTTTAAAAATTCTTCAAAATTAGGGGAAATACTTCTAGAAGGAAACCCTACCAGAAGGGTGAACCTTTTGACTCTAAGAACAACAAAGGAAAATTTTTTTAGTCAAAAGATCCTCAATTTACAAGTGTAGAGGATTTGGTCATATTGCATCCGAGTACACTGATAAAAAGACCAAGAAAAAGGCAATGGCGGCTACATGGGTTGATACTGAAGAATCTGAATCAGAATCAAACATATACCAAAGTGATGAGGAACAAGGTTCAATCAAAATTTTAATGGCTTCCATCACTGATATTGTTCCTCAAATTGAGCCCATTGCAAAGATCACCGGAGACATTGATGATCATGAATCCTCTAATACTGAAAATGATTCCTTGAGTGATGATAAGGAAGAGGATGAAGGCCTTCAGGAGGTATATAACCAACTATACATTGAAAATGTGAATACCATTAAAAAGTTGGGCCAAATGAAGGCTGAAAATGACAAATTGACAAAAAATCTTGACGGATTGAAAATTGAGAATCAAAAGATGGGTCAAGATTTAGAAGAACTGAAAAGGAAGAATGATGAGCTTGAACAAGAAAAGAAAAAGCTCATAAGTGGTAAATCTCTAGACAAGCATGCTAGACTTGAGATAGAACTTAAAGAGGCGAATACTGAAATTGATCGTCTTAAGTGTCAATTCGTTGACTCTAGAAGACGGTTCACCTAAGGAGAAGAAAACCTTGAAAAACTCCTAGGTGTTGTAAGATCACCAATGGACAGAAGAGGTTTGGGCTATGACAGTCACACTTCAAAAACTACCTCAGTCCATCCTATGGTAAGAAAAAATCATGGTGCATCCGGGAGTAAAACCAAAGCATCTCCTGTTTGCCATGCTTGTGGAGCATTGGCCACCTAAAGTTTGAATGCATGGTGTTCAAAAATCCGGTCAGAAACTTGAAAGGGAGATTTGTACCAACCGGGAAAAATGTGCAAGCTAATTGGAATCCTCCCATGCATACTTCACCAAAAAGAGGAAACATTCGAAAGAATTATCCTACTCTTCCTAGGAAGGACAAGAGGATGGATGAACTGGTAGAGCAAGTTAAAATGCTAAATTTGAAAAATGCTCTTCTCTTGTGTGAAAAAAGAAAATCTGATTCTCCCAAGAAATCTAGAGAATCTCACCCTAAGAATACCCCTCATAAAAGGACAACAACTAAATGGGTTGTTAAGAACAAGTGTTTGGTCATTCATACTGCCCTAAAAGCTGGGAATAACCCTAGATGGTACTTGGATAGTGGTTGCTCTAGACACATGACAGGTGATAGATCTCAATTTTGTGCATATGACGAATTTGATGGTGGGTCTGTCACATTTGGTGATGGGAGCATGGCTAAAATCATTGGTAAAGGAACCATCACGGGGCCAGGTTTGCCCGAAATCGAAAATGTGCTTTATGTTGATGGTCTTAAACACAACTTACTGAGTATCTCACAAATTTGTGATGAAGAGCACTCAGTAAGCTTCTCCAAAGATATGTGCAAGATCCTGAACTCCACAGGAAAATTAGTCATGAAAGGTCTACGCACAGGAGACAACTGCTATGTCATTGAAAATCACAACAATCCAAGCTCCTCTACCATGTGTCACGTGGCTATTCAGGATGAAACAGAACTATGGCACCATCGACTCGGTCATGTTCATTATAGAAATCTGTTTAAACTGAGTCAGAAAAATTTGGTGAGAGGTCTACCGAAGATGGGTAAAAGACCTAATGCTGTGTGCATCGCGTGCTAAAAAGGTAAACAAATCAAGGTTGCGCACAAGAGAACCTTTATCCTGGTCACATCAAAACCATTTGAACTACTACACATGGACCTAGTTGGTCCTACCAAGGTACTTAGCTAAGGTGGAAAACGATACTTCTTTATAGTCGTTGATGATTACTCTAGATTCACATGGGTCACCTTCCTAAGAGAAAAATCTGACACTTTTGAAGAATTTCAAAAACTAGTGAAGCGACTTCACAATGAAAAATGATACATGGTAGCAAGAATCAGGATTGATCACGGCGGTGAATTTGAAGATCATCGTTTGAAGGCATTATGCGATGAATTGGGTATTCGCCATGAGTTCTCAGCACCCAAAACAACTCAACAAAATGGGGTTGCTGAAAGGAAAAATTGAGTGTTGTTGGATATGGCCACAGCTATGCTTAATAATAAGAATCTTGCGCAAAATCTGTGGGCCGAAGCAGTAAACACTACCTGCTATATTATAAATCGAGTTTATTTAAGGGCAGGTCTAAACAAAACTGCTTATGAACTGTGGTGTGGAAAGACACCAAATGTGAAATACTTTAAGGTCTTTGGTAGTACATGTCATATTCTGAGAGACCGTGAAAATTTGGGAAAGTTTGACTCCAAGAGTGATGAGGGTATCTTCTTAGGGTACTCTCATTAAATAGTAGAGCCTTTCGTGTCTACAACCTTTGAACCTCATCAGTTCAAGAGTCAATCAATGTGACTGTAGATGATAGCTTGGATAAATCCGTGTCTCCAGGTGATGAAGTAGAAGATGAGGGTATATGCGAGATAGGCAAATCTGATAAACAACCCTCATCTCCAAATGCACCCACTGCTCCTGGTGACATACAAATTGTTAAGGATCACCCCCTCAATCAAATCATTGGGGATCCTAGCGTTGGTGTCAAAACCAGGAGACAGTTAGAGGAAGTCAACAGTCACCTGTGTTTCACTTCTAAAATAAAACCAAAAAATGCTGATGAAGCTCTAAACGATGAATTCTGGATCCTTGCAATGCAGGAAGAGCTTCAACAATTCATTAGAAATGAGGTTTGGTATCTGGTCGACAGGCCTGAAAGGAAAAATGTTATTGGAACCAAATGGATTTTCAAGAATAAATCCGATGAATCTGGGAATGTAATACGAAATAAGGCTTGGTTAGTTGATCAGGGATATTCACAAGTTGAAGGTATAGATTTTGATGAAACATTTGCCCCTATACCTAGACTTGAGTCCATTAGAATTCTTATGGCTGTTGCTTGTGCTTTAAAGTTCAAACTATTTCAAATGGATGTAAAAAGCGCCTTCTTGAATGGTATTCTTGATGAGGAAGTGTATGTTGAACAACCAAAAGGATTCATTGATCCTAAGTATCCTCACAAAGTATACTGATTGAAAAAGGCTCTTTACGGACTCAAGTAAGCTCCCCGTGCATGGTATGAACGCTTAACTCACTTTCTTATAGACCATGATTTTGCTAGGGGGAGCGTTGACAAAACTCTCTTTATAAGAGAAGCCGAGAATTCTATGTTGATTGCCCAGATTTATGTGGATGACATTGTTTTTGGATCCACATGTGAGAAAATGTCCATCTCCTTTACTAAATTAATAACATCAGAATTTGAGATGAGTATGGTAGGAGAACTTAACATGTTTCTAGGTCTACAAGTAAAACAACTTGCATTAGGTATATTCATTACCCAAGCCAAATATGTTAAAGATCTTGTTAAGAGATTTGGCTTGGACTCTGGTTGATCTTACACTACACCTATGAGCAGCACTGTTAAACTATCGAAAGACCTTGTAGGGAAAAGTGTAGATCAACATCTTTATAAAAGCATGATTGGTAGTCTTCTTTATCTCACTGCTAGTAGACCAGATATTGCATTTAGTGTAGGTGCTTGTGCTCGGTTTCAGGCTGATCCCAAAGAATCTCACCTCGCCGCTGTTAAGCGAATCATCCTGTTTGTAGGATGCATTACCGAATACGATCTTTGGTACCCATTTGATTCATCTATAGATATTGCAGGATATTCAAATGCTGACTGGGCTAGTAACATAAATGATCGTAAATCAACCAGCGGTGGGTGTTTTTATGTTGGAAATTGCCTTGTGGCGTGGCATAGTAAGAAACAAAACTCCATTTCTTTATCCACAGCCGAAGCAGAGTATATTGCTGCTAGAAGTTGTTGTGCCCAATTATTATGGATGAAACAAACCTTGACCGATTATGGGATTAACCAAGGCACAATGACTCTATTTTGCGACAATACTAGTGCCATAAATATTTCTAAAAATCCAGTTCAGCACTCGCGCACTAAGAACATCGATATTAGGCACCACTTTATTCGAGAATTGGTTGAAGATCACATAATATCTCTCGAACATGTGCCTATCAAGAATCAGCTAGCCGACATCCTAACGAAACCCTTAGACTCAGTTCGCTTTGCGAACCTCCAGAAGTCCATTGGTGTTGGGTGTGTCTAGTTTACCTAACAAGTGTATGTTTTGCAGGTAATATTTGAGGATTAAGCCTCTCTATCTGATCTTTATAGGTATATCTGAGGACCTTTGCCTCTATTTTCATTGCTCTCTAAGAATATCCGGGAACATAGTCCCATATTTTTGTTTTCTATCGATAAATCTGGACCTTTAAGGGTCCCTCATTTTATGTTGGGTTGTACCTTGGTACACCATGGGCGTTGTATCCTTAGTAAGGGTACTTGGATTTAAAAAATAATGGTATGTCCAAAAGACAGACCTTCTATCCAGCAAAACCAGTGCAGAATCCTTCTGCTGCTGGAAGCAGTGTCGGACGACCGATCAGCCGACCGGTCGGCCTACCTAGTGATCTGTCTGGACGCACCTGGTTTAAGTCATCCGACCAGTCAAGACTGGTTGGGCTGCCATCAGACAAGGCTGGTCGCACCTCTCCACTCCCCACGATCGGTCCAGACCGGTCGTGCAAACCTAGACCGGTCTGCCCGTGCGACAGCCCGTCCGTGGGGGGGTCTTTATAAACAGTTGGAGCTCATTTAGGTCACTCATTCTTCCATTTTCTCACCTCCACTTGCTGCTCCAGCTCCCCCTGTTGCATTCCAAGGTGATTCCAAGGTGATTTTTGGCGAGATTAGAGTTTCTAACCTCCTTTACATTGCTCCTCTCCATTCTCATTCCATAAGTAAGGGATTCACTCTCATCCTTCTTTAATTAATCCCTTCATTTCATATCTAGGAGTGGTTTAGGGTGTTTTGATGTGTCTTTAATGTCTTCCCAAGAGAGTGAAGATGAGCTCCCCTTGAGGCGGAATGGTCAGTCCAAGGCAAAAGCTAAACCTCCTCCTCGCCCCTTAAAATCAAAGAAAACCCTTTCAAAAGGGCAAGGGGCTGCCTCATCTTTCGTTGCCCCTCTTAAATCTCAATCCTTGGGTAAAAATGTCTCGTCCCATTCCACCCATTGGGATGACTTCAAGGACAAAGAGGTGGTATGTGAAAAGTCTGAAAATTTGGATGACTTGGCCACATATAATGTTCGTTCCATGTTGAAGGCCATAAATTGGGGTCCCGTACTCCACATGGGGGGCCCTGTCCAGTTTGATGCAGTTCGGAAGTTCTATGCCTCCTGTGTCCATGTCACCGCCTCTCCCCCCTCTTTTAAAGTTGAGGTTGGTGAACGGTTGTGCGTTTTTACGTTGAAATCCATCTCTGAATTCGTTGGAGTTCCTATTGTTGAGGAGTCTCCTTTTGATTTTGCCTCGCTGGGTCCCAAACCTAACGACGTTATTGCCAAATTCCTATGTGGTGATGGGACACCCAAATGGGTTGGAGGTGCGCTTCGGGCGTCCTCCATGTTATGGGATTTTCAGCCTTCTTCACAACCTATTCTTCCACAATGTATATCCCAGGAAGAGCAACAAGGCGGATGTCATTGAAACCATGTTTCATGTGCTCTATCGTGTTGGTCAGGATCATCCGCTTTGCCTTCCATCCCGGATCATGTCTATCATTCACCAGGTTATATTGCGAGACGATGGAAACTCCTCCAGTCTTCCTTTTGGGTATCTCATATACAAATTAGCTGATGCAATTGACATTGTCGGTTCTGATAAAGTTCACAAGCCCATAATTATAAACCGTACCATCATTTCTCGTATGGAGCTTACAAAAGAAGCCATCCAGAGTCCTCTTTTGCAGGATCAACAGCAGGATCCGACAGAACCGTCCCAGCCTGAGGCTCCACCTGCCTCCACTGACCCTTCCCACACTTCACCTTCAGCTCCTTCCTCTGATCCCTCCCTCGATCCTCGGGCTGCTCCGGGTCAATTCAGTACGCCTCCTAGAGCTTTTTCTCGACACCGATCCCCTTCCGTGGATCCTCCTTCATACATTGCTGAGCTTCGTCAGCTTCAGGAGCGCCTATTTCAACAGCTCGACGGGATCGAACAGAGTAGGCAGCAGGTTTTGTAGAGGCAGGCCACCATTCTTGTACAGCAGGAGGCCCTTGTGACTCGACTCGCATAGTTGGAGAAGTGGATAGAGATGTGGGAGTGCGTGGCGCGTGGGGACGTTCCACCCCCCGATCTGGGAGATGGAACAGATTACTAGTCTCATGTCTTGGTCACAGTTCCTTTTTGTATGACCAATGACATTGTCTGGATTTCATGCGCTGTCTTTCAATGGGTTTGTCTGTATATTTTGCACGGATTGATACATATCTACATTGGGCTGCTTGCCCATTTTAGTATACTGTATGGATGTTATTTCTGTTCTCTATAGTTATATCTTTTTATATGAGCTTTTGATCCTTTATTGAATATTTATGGGAGGTTTGATGGTTTGGGCATATTCGCCCTAATTAGCTCATGCTTTGTGTTCTTTTTGTGTCTGGATATACATCTGGAGGGGTGGTTGGTTGATTGGGCTATAAGCTCTCTATGCTTTCATGATTACTTTTATATCTAGCATGATTTGTTCTTTAAATCTCTCCTCAGGGCTTCAATTTCTATATCTCTTCCCTGTTTTATATGATTGACATATTTTCGGCGCTAGCCTTGCAGCTTTCTTAGGCATATCTTTTTGCTGGCTAACCCTTGTCAATTACTAACAAAAAGGGGGAGACTCATCCCACCTAGAAGGTCTGATTATATCTTTTTACAGAACTTTGTAGGCGCAAGCATTGAGGGGGAGATTTTGAAGAAAATCGAGTTTGTACATGTCCTTTTGTAAAGATCATTTTGTATATCTGTATAGACATGTAATCGGGTGTATATTTCTTTCTATTTAAGGGTCAATCATGATAAGGAAGTCATGATTTGTCTAGGTTAGATGTTTTGTCACACAATTGACAAAGGGGGAGATTGTTAGTACACTTTATTTTGTCAATTGACGTGTTGGTTGGTCGCGTCTTGTCGTGTGAGCCTTGGTCGAAGATTTGAAGATCAAGACTTGAAGATTATGCTTCTTCCATTGCTCAAGCTCAAGCTGAAACAAAATCTCAGGTAAGTTGCATATAGATCGACCATAGGAAATCCAAAACATCAAAGAATGGCGTAATGACTCACCTATCTTATCCCATTCCCTCTTGACCCTAGCACAAGTTGATCAGACTTGTGGTCCATGGCTGGTGCGAATCGTAATTGAATATATGTCCAAACACCGGACTCCTTGCACCAAATCACTTCATGCTTCTCCATTGAAGTGATCCGCTGCTGTGTTGAAGGACTTAGTCCTGCAAGCTCGTTGTGACAAAACCATCTAGACAGTCGACTAGTCTTGACCAGTCGGCCAGGCCCTTCAAACACTGACAACAACCTTGCTATGATGCATTCAGCTGGACAACCGACCGGTCTCGACAGGTCGGCCAGTAGACAAGACCAGTCCAGCAGCAACTTGTTCCCTTCCCCAAGTGTAGGGTTGCGATGTAGTAATAATCTCGGTAAAACCGAGGTCGATCCACAGGGACTTATATAGGAATTCACAAACACTTCCAATAGCTTCTATTGAAGATTGATGTAAATAGCAATTTTGAACTTAAACTGAAGTAATCAATTAATAAAAGGCACTAAGGGTTCAAGGATCCACTTGTAGCAATCCTTGATGCTCAATTCGCCATGGTTTCTCACTTTCTCAACTAGAATCGAAATTAAGATCTATCTAGTCAGATGATAAAGCAGTTAAACCAAACAATCTGCCATATGTAAGAGTCATGTGTATGATTCACTCAATGCAAGCTAGGACAAGCATACTCAATTGCATAGGTTAGTCCCAATTCTAATAGACTAAGTTCATAATCATAACCATCATTAAGTCCTGTCACAAGATAAAGCTAGATCATGATTTGAACTTGATTCAAATCACATACACAGTCCCAAATATACTACAGAAATGCAGAAAAGTAGAACTTTGGTAGGAAGTTCCCACATGAAGATCATAGTACTAGAGCGTACTCCAATTCCTCGGATCATACAAGTCTAGACTAACACAAAACAATTTAGAACTCAAGTACTTCTTCCAAACATCCATGAGTCATCATAAGACTAAGAAAAACTACTTAGAACTTGAATTAAACTTCAAACCATTGTTCATAAACATGAAATCCAATCTTACAACTAACTTAAACGAATTGAAACATCTTAGATTCACTACAAGCTTCACCTCTTAGCCCTAGCTAAGAGGTTTAGCCATTCATGATCCAAGGAAATATGAAACAACTAAGGAAAACATAAAAACGAGAAAGCAAACTAGAAGGAATTGTGGAACTCCGAAATCTACTTCCTCCGCCTCCAACCTTGCTTAAACCCTTCTAAGATACCCTAGGAACGATCCCTAGGTGTCCTTTTATAGTGAGGAGGCTCCGCAGCATCAGAATCTTCCAGAAATTGCGTAAGAGTACGCAGTGCGCAGAAAAATTCGGGACTTGTAGAATACGCTTCATTACGCAGACGATCGGTCGCACGACCGGTCTGAGCTACTGGACAACCGGTCGCACGACCGGTCTCAAAATCGTTAAAAACGTCCAGAGAGTTTTGGGAATTTTCAACTCAGAAAATTAATTTAAGGACCGATCGCACGACCGGTCTGAGCCATGGACGACCGGTCGTGGACAGTCCAGTGAGATTTGCCCTGTGGCCCATCCTGTTGAGTGATTAGACCGGTCGGACGACCGGTCTTAGGCCTGTTCTTCTGCTTTCTTTCTTTCTTCTTTTCTCTGACTTCTTTCTTTCATCCTTCGACACTTGGTCCTTTGATCTTCTTTTCTTCTAAATAGTGTCTTTATGCCTTCACTTGATGATTCCTCTCTCTCATCCCTACAATCATAGTTCCATGCATTAGATCAGTCTATAAATCATGAAAACCTTGCTTAATGAGTGATGAATTGGGGTTAGAATATGCACAATTAAGAGCTCAACACACCCCCCCAACCAGCATTTTGCTAGTCCTGAGAAAAACATGCGTGAAACTAATTCCATTCTTCAAAACCCAACTCTCCTTCGGAAACTATTCTTCTATACATTCCAAGCCGCACAAGTGTAAGAGTCAGAAAAATTAGGTGATAAAAGTTAAAACCGTAAACTCTCAAAACATAATAAGCATCCATATGAAAATCCCGTTGATTGGTTGATAAATAGAAAACTTAAACAAATTTAACCTAGTGCATAGTGAAAATTCATCTCATGAGTTTCCAGGACTATCTTCTTCATAGATTAACTAGACTATAGATCTCAAGGTATATAGAGCAATATCAAGCCAATGACAGGAATTTGCCTTACTCTCCTTCCGACGACTTTCACACTGCATCCCATTTCCGACTTTGGTTACGGGTAGACCATCCCCCGGTTGGTAGTAAGTAGCCCTAATCGAAATTTTCCACCATTTTCCCATCATTCCCAATTTCATCCTTCCTTTTCCTTTTTCTTTTAAATTAGATAGGATTTTTAGAAATCCATATCTTTCGTTATTTTCCATGGATAAGGATGGACAAAGTACCCCGGCTTGGTTTCTCAACACCTTGAATTAGAGTCTAGCTAATCCACAAATCACATAATCCTTTCAACCCATGAAAATCGTGTAATGTGAACTAGGTGTAAAAGTGTTCAAATTTTCTATCAATCACAAAAATAGGGGAATTCACATATAAAACCATTATGCTATGAGAAGTTCAAAACTTACAACCTCATACACTTCATATCTCCTCCTCTTAAACTCATATCATCTTGAATGCATAGAAACAAAGTTTTTCAAAAGAGTTTTGAATTTTAGAAAAATTGAAAATTTTCTATATAATTGCTCGAAATGTTACAAATCGTTGGATTCATCTAAGTAATCCTACACCCCCAAACCAAATCTTGCATTGTCCTCAATGTAAAAGATGTGAAATGAGCAAAACATGAGAGCAATTCTAAAATAATAAGGAGTGAGGAATGATAGTACTTGAGAGAGTGAAAAGTGGAATTCGTCCTCCTTCTAACAAACCTATGAAAAAGAAACAAAAGTAACCAAATCCTAATCCTAACTACTCCATCAGACTAGGAGATCAATCATCCTAATACACAGGATCGGTCAGAGGTATGGACATACCTTCTGAAGGAAACTTCTCAAAGAACGGCTTTAATCGCTGACCATTCGCCTTAAAGATGTTGTCGTTCCTAGGATTTAACAACTCGACGGTCCCATATGGGTAGACAGTTTGCACAATGTAGGGACCGGTCCATCGAGATCGCAATTTCTCCGGAAATAAATGTAGGCGAGAATTATACAGAAGGACTTTTTGATTGATCGTGAATGTCTTACGAAGAATGTTCTTATCATGGAACACCTTCGTCTTCTCCTTGTAAATTCTCGCATTCTCATATGCTTCGTTCTGGAGTTCTGCAAGCTCATTTAATTGAAGTTTGCGCAATGAGCTCGCCTTGTCAGAATCAAAATTCATCTTCTTAATTGCCCAATATGCCCTATGTTCCAACTCCACAGGCAATTGACAAGCCTTCCCATAGACAAGTCTATAAGGAGACATTCCAATAGGAGTCTTAAAAGCGGTACGGTAAGCCTAAAGCGCATCGGTAAGTCGAAGCGACCAATCCTTGCGATCGGGGTTCACCGTTTTCTCCAAAATAAGTTTAATCTCCCTATTGGATATCTCAGCTTGTCCACTAGTTTGTGGGTGATAGGGAGTGCTCACTTTGTGTGTTATGCCGTATTTCTTCATTAAGGTTTCAAATGGCCGATTACAAAAGTGAGACCCTCCATCACTTATGATGACTCGAGGTGTTCCAAACCGGGAAAGAATATTCTCTTTTAAGAACTGAATGACTGTTTTATGGTCATTATTCCGGCATGGAATCACCTCGACCCATTTGGACACATAATCAACTGCGAGCAAGATATATACGTTTCTAAAAGAAGATGGGAATGGACCCATGAATCGATGCCCCAACAATCGAAAATTTCAATTATTAAGATGGGATTGAGTGGTATCATATTTCTACGGGAGATTCCTCCCCATTTCTGACAGGGTTCACATGTTTTGCAAAACTAATGTGTGTCCTTAAACATAGTGGGCCAATAAAACCCACATTGCAGAATTTTGGCTGTGGTCTTCTTAGCTGAAAAATGGCCACCACATGCTTGAGAGTGACAAAAGGAGATGATACTTTGTTGTTCATCATCTGGCACACATCTCCTTATAATTTGATCGGGACAATACTTGAAAAAGTATGGGTCGTCCCATAGAAATTTTCGCACCTCAGTGAAGAATTTATCCTTATCTTGCTTTTTCCAATGTGTAGGAATTGTACCTGTAGCAAGATAGTTTGCAATGTCCTCATACCATGGCAATTGGGAAACTGCAAAAAGTTGTTTATCAGGGAACATGTCATTGATCGCGGTTGTTTCAGGGGAATCGGTGAGAACAAGTCGAGAGAGATGGTCAGCCACTACATTTTCTACTCCTTTCTTATTGCGTATCTCTATGTCAAATTCTTAGAGTAGAAGGATCCATTGTAACAACCGTGGTTTAGCATCCTTCTTAGAGAGAAGGTACTTAAGCGCGGCATGGTCAGTGAATATGATGATCTTGGATCCAATCAAGTAGGACCTAAATTTGTCCAAGGAAAAAACTACGTCTAAAAGTTCTTTTTCTGTTGTAGTGTAGTTTGCTTGGGCAGAGCTTAAAGTTCTACTTGCATAGTAGATAGCACATGGCTTCTTCTCTTTTCTTTGGCCTAGCACGGCCCCAATAGCATAGTCGCTAGCGTCACATATAATCTCAAAAGGAAGGCTCCAATCAGGTGGTTGCATTATGGGAGCACATGTCAACATACCTTTAAGTGTTGTAAAAGCTTTTTGACAGTCTTCATTCCACTCAAAGGAATTCTCCTTTTGGATTAGGTTACATAAAGGACGAGAGAGTGAACTAAAGTCCTTTATGAACCTTCTATAAAATCCTGCGTGTCCCAAAAAGGACCGCACATCTTGTATACTCTTAGGTGGTGGAAGGTTAGAAATAAGATCGATTTTTGCTTTGTCCACTTCGATTCCATTTTGTGAAATGATGTACCAAGTACAATTCCCTTTTGAACCATAAAGTGACACTTCTCCCAATTCAGCACAAGGTTCTTCTCTTCACATCTTTTCAGTACAGATTTCAAGTGCTCAAGGCACTCATCAAAGCTACAACCAAATACTGAGAAATCATTCATGAAGACTTCGAGAATTGTCCCCACCATATCAGAAAAGATAGTCATCATACAACGCTGAAAGGTGGCAGGGGCATTACATAGTCCAAACGGCATCTGTCGATAGGCGAAAGTGCCGAATGGACATGTGACTGTAGTCTTTTCTTGGTCTTGACGGGCTATCTCTATTTGGTTGTACCCTGAATAGCCATCAAGGAAGCAAAAATGAGAATCACTCGCCAACCTTTCTAAAATTTGATCAACAAACGGTAGGGGAGAAGTGGTCTTTCCTCTTGACAGTGTTTAGCTTCCTGTAGTCAATGCACATTCTCCAACCGGTAGTGACTCTGGTTGGTACGAGTTCATTATTGGCATTGGCTATGATGGTCATTCTGGATTTCTTAGGCACCACTTGAGTTGGACTCACCCATTGACTATCAGATATTGGGTAAATAATAACCACATCCAATAGTTTTACCACTTCGGCCTTAACTACATCCTTCATGTTTGGATTGAGTCGTCTTTGTGGTTGCTTAGATGTCTTCGCATTCTCCTCAAGGTGTATGCGATGAGTACAAGTCAGTGGGTCTATGCCTTTAAGATCCGCAATCGACCACCCAACGGCACTCTTATGCTCTAATAGAGTGGCCATTAGCCTACTCTCTTGTTACTCATCCAAGTGGGAAGAAATCACCACCGGATATGTCTCATCTCGACCTAAATAGACATATTTCAGCTCACTTGGTAATGGTTTTAGGTCAAGTGTTGGTGCCTTGATATTGGATGGTAGGGCTTTGTTCTCATTCACGGGTAAAGGCTCAAATAGGACCCTCCATCTTTTGTTATCAAGTACCGGCATCACATCTAACATGGCATCCATCTCTCGTATTGTGTTATCATTCATCTCATGAGAGTGAGCCACACATGCCTCCTAAAGGGTCGGAATATAATGACAAGGGGAAAGTTTCCTCCACGAATGATTCAATCAAGTTTATCTCATGGATCTCCTCATCAACTTCCCGTGGTTGTTTGCATAGATCAAATATATTAAGCTCAAGAGTCATATTTCCAAAGGACATTTGTACAAGCCCGTTTTTACAATTGATAATTGCGTTGGAAGTAGTTAGAAAAGGGCGGCCAAGTATGACAGGAATTTGAGCACCGGTACCTATCACGGGATGTGTATCCAAGACAATAAAATCTACTGGGTAGTAGAATTTATCAACTTGGACTAGAACATCCTCAATCATTCCTCTCGGTATACGAATGAATCTATCAGCAAGTTGGAGTATGGTTTTGGTAGGTTTCAATTCATGAACTCCCCATTACACATCATCTCTACAAATTGGCGCATGGGTATAGTCTGTCCATCATAGAAAAAACTTATAACCCACCAAATTTCATAACCATGATTTGGGCATGCATTTAACAAGTCCTTAAACCTCCCCCAACATTGGAAGAAGGTCTCATCTTCCTTTTGGGCAAAGTTCATGATAAGGCGCTTCAACATGTTCGTTTTGTGAGTAGGGAAGAATTTTTTAATGAATTCCCTATGCATATTAGTACATGTACCAATTGATCTTGGCCTTAATGCATGAAGCCAACCTTTAGCTTTATCTTTAAGAGTAAAAGGAAATAATTTAAGTCTTACCACATCATCAGTTACGTTTGCAAAGTGCATGGTGGTTATCACCTCATCAAATTCCTTAAGGTGTTGATAAGCACTTTCACTGTCTAATCCATGGAATTTCGGTAAGAGTTGGATTACTCCTGGTTTCAAATCTATATTCCCTGCATTTTGTGAAAAAACTATGCATGAGGGAGTGCTCGCTCTTGCTGGTTGCAAGTAATCACGTAATGTTCTTGGTCGGGGAACATTCTCAACCACATTCTCTCCCGTTTCGGTTTGGCTTTGGCCCAGATTAGGATTGGCCATCGGATTAGGTTGATTTACAGCCATATTTTCAGACAAAATTAGAGAAGTTAGATGTCTCCTAGCACGTGGTTCTCTGTCAATTCCTTCAACTATTCCACCTTCACTAATGAGTCGGTTATTGGAATCCCGAGCTTAATGTGGCATGCAAAATCCTAAGAGAATGAAACAAAAAGAAAGAAGAATTCTTCCTTCCTTTCTTTACTCTTCTCTACGACCGAAGCATAAGGTGTCTTGCAATGGCTAGGCCAGAAGCAAGGATAGAGACCGATTTCTCCTGGTCAATAGGGGTTCAGAGAACTCCCCACCCACTCTTTGAATCTTTTGAGAAAAGTGCAGAAAAAGAAGAAAGAGGAGTAGAGATGAGAAGAGAAATATCTGAGCACAAGGTGATCCAAGACGGCAGAGCCGACCAATAGGAATCCAGGTGGCACAAGGTTGTTGAGCTCTTAATTGTGCATATCCTAACCCCAATTCATCACTCATTATGCATGGTTTTCATGACTTATAGACTAATCTAATGCATGAATTTGTGATTGTAGGGATGAGAGAAAGGAACCATCAAATGGGAACTGAAAGACTCCACTTAGGAGCTTTGGATGAAGACCTAAAGTGGGCCAAAGAGAGAAGAAAGCAAGGAGAGAAAAGAAGAAAGAAAAGAAGAAAGAAAGTAAGAAAAAGGAGAAAGAAAAGCAGTCCGACCGGTCTTGACTAGTCGGCCAAAGAAGCCTGATCGGTCGTGACCGGTCGGCCACATCATTGGAGGACGCTGGATGAGGAAATACACAGTCAGACCGGTCTTGACTAGTCGGCCAAGGAAGCCCGACCGGTCGTGACCGGTCGGCCACATCATTGGAGGACGCTGGATGAGGAAATACGCAGTCCAACCGGTCGTGACCGGTCGGCCAAACCAGTCCGACGGGTCAAGACCGGTCGGCCAACAGGTGGCTCCCTCTGATGTACTCGCTGGACACCTTCCCAGGCAGGTCCGACCGGTCAAGACCGATCAGCCAGGCCAGTCCGACAGGTCCAAACTGGTTAGCCCTGCGTAAGACAGCAACTTTCTAAATCGGGCAGCCGAATTTCTCTACGCAAGTGCGTAATTCCCTGCGCAATCTGGAAGTTTCTTACGCAATGGACACCTCCAAGCTATAAAAGGACTTCTTCTCTTCATACCAGGGCATGTTAGGACGTGAGGATTTCTTGGGAGACGGATTCTACTTCAAGTTTTTTTAGTTTTCTTCCTGTTTTAGTAGTTTTTATGTTTTTTAGGCTTCTAGTTCAAGGATGTTAGAGGTGAACTAAAACCTCTTAGCTAGGGCTAAGAGGTGAAGCTTTTGATTTGTTTTTGATGGATTGATGCAACCTAGGTTTCCTTTTATGTTTTAATTGAAGAATTTTAGTTCAATATGAGTTTGAATCAAGTACTAGTTTGGTTTTACTTTGATCTCTTGATGACTCCTGGGCTCATGTGATTCTTAGTGATTCTAAGCTTGGTAGCTTACCTTCTGAGCATTGTTTATCCTTGTGTAGTTCATTGATCTATCATTGACTCCGGGCATGGTAGACCCTTTGATTGCCTTGTGTACAATGGTCTGATTTTCATGTGGGAACTCATTCAACTAAAGTTCGTATCTTTTGTAGTAATCTGAAATAGTTGTTTGTTGATTGATTTTGATTTAATTAGAGTTCTAATCATTAGTTGTAATCAAGTCTAGTGACAGGATTTGATGAAAGCTATGGTTGTGAATCTCAACTAGATTGGAAAGAGGCTTGGCCTACACAATTGAGTGTGCCCAAGGCCTGAGCATTGTTGTGGGAATCGAATCAATGAATGAGCAACTGTTTTGGATAATTGTTGATTGAACCGCTCTATATTCCGATCGGATAGAGATATGAATTCGATTTCGATTGAGTTATGTGAGATCTAGTTGTGTTGATGCATTGAAACTTATCAAAAGTGGATCCTTGGTGCTCTAGTGCCTTTTTAGATTGAAATTACCTCACACATTCACTGTTTAAACCCAAATTGCTATTTTTCAGTTTTAGTTCTTAATAAGATCTTAATTACTAGTTATTTTAGACAAATTCTGAGAATACCTATTCATAAATCTCTGTGGTAACGATACTCGGTCTTTCCGAATTATTACTACTTTGCAACCCTACACTTGAGGAAGTGAACAAAGGCCTACCTTTCAGAGATCCAAAAAGAAGTCTCCACCCACTCTACAAGAGATGAATATGATAGGAATGAATAAGATAAGAAGAAGAGTAAGGTTAGAAAGATAGAACCTGATTTGGCACTTGAGATCCTTATGTCTTCTTCAGCTTCTTAGAAATCCCTGCAAAGGAAAAATCAAATAAAACAAACTAAGTTAGTCCTAAAATCCTAAAAATCCTAAATAGGTACTATTTTCAAAATTTTGTGAAAAACCGTCAAAGTCCTCGGCAGCGGCGCCAAAAACTTGTTTGCTTCCCCAAGTGTAGGGTTGCGATGTAGTAATAATCTCGGTAAAACTGAGGTTGATCATAGGGACTTATATAGGAATTCACAAACACTTCCAATAGCTTCTATTGAAAAGCTAACAACCAGAATTGAGAAGATTGATGTAAATAGCAATTTTGAACTTAAACTGAAGTAATCAATTAATAAAAGGCACTAGGGGTTCAAGGATCCACTTGTAGCAATCCTTGATGCTCAATTCGCCGTGGTTTCTCACTTTCTCAACTAGAATCGAAATTAAGATCTATCTAGTCGGATGACAAAGCAGTTAAACCAAACAATCTACCATATGTAAGAGCCATGTGTATGGTTCACTCAATGCAAGTTAGGACGAGCATACTCAATTGCATAGGTCAGTCCCAATTCTAATAGACTAAGTTCACAATCATAACCATCATTAAGTCCTGTCACAAGACAAAGCTAGATCATGATTTGAACTTGATTCAAATCACATACACAGTCCTAGACATACTGCAGAAATCCAGAAAGTAGAACGTTGGTAGGAAGTTGCCACATGAAGATCATAGTACTAGAGCGTACTCCAATTCCTCGGATCATACAGGTCTAGACTAACACAAAACAATTTAAAACTCAAGTACTTCTTCCAAACATCCATGAGTCATCATAAGACTAAGAAAAACTACTTAGAACTTGAATTAAACTTCAAACCATTGTTCACTACAAGGTTAAAAATGAAATCCAATCTTAAAACCAACTTAAACGAATTGAAGCATCTTAGATTCACTACAAGCTTCACCTCTTAGCCCTAGCTAAGAGGTTTAGCCGTTCATGATCCAAGGAAACATGAAACAATTAAGGAAAATATAAAAACGAGAAAGAAAACTAGAAGGAGTTGTAGAACTCCAAAATCCACTTCCGCCGCCTCTAACATTGCTCAAACCCTTCTAAGATACCCTAGGAACGATCCCTAGGTGTCCTTTTATAGTGGGGAGGCTCCGCAGCATCAGAATCTTCCAGAAATTGCGTAAGAGTACGCAGTGCGCAGAGAAATTCGGGACTTGTAGAACACGCTTCATTACGCAGACGACCAGTCACACAACCGGTCTGAGGTACTAGACGACCGGTCGAACGACCGGTCTCAAAATCGTTAAAAACGTCCAGAGAGTTTTGGGAATTTTCAACTCAAAAAATTAATTCAAGGACCGGTCGCACGACCGGTCTGAGCCCTGGACGACCGGTCGTGGACAGTCCAGTGAGATTTGCCCTGTGGCCCTTCCTGTTGAGTGATTGGACCGGTCTGGCGACTAGTCCTAGGCTTTGGACGACCGATCGGACGACCGGTCTTAGGCATGTTCTTCTGCTTTCTTTCTTCTTTTCTCTGACTTCTTTCTTTCATCCTTCGACACTTGGTCCTTTGATCTTCTTTACTTCTAAATAGTGTCTTTATGTCTTCATTTGATGATTCCTCTCTATCATCCCTACAATCACAGTTCCATGCATTAGATCAGTCTATAAATCATGAAAACCTTGCCTAATGAGTGATGAATTGGGGTTAGAATATGCACAATTAAGAGCTCAACACAACTCTGCATGTGGGCTTCCAAGACAGCCGACCGGTCTTGACCGGTCGGCCAGGAGCATCAAAAGAGGTCAGTGACTTGCTGTGAGTATTTCAGCTGGACTACCGACTGGTCTTGACTGGTCGGCCAGCAATTCAGAATCTATCCAGCAGCTTTGCTACATTATCCAGGAAGGCAGCCGACCTGTCTTGACCGGTCGGTCTGCATATAGCAGTGTATCCAGCAAACGCAGCCGACCGGTCTTGACCGATCGGACTGATCTCCAAATACTATCTAACAAGGTTAACCGACCGATCTTGACCGGTCGGGCAGACCCAAATGATGTGCATATTTTTGAAATGCGACCGGTCCGTCCGACCGGTTAAGACCTCTCTCTGACAAGTCGGATGTGACCGTTTTTTATCCGTTGGGGCCATCATTTGGGGTTCTATATGGCCATATCTTGTAGTCTGTCTTTGTATGCATTCAAGACCCTTTAAGAGCTAAGAGAGAGAGAGTCTTTACTCACATCCTCCTACCCTCCTTGATCTTAACTCCCTTGAGTTCATCATTCAAACCTAGCCATTAATGGCTTGTCATTGAGTATTTAAAGCTCGGTTTGAAGTATGAACTCAAGATCTTCATTCATGGCTGACCTACCTTCGGAATACCTTTATGAGGTCGTTTATAGCCATTGAATGCTTGAAGTTTGGTAGTTCCCTCATAACCATTACATTGAATAGGCAAGAGGAACTTGACCATCTCTCTCCCAACTACCCGGCATTATCATAATCACATCATTTGCATCGGTAGCTGATCTTGGGAGCACAAAGAGAAGCTGAAGCACGTGGAGCTGAAGCTACTCATCAAAGGCATTGAATCGAGGCTCAATCGTCTAGGTATGTCTAGTATTTGAGAGTCCATTTATTGAATCTCTATTCCTTGGATTGGAAACTTCGACGGAAGTGTACGTGACCGTCCTTGGATTAGAATTGGTGAGAGTTTGAGATCCAAACTCGTCAAGTCCCTTGATTGGGCCATCGGCGGATGGTAAACGTGGTCCTAGATCGAAGTATGTTAAGGTTGATGGTTAACCTGATTTAAAGCCACGACTATAGTGAAATCCGGTAGTCTCATAGGTTGAGATCGTGAACCGGGAGTGGAGTAGGAAAACCGAACCACTATAAATCGTTGTGCATTGTGAGATTGAATGATTGCTATGTGTTGAATGGTTTAGTCAATCATGAATGCTAACTGTTTGATGAAATGCCTATGATAGTCTTTGTTTACAAATTCATCATATAATTGCCTTGAATGTTATTGTGATAATCTTGGTTGATAAGATTGACTTGATTAGTTTTTAATTGTAATTGGAAATTCAAAAAGTCCTATTCACCCCCCTCTAGGACATTAGGCATATCTCCAAGTATCTCTACAAGCGGTAAAACCGCAATTTCAGACCATCCCTCGGTTGGTAATAGGTAGCCCTTTTCGAAAATTTCCACCATATTCTCCATCATTCCCATATTTTCATCCTCCCTTTTTCGTTTTCTTTTTCATTAGATAGGATTTTTAGAAATCCATATCTTTCGTTATTTTCCCATGGACAAGGATAGACAAAGTACCCTGGCTTGGTTTCCCAACACCTCAAATCCAAACTTAGCTAATCCACAAATCTAATAATCCTTTCAAAACATGAGAATCGTGTAAAGTGAACTAGGTGTAAAAGTGTTCAAAATTTCTATCAATCTTAAAAATAGGGGAATTCACAAACAAGACTAGTACCTTAAAGATTGTTCAAAGTATTCAATATCACTCACTTCGCCTCTCCTTTTCTTATACTTACACCATCTCAAATGCATAGAAACAAAGTTGTCCAATGGAGTTTTGAATTTTTAGAGAAAATCTGAAAAATCTTCTTCATATTGCTAGAGATGTTACAAAATACTAGATTCATCCTAGTGATTCCACACCCCCAAACCAAATCTTGCATTGTCCTCAATGTAAAAGATATGCAATAGGCAAAACATGAGAGCAATTATAAAATAAAGGGAGTGAGGAATGAGAGTACCTGAGAGAACAAAAATTGGAATTCTACCTCCTTCTAATAAACCTATGAAAAAGCAAACCAAAAGCAACAAAATCCTAATCTTAACTACTTTATACCTCCATCAGACTAGGAGATCAAATATCCTGATACACAGGATCAGTCAGAGGTATGGACAGACCTTCTAATGGAAAATTCTCAAAGAACGGCTTTAGGTGTTGAAAATTGGCTTTAAAGATATTACTGTTCCTTGGATTCAACAACTCGACGGTTTTATAAGGATAAACAGTTTTCACAACAAAAGGACTGGTCCATCGAGACTTCAATTTCACTGGAAATAAATGTAACCGAGAATTATACATAAGGACCTTTTGATTGATCGTGAAGGTCTTGCGAAGGATGTTATTATCATGGAACACCTTTGTCTTGTCCTTATAAATTCTCGCATTTTCATATGCATCATTCCGGAGTTCCGCAAGTTCATTCAATTGAAGTTTCGCAATGAGCTTACCTTGTCAGGATCAAAATTCATCTTCTTTACTGCCCAATATGCCTTATGTTCCAACTCCACAAGCAAGTGAGAAGCTTTCCCATAGACAAGCCTATAAGGAGACATACCAATGGGAGTCTTGAAAGCGGTACGGTAAACCCAGAGTGCATTGGTAAGTCGAAGCGACCAATCTTTGCGATCAAGGTTCACTGTTTTCTCCAAAATATGTTTAATTTTCTTGTTGGATATCTCAGCTTGTCCACTTTTTTGTGGATGATAGGGAGTGCTATTTTTCATTAAAGCTTCAAACGGGCCGTTACGAAAATGAACCTTCCGTCGCTTATAATGACTTGAGGTGTTCCAAACTGGGAAATGATATTTTCTTTTTAGAAACGAATGACTGTTTTATAGTCATTGTTCCGGCATGGAATCGCCTCGACCCATTTTGAAACATAGTCGACAGCAAGTAAGATATATAAATTTCCAAAAGAAGATGGGAATGGACCCATGAAATCGATGCCCCAACAATAAAAAATTTCAATTAGTAAGATGGGATTGAGTGGCATCATATTTCTACGGGAGATTCCTCCCAATTTCTGACAAGGCTCACATGTTTTACAAAACTCATGGGTATCCTTGAACATGGTGGGCTAACAAAACCCACATTGCAGAATTTTGGCTGTGGTCTTCTTAGCTGAAAAGTGGCCACCACACGCCTGAGAATGACAAAAGGAGATGATATCATGTTGTTCATCATGCGACACACATCTCCTTATGATTTGATCGGGACAATACTTGAATAAGTATGGGTCATCCCATAGGAATTTTCTCACCTCGTTGAAGAACTTATCCTTATCTTGCTTTTTCCAATGTGTCAAAATTGTACCTGTAGCAACATAGTTAACAATGTCCGTATACCATGACAATTGGGAGACTTTAAAAAGTTGTTCATCAGGGAACATGTCATTGATCGCCAGTTGTCTCGGGGGAATCGGTGAGAACAAGTCTAGAAAGATGGTAAGCAACTACGTTTTCTACTCCTTTCTTATCACGTATTTCTATCTCAAATTCTTGGAGTAGGAGGATCCATCTTAACAAGCATGGATTAGCATCCTTCTTAGAGAGAAAGTACTTAAGCGCTGCATGGTCAGTGAATATGATGATCTTGGATCCGATCAAGTAGGACCGAAACTTGTCCAAAGCAAAAACTACGGCCAAAAGTTCCTTTTCTATAGTATTGTAGTTTTCTTGGGCCGAGTTTAAGGTTCTACTTGCGTAGTAGATGACGCAAGGCTTCTTCTCTTCTTTTTTTTTTTGGCCTAACACAACCCCAATAGCGTAGTCGCTTGCATCACACATGATTTCAAAAGGAAGGCTCCAATCAGGTGGTTGCGTTATGGGCGCACATGTCAACATGCCTTTAGGTTGATCAAAAGCATTTTGACAATCCTTATTCCACTCGAATGAGTTTTCATTTTGAAGGAGGTTACATAAAGGATGAGAGAGTGAACTAAAGTCCTTTATGAACTGTCTATAGAATCTGGCATGTCCTAAGAAGGACCGCACATCACGTATGCTTTTTGGGGGTGGAAGGTTGAAGATAAGATCGATTTTAGCCTTGTCCACCTCGATTCCATTTTGTGAGATGATGTGACCAAGGACAATTCCTTTTTGAACCATAAAATGACATTTCTCCTAATTCAACACAAGGTTCTTGTCTTCACATTTTTTTTAAACAGTTTTTAAGTGCACAAGGCACTCATCAAAGTTACAACCAAATACAGAGAAATCGTCCATGAAGACTTCAAGAATCGTCCCCAGCATATCAGAAAAGATACTCACCATACAACGTTGAAAAGTGGCAGGGGCATTACATAGTTCATACGGCATCCTTCGATAGGCAAAAGTGCCGAATGGACATGTGAAAGTTGTCTTCTCTTTGTCTTCTAGGGCGATCTTTATTTGGTTATACCTTGAATACCCATCAAGGAAGCAAAAGTGGGAATGACCCGCCAATCGTTCTAAAATTTGATCAATAAATGGTAAGGGGAAGTGGTCTTTCCTTGTAACTGTATTTAGCTTCCTGTAGTCAATGCACATTCTCCAACCGGTAGTGACTCTGGTTGGCACGAGTTCATTTTTGGCAGTGGCTACGATGATTATTTCGGATTTCTTAGGTACCACTTGAGTTGGACTCATCCATTGACTATCGGATATTGAGTAAATGATACCCACATCCAATAGTTTCAACACCTCGGCTTTAACCACCTCTTTCATGTTTGGATTGAGGCGTCTTTGTGGTTGCCTAGATGTCTTCGCATTATTCTCAAGGTGTATGCGATGAGTACAAATCAGGGGGTCTATGCCTTTGATATACGCAATTGACCATCCAATGACACTTTTGTGCTCTATTAGAGTGGCTATCAGTCTACTCTCTTGTTCCTCATCCAAGTGGAAAGAAATCACCACCGGATATGTCTCATTTTAACCTAAATAATCATATTTCAAATCAGTGGGTAATGGTTTTAGGTCGAGCTTCGGTGCTTTGACATTAGATGGAAGCGGCTTGTTCTCGCTTAAGGGCAAAGGCTCAAATGGTGCCTTCCATCTTTTATTATCAACTACCGGTTTAGAATCTAGAATGGCATCCATCTCTCTTATCATGTCATCATCAATCTCATGAGAATGGGCCAAGCATGCCTCCAATGGATCAGAGTAGAATGTCAGGAGGGATTTGTCTTCCACGAATGATTCAATCAGATTTATTTCATGGACCTCACATCAACATCCCGTGGTTGTTTGCATAAATAAAAAATATTTAGCTCGAGTGTCATATTGCCAAAGGACATTTGTACCAGCCCATTTCTACAATTGATAATCGAATTTGAAGTGGCTAAGAAAGGGCAGCCAAGTATGGCAACAATTTGAGCACCAGTTCCCATCACAGGATGTGTATCCAGGACAATAAAATCTACTGGATAGTAGAATTTATCGACTTGGACAAGAACATCTTCAATCATCCCTCTTGGTATACGAATAGATCTATCAGCGAGTTGAAGTGTAGTTTTGGTGTGTTTTAATTTACCTAACCCAAGTTGTTCATAGACCGAGTATGGGATGAGGTTAACACTTGCCCCAAGATCGAGTAAAGCTTGTTTGATCTGGTAGTCACCTATGATGCATGAGATGGTAGGACTACCCGGATCCTTGTATTTTTGGGGCACCTCTTGTCTAATAATGGCGCTCAAATTCTCAATCAAAAGTACTTTGTTGTGAACATTGTGTTTCCTTTTGAATGTATACAATTCCTTTAGAAATTTGGCATAAGATGGTATTTGTTTTATAGCATCCAACAACGAAATGTTGATCTTCACTTGCTTAAAATCCTCTAAATTTTTTAGGTTTTTGTATAAAGGTTTGGGTGAAATCAACCTTTGTGGAAACGGGGCGATCGGCTTGTATTGCCTTTCCGGTTCTTTCTCATTTGAAGTGTTGTTTAATATATCATCCTTATTGGCAATTTCAGGATCATTAGGCTTTGGGGCCTTCACCGAATTGGATTTATCAATTGTTTTGCCACTCCTCAAAGTGGTGATAGCTTGAACATGCTCCGTATTTTGGGAGGATGGGCTGAGGTCTTGTATCTCAAATTGGGGTTCTTGGGTTAGGGAGAGGTTGGGCAGGAAGTGTGCCTTTCTCCCTAACACTAAGATGAGATTCAACTCTAGCTATTGAAGTTTTCAAATCATTGATGGCTTGAGATGAATTTTGATTGAATTTTTATTGTTCTTTTATGAACCCATCTATTTTGTGAGAATTATTCTTGTTGTACTCAACTTGGGCTGAGACGAATGTACCCACTATTTTCTCAAGTGTAGCTCTTGGGTTATTGTTTGCATTCTCTGATGGCCCATTCCTCCAACTGAAATTGAGATGGTTCCTCCAACTAGAATTATACGTCTTCGTGGATTGCTAAATGGACGTTGATAGTTGTTTATGGCATTTGATTGTTCTTGTAGAACTTCCTGGAACGCAAAGATTATAGGACAATCCTGTGTTGCATGTTGGTTATCGGAACAAATTCCACAAATACTCTCAACTTCCTTAGTCTTTTCTCCCTTCCTTAACTCTATGGCCTTAACTTTTCTTATGAGGCTAGCCACACGTGCACTTATGTTGTCTTCTTTGGAGAGGACATAGATTCCTCCATTTTCTCTTTGTTGGCTTATCTTGGGATTTGCTGGTTTAGTTGTATCCCAAGATTGTGCATTCTCAGCCAAGATATTAAAATAGTTCCATGCTTCCTTGGCTTCCTTATTCATGAATTCTCCATTGCACATCATCTCTACGAATTGGTGCATGGGCGAAGTCAGTCCTTTATAGAAAAAGCTTATTACCCTCCAAATTTCATAGTCATGATGTGGGCATGTGTTCAATAAGTCTTTGAACCTCTCCCAACATTGGAAGAAGGTCTTATCCTCTTTTTGGGCAAAATTCATGATTAGGCGCCTCAACATGTTTGTTTTATGAGTAGGGAAAAACTTTTTAATGAATTCCCTAGTCATCTCAGTTCATGTGTCGATTGATCTTAAGCTTAATGCATGAAGCCAAGCCTTTGCCTTCTCTTTAAGAGAAAAAGGAAATAATCTAAGTCTCACAACATCATCAGCTACGTTTGTAAAGTGCAACGTGGCTATCACCTCATCAAATTCCTTAAGATGTTGATATGCGCTCTCACTGTCTAAACCAAGGAACTTGGGAAGGAATTGGATTACTCTCCGATTTTAGATCAATATTCCCTGCATTGGTTGGCAAAATTATACATGAGGGAGTACTCGCTCTTGCAAGTTGTAAGTGATCACGTAAAGTTTTAGGTCGAGGAACATTCTCAACCTCATTTTCACCCATTTCGGTTTGGCCCAAATTTTGATTGGTTATATGGTTAGGTTGATTCTCACCCATACTATCAGACAAAATTGAAGAGTCTAAACGTTTCTTAGCACGTGGCTCCTTATCAATCCCTTCAACAATTCCCCCTTCACTAATGAGTCGGTTGTTAGAATCCCGAACCCAATGTGGCATGCAAATCTCAGCAAAATAAAAATTAAAAAGGGCTAGAAAACCTAATTGAAGTGACTTCTTTGACTCCTAGAATCCCTGCAAACAAAAGCAAAACAAAATAAACAAACTAAGTTAGTAAGACTCATAAAAATCTCAAATAGAAGCTATTTTCAGAAATTTTGTAAAAACCGTTGAAAATCTCCTGCAACGGCGCCAAAAACTTGTTCGCTTCCCCAAGTGTAGGGTTACGATATAGTAATAATTCGATAAAGACCGAGATCGTTCTTAGGGACTTGTTAGGAATTCACAAAATTACTTCTAATATTCTCTACTTGAGAGCTAATCAAACAGATTTCTAAAATTGAATGTATAGAGAATTCTTAAACTAAAAGTGAATATAATCAGTATAGGAAAAGCACTAGGGGTCCAAGGATCCACTTGTAGCAATCCTCAATGCATAATTCATTGTGGTTTCCCAATTACACAACTAGAATCGAAATCAAATCCTATCTAGCCCGATGATAGAGCGGTTGTAACATATAATCTGTCTTATGTGTGATTATAAACATGATTCCCTCAATTCAAGTTAGGACTTGAGCACACTCAATTGCATAGGTCAATCCTAGTTCCAATAGATTAAGATCACAATCATAATCATCATTAAACTCTGTCACAAAGCATAACTAAATCATGATTTGAACTTTATTCAAATCACATATACAATCAACACATAATTCAGAACTTAGAACAAAAAGGTAGAACTTTGGTTGAAGTTCCCACATGGAAATCCAAGTCTAGAGCGTATTGAATACGATTCCTTGGAGCGTACAGGTCTAGAACTATGCAAAACAGTTAAGAACTAAAGCAATTCTCCCAAAAATCCATGAGCCATCATAAGATTAAGAAAAACTACTTAAAACTTTATTCAAACTTCTATAAACCATTGTTCTTCAATAAATCCAACTTGAAACCATAAAAAATGAATTAAAGCATCTCAGATTCACTACAAGCTTCACCTCTTAACCCTAGCTAAGAGGTTTAGCCGTTCATGATCCAAAGAAGCATGAAAACAACAAAAAACATAAAACTAGAAAATACAAACTAGGAGGAGGTGTGGAACTCCGAATCCCACTTCCGCCGCCTCCCACCTTCATAGATCTCTTCTAGGATACTCTAGCCACGTCCCCTAGGTCTCCTTTTATAGCAGAGAGGCTATATCACCTCAGAATCTTCCAAATTTGCGTAATACTTACGCACTTGCGCTCAAAAGTCAGAGCTTCAAGGAGCAGCTGCTGAAATTTCGCTAAATACAACTGACCGACCAGTCTAGACTTGTCGGACTGGGCTGGCAGACCGGTCATGATCGGTCTGGCCTATATTTGAATAGTCGAGCATGCAAGGATTGTGAGGGCAGGCTCTGGCCGACCGGTCAAGACCGGTCAGACCCTTGTCTTCTTCATATTTCTTCTTTCTTTCCTCTCTCTTTTTCTCTTTTTTCTTTCTTCTTTCTTTGACCCACCTTGGATCCTCATCTCAAGCTCCTTTTAGCTATCGATCGAGCGAAGTCCCTCTCATTCCTACAATCTTAAAACCACGCATTAGATTAGTCTTTAAGCTTGAAAACCATGCATAGTTAGTGATGAAATGGGGTTTGAATATACACATTTAAGCACTCAACACATGAGTATGAACTTACATGAATATCAACTGTTTGAGCAAATGCCTTTCGTAGTATAGTTGATAATCTGGAAAGATCTTTTGTGATTGATTCATTTACATTGCATGTACTTGATTAGTAAATTGTATTTTAAGGACAATTAAGTTTTAATTGGAAAAGAAAGTTAAAAAGTCCTATTCACCCCCTTCTAGGACAGAAGCATAACTTCAAGCTTATCTTAATAGAAGTGCAAACCGCGATTTTAGATACAAGCACTCAAATAGCAGTGATATTGGGCCACCCATTCTTGGCTACATCAAACGCAATTATAAATTGTCGGAATGGAGTTATGCAATTATCTTTTGAAAACATGACATTAGAGGTGAATGTGTTCCATATGTGCAAAAGGCAAAGGGATGAGGAAGATGATGAGCTCCTTGAAGTAAACATGATTAACTTTTTTGAAGAAGAGGAGCTCTTTCAACTTGAACCCCCTAAAACGTTGAAGACGTGTTGAGCCCTGAATTGTGCATGGTTTGTATGTTTAAAAGACTACTCTAATGCATGATTTGTGATTGTAGGAACGAGATGGAGATTTCACTAAGTCAAGGCTAAAAAGAGCACTTTACATACTTTGAAGACAATGAACCAAGTGTAAAAGGATCGAAGAAAGAAGCAAGGGAGAAAAGGAAGCAGTGCAACAAAGTACACTATAGACCGGTCAGCTGACCGGTCGGCCAAGGCACACAACCGGTCATCAGACCGGTCGGTGATTCAACAGAGACACCTCTCACGCTGCAAAACTCACTGGACCAAGAACGATCGTTCGTCAGACCGGTCAACTGTTACTCAGACCAGTCGTCATACCGGTCGAGCACTCAATAGAGAAGGGTTGAAAATTCCAAAGCTTGCTGGACATAATTTGATGTTTTATGACTGGTCGTCCATGGGTTTAGACCGGTCATCTAACCGGTCGACAGCATAACTAAGCTTGTTCTACAAGCTCTGAAATTTGCTTCGCAAAGTGTTATTTTTGTGAGATTTCTCCAAGGTTCTTCGCAATTGGAGTCCGAAACCTATAAAAGGACCTCTCCTCTTCATACTTAGGCATGCTAAGATGTGGGGACGATCAAGGAAGCTTTGGAGAATGATTTTTTTATTGCTTTTCTTCTAGTTCTTAGTTAGTTTTTATGTTTTTGAGGCTTTTAGTTCAAGGATGTTAGAGATGAACTAAAACCTCTTAGCTAGGGTTAAGAGGTGAACCTTTTGATTCATTTTTGATGGATTGATGCAACCTAGGTTTCCTTTTTATGCTTTGATTGAAGAATTTGGTTTAATATGAGTTTGAATAAAGTACTAGTTCAGTTTTTGCTTTGATCTCTTGATGACTCCGGGCTCATGTGATTCTTAGTGAATCTAAATCTAGTAGCTTACTTTTTTAGCATTGTTTATACTTGTGTAGCTCATTGATCTATCATCGACTCCAGGCATGATGGACACTTTGATTGCCTTGTGTACAATGGCACGATCTTCATGTGAGAACTCACTCAAACTAAAGTTCTAATCTTTTGTTAGAATCTGAGATAGATGTTTGCTGATTGATTTTGATTTAGTTGAAGTTCAAATCATGAGCTTTAATCATGTCTAGTGACAGGATTTGATGAAAGCTATGATTGAGATATTAATTGATTTGGAAATAGGCTTGGCCTATACAATTGAGTGTGCCAAAGGCCTGAGCATTGTTGTGGGAATCGAATCAATGAACAAGCAAAGCTGTTTTAGATAAGTGTTGATTGAACTGCTCTATATTCCGATCAGATAGAGATGAATTCGATTCCGATTGAGTTATGAAAGACCTAGTTGTGTTGATGCATTGAAAATTGTAAAAAGTGGATCCTTGGAGCTCTAGTGCTTTTTAGATTATTATTACCTTACACATTCACAGTTTAAACTCAATTCTCTATTGTTTAGATTTAGTTCTTAATGTAATCTTAATTATAAGTTGTTTTAGATAAATTTTGAGAATACTCGTACATAAATCTCTGTGGGAACGATACTCAGTCTTTCCGAATTATTACTACTTTGTAACCCTATACTTAGGGAGTGAACAACATGCTTGGTACACTTTGAAGATTCCAATGACCACATCATATGTGAGATTGTGCAAGCATTAAGTAGTGAGTTGTCAATAGTTGATACTGGCTGGTGGAGGACTCATTTTGAAAAATTGCCACAAACCATATCAAAGCCTCTACCATTTAATATCCAACCACCGAAGCTTGACCTAAAACCATTACCATCCGAGCTTAAATATGTCTATTTAGGTCAAGATGAAATATACCCAGTTGTCATATCCTCCCACTTAGGAAAAGAACAAGAGCTTAAGTTAATTGAGTTGCTCAAAGAACATAAGGGAGCCATAGGATAGACCATAGTGGATCTCAAAGGTATCGACCCTTCGGTTTCTACTCACCGCATTCACCTCGAAAAAATTGCTAAAACTACTAGACAACCTCAAAGATGTTTAAATCCCAACATGATGGAGGATATCAAAACCAAGGTGCTTAAGCTACTAAATGTGGGTATCATCTACCCCATCTCAGATAGCCAATGGGTGAGTCCTACCCAAGTTGTCCCTAAGAAGTCCGGTATCACCATCGTAGAAAATGCCAACAATGAGCTCATACCGGCTAGAGTTATTAGTGGTTGGCATATGTGCATTGATTATAAGAAGCTCAACATGGTCACTAGAAAAGAACACTTCCCTCTCCCTTTCATGGACCAAATTTTGGAGAGGTTAGCGGGCCATTCTTACTATTGCCTCCTAGATGGCTCCTCAGATACAACCAAATTGAAATAGCCCTGAAAGATTAAGCGAAAACTATGTTTACATCTGTTTGGCACCTTTGCCTACAAAAGGATGCCAATTGGTTTCTGTAACGCACCTGCCACATTCCAACGATGCATGTTGAGTATATTCTCTAACATGGTGGGTAATTTTTTTGAAGTTTTTATGGACAATTTTTCAATTTTTGGTTGTACGTTTGATGAGTGTCTCGACCACTTGAGAGTGGTTTTGACTCGATGTGAGGAGAAAAATCTTGTCTTAAACTGGGAGAAGTGACATTTCATGGTACAAAAGGAATATTCCTTGGACATATCATCTCGTCTAATGAAATTGAGGTAGATTGGGCCAAAATTAATATCATTGCCAATCTACCACCACCCAAGAGCATACATGATGTGCAGTCCTTTTTAAGACACACTAGTTTTTATAGGAGATTCATAAGGGATTTTATCCATATCCCTAGGCCCTTATGTAATCTCCTCCCAAAAGATTACCAATTTGAGTGGAGTGTCGAATGTAAAGAAGCTTTTTCAAAGCTTAAGGACATGTTGACAACCACACCCATCACGTAACCACCAGATTGGTCGCTTCCTTTTAAGTTGATGTGCAACACAAGCAATTATGTTATTAGGGTTGTGCTAGGACAAAGGAAGGATAAAAAGCCCCATGTAATATACTACGCAAGTAGAACCTTGAATCTGGCCCAAGTCAATTATTCGACCATGGAGAAAGAGCTCTTAGCCGTAGTTTTTTCCTTGGACAAATTTAAGCCATATTTGATAGGATCCAAGGTCATTATTTACACGGATCACACGGTGCTAAAGTACCTTCTTTCTAAGAAGGATGTTAAGCCCCGCTAACTTAGATGGATCCTACTCTTTTAAGAGTTTGATTTAAAAATTAAGGATAAGAATGGAGTAGAGAACGTGTGTTCGCTTCCCCAAGTGTAGGGTTGCGATGTAGTAATAAACTCGGTAAGACCGAGGTCGATCCACAGGGACTTATGTAGGATTTCACAAACACATCCAAAAGTATCTATTAAAAGCTAATAATCAGATTTTGAATAGAATTGATGTGAATGTAGACAATTATAAAAAAGGCACTAGGGGTTCAAGGATCCACTTGTAGCAATCCTTGATGTTCAATCCGCTGTGGTTTCTCATTCTCTCAACTAGAATCGACATTAAGGTCTATCTAGTCGGATGATAGAGCTGTTAAACCAAACAATCTGTAATATGTAAGTGTAATGCATAGGATTCACTCAATGTAGGCTGAGCTGAGCATGCTCAATTGCATAGGTCATTCCCCTTTCCAAAAGGTCTAGTTCACAATCATAACCATCCTCAAGTCCTATCACAAGACAAGGCAAGATCAGGATTTGAACTTGATTCAAATCTCATGCACAGTCCATACATATTACAGAAAATTAGAAAATTAGAACTTTGGTAAGAAGTCCCTTCATGAAGATCATAGTACTAGAGCGCACTCCGATTCCTCGGATCATACAGGTCTAGACGGATACAAACCAATTAAGAAGTTAAGTAATTCTCCCAAACATCCATGAGTCATCATAAGACTAAGAACAACCACTTAAAAACTTGTATAAACTTCAAACCATAGTTCATAATCATGAATTCCATACTTAAAACCAGCTAGCTACGAATTGAAACATCTTGGATCCACTACAAGATTCACCTCTTAGCCCTAGCTAAGAGGTTTAGCTGCTCATGATCCAAGGAAACATGAAACAACTAAAAAGTTCATAAAAACAGCAAAAACAAACTCCAAGGAGTTGTGGAACTCCAAAATTCACTTTCTCCGCCTCCAAGCTTGCTTCTACCCTTCTTAGATACCCTAGGAACGATCCCTAGGTGTCCTTTTATAGTCTGGAGGCTCCGCAACTTCAGAAGAATCGAGAAACTGCGTAAGAGTTACGCAGTGCGCAGAAAAAATCGGGCCAGGAATAGAAGTTCTGATTTTTCACATTGGCCGACCGGTCTGGACCAGTCGGACTGGGCTGGCCGACTGGTCTGGCCCTCTTCTGGCAGTAGTCCAGCAACCATGCCCGACCGGTCAAGACCGGTCGGACGTCTTCAGCACTGCCGCAGCAGGTAGGGCCGACCGGTCAAGACCGGTCGGACGTCTTCAGCTTGGTTCCAGCAACCATGGCCGACCGGTCAAGACCTGTCGGACCATCTCATTCCTTCTTTTTCTTTCTTTTCTCTCCTTGTTCTTGTTTATTTCTTTCTTCCCTTGCTTCTTTCTTCCTTCGGCCCACCTTTGGGTCTTCATCCAAGGTCCTAAACAAGCTCTCTTCATCCTCAATTAGGCGGAGTCCACTCTCAAAACTGCAATCATAAAACACGCATTAGATTCGTCTATAAACCATGCAAACCTCGCACAATGAGTGATGAATTGGGGTTAGAATATGCACAATTAAGAGCTCAACACACCCCCCAACCAGCATTTTGCTAGTCCCGAGCAAAACATGCGTGAAACCAATTCCATTCTTCAAAACTCAACTTTCCTTTAGAAATTATCTTCTATGTGTCCCAAGGTACATAAGTATAAGATTCAGAAATATTAGGTGACAGAGGTTGAAACCGTAAGCTCTTAAAACATAATAAGCATTCATATGAAATTCCCGCTAATTAGTTGATAAATAGAAGAACTTGAACAAATTCACCCTAGTGTGGACAGTGAAAAATTCATCTCACGAGTTTCTAGGATTATCTTCTTCATAGATCAATCAGACTATAGATCTCAAGGTATATAGAGCCACATCAAGCTAATGACAGGAATTTGCCTTACCGTCCTTCCGACGACTTTCACACTACGTCCCATTTCCGGCTTTGGTTACGGGTAGACCATCCCCCGGTTGGTAGTAGGTAGCCCTAATCGAAATTTTCCACCATTTTTCCATCATTCCCAATTTCATCCTTCCTTTTCCTTTTTCTTTTAATTTAGATAGGATTTTTAGAAATCCATATCCAGCATTGTTTTCCCATGGACAAGGATGGACAAAGTACCCCGGCCTGATTTCTCAATACCTTAATTCAAAGTCTAGCTAATCCATAAATCACATAGTCCCTTCAACCCATGAAAATCGTGTAATGTGGACTAGGTGTAAAAGTGTTCAGATTTTCTATCAATCACAGAATTAGGGGAATTCACATATAAAACCATTATGCTATGAGAGATTCCAGACATACAGCCCCATACACTTCATATCTCCTCCTCTTATGCTCATATCATCTGGAATGCATAGAACTGATGTTTTCCAAAGGAGTTTCGAATTTTTGAAAAATCAAAAAATTTCCACATAATAATTGCTTGAAACTGTTGCAAAACGCTGGATTCATCCAAGTGATCCTACACCACCCAACCAAATCTTGCATTGTCCTCAATGTAAAAGATGTACAATGAGCAAAATATGAGAGCAATTTGAAAAATACAAGGGAGTGAGGAGTGATAGTACCTGAGAGAGTGAAAGTTGGAATTCCTCCTCCTTTTAACAAACCTAAGCAAAAGTAAACCAAAGCACAAAATCCGAATCCTAACTACTCTATACCTCCGTCAGACTAGGAGATCAATCATCCTGATACACAGGATCATTCAGGGGTATGGACATACCTTCTGAAGGAAATTAATCAAAGAACGGCTTTAATCGCTGCCCATTTTCCTTAAAAATGTTGCCGTTCCTCGGATTCAACAGCTAGACAGTCCCATATGGATAGACAGTTTGCACAATGTAGGGACCGGTCCATCGAGATCTCAATTTTCCCGAAAATAGATGTAAGCGAGAATTGTACATGAGGACTTTTTGATTGATCGTGAATGTCTTGCGAAGAATATTCTTATCATGGAATATCTTCGTCTTGTCCTTGTAAATTCTCGCATTCTCATAAGCTTCATTCCGAATTTCTGCAAGTTCATTCAATTGTAGTTTGCGTAACGAGCTTGCCTTGTCAGAATTGAAATTCATCTTCTTAATAGCCCAATATGCCCTATGTTCCAACTCCACAGGCAAGTGACAAGCCTTCCCATAGACAAGTCTATAGGGAGACATTCCAATAGGGGTTTTGAAAGCAGTACGGTAAGCCCAAAGCGCATCGGTAAGCCGAAGCGACCAATCCTTGCGATCGGGGTTCATCGTTTTCTCTAAAATGTGTTTAATCTCCCTATTGGATATCTCAGCTTGTCCACTAGTTTGTGGGTGATAGGGAGTGCTCACTTTGTGTGTTACGCCATATTTCTTCATTAAGGTTTCAAAAGGGCGATTGCAAAAGTGAGGACCCTCTATCACTTATGATGACTTGAGGCGTTCCAAACCGGGAAAGAATATTTTCTTTTAAAAATCGAATGATCGTTTTATGGTCATTATTCCGGCAAGGGATGGCCTCGACCCATTTGGAAACATAATCAACGGCAAGCAAGATGTATAAGTTTCCAAAAGAAGATGGGAATGGGCCCATGAAATCGATGCCCCAACAATAAAAAATTTCGATTATTAAGATGGGATTGAGTGGCATCATATTTCTACAGGAGATTCCTCCTAATTTCTGACAAGGTTCACATGCTTTGCAAAACTCATGTGTATCTTTGAACATGGTGGGCCAATAAAACCCACATTGCAGAATTTTCGCTATGGTCTTTTTAGCCGAAAAGTGGCCACCACATGCCTGAGAATGACAGAAGGAGATGATACTTTGTTGTTCCTCATCCGGCACACATCTCCTTATGATTTGATCGGGACAATACTTGAATAAGTATGGGTCGTCCCATAGGAATTTCCGAACCTCTGTGAAGAATTTATCCTTATCTTGCTTTTTCCAATATGTAGGAATTGTACCTGTAGCAAGATAGTTAGCAATGTCCGCATACCATGGCAATTGGGAAACAGTAAAAGTTGTTCATCAGGGAACATGTCATTGATTGCAGTCGTTTCAGGGGAATCAGTGAGGACAAGTCGAGAGAGGTGGTCAGCTACTACATTCTCTACTCCTTTCTTATCACGTATTTCTATGTCGAATTCCTGGAGTAGAAGGATCAATCTTAACAACCGTGGTTTAGCATCTTTCTTAGAAAGAAGATACTTAAGCGTGGCATGGTCAGTGAATATAATGATCTTGGATCCAATCAAGTAGGACCTAAACTTGTCCAAGGCAAAAACTACGGCTAAAAGTTCTTTTTCAGTAGTGGTGTAGTTTGCTTGGGCTGAGTTTAGGGTTCTACTTGCATAGTAAATGACACATGGCTTTTTCTCTTTTCTTTGAGCTAACACGGCCCCTATAGCATAGTCACTAGCATCACACATAATCTCAAAAGGAATGCTCCAATCAGGTGGTTGCATTATGGGAGCACATGTCAACATACCTTTAAGGGTGGTAAAGGCCTTTTGACATTCTTCATTCCACTCGAATGAATTTTCCTTTTGAAGTAGGTTACATAAAGGGTGAGAGAGTGAACTGAAGTCCTTTATGAACCTTCTGTAAAATCCTGCGTGTCCTAAAAAGGACCGTACATCTCGTATGCTTTTGGGTGGTAGAAGGTTAGAGATAAGATCAATTTTCGCTTTGTCCACCTCGATTTCATTTTGTGAAACGATGTGTCCAAGTACAATTCCCTTTTGAACCATGAAGTGACACTTCTCCCAATTGAGCACAAGGTTCTTCTCTTCACATCTTTTCAGCACAAACTTCAAGTGCTCAAGGCACTCATCAAAGCTACAACCAAATACGGAAAAATCATCCATGAAGACTTCGAGAATGGTCCCCACCATGTCAGAAAAGATACTCATCATACAACGCTGAAAGGTGGCAGGGGCATTATATAGTCCAGATAGCATCCGTCGGTAGGCGAAAGTGCCGAATGGACATGTGAATGTAGTCTTTTCTTGGTCTTCACGGGCAATTTCTATTTGGTTGTACCCTGAATAGCCATCAAGAAAGCAAAAGTGGGAATGACCCACCAATCGTTCTAAAATTTGATCAACAAATGGTAGGGGGAAGTGGTCTTTCCTCGTGACAGTGTTTAGCTTCCTGTAGTCAATGCACATTCTCCAACCGGTAGTGACTCTAGTTGGCATGAGTTCATTATTGGCATTGGCTACGATGGTTAATCCGGATTTATTAAGCACCACTTGAGTTGGGTTCACCCATTGGCTATCGGATATTGGGTAAATGATACCTACATCCAATAGTTTCACCACTTCGGCCTTAACCACATCCTTCATGTTTGGATTTAGTCGTCTTTGTGGTTGCCTAGATGTTTTCGCATTCTCCTCAAGGTGTATGCGATGAGTACAAATCAGTGGGTCTATGCCTTTGAGATCTGCAATTGACCATCCGATGGCACTTTTGTGCTCTAATAGAGTGGCTATTAGCCTACTCTCTTGTTCCTCATCCAAGTGGGAAGAAATCACCACTGGATATGTCTCATCTCGACCTAAATAAACATATTTCAGTTCACTTGGTAATGGTTTTAGGTCGAGTGTTGGTGCCTTGATGTTGGATGGGAGGGCCTTGTTCTCGTTTACAGGCAAAGGCTCAAATTGGGCCCTACGTCTTTTATTATCAAACACTGGCATCATCTCTAGCATGGCATCTATCTCTTGTATTGTGTCATCATTTGTCTCATGAGAATGGGCCACACATGCCTCCAAAGGGTCGAAAAATAGTGATAAGGGGACTGTATCCTCCACGAATGATTCGATCATGTTTAGTTCGTGGACATCATCATCAACTTCCCGTGGTTGTTTGCATAAGTCAAATATGTTAAGCTCAAGGGTCATATTTCCAAAGGACATTTGTACAAGTCCGTTTCTACAATTGATAATGGCATTTGAGGTAGCTAGAAACGGTCGTCCAAGTATGACGGGAATTTGAGCACCGGTGCCAATCACGGGATGTGTGTCCAAGACAATAAAGTCTACTGGGTAGTAGAATTTATCAACTTGGACTAGAACATCCTCTATCATTCCTCTCGGTATACGGATGGATCTATCAGCAAGTTGGAGTGTGGTTTTGGTCGGTTTTAATTCACCTAACCCAAGTTGCTCGTAGACCGAGTATGGAATGAGATTCACACTTGCCCCCAAGTCGAGTAGGGCTTGTTTAATCCGGTAGTCTCCTATGATGCATGAGATGGTTGGACTAGCCGGATCCTTGTATTTTTGGGGCACCTCTTGTTTGATGATGGCGCTCAAGTTCTCGGTCAAAAGTACTTTGTTGTGAACATTGTGTTTCCTTTTGACTGTACACAACTCCTTTAGAAATTTGGCATACGATGGTATTTGTTTTATTGCGTCTAACAACGGGATGTTGATCTTCACCTACTTGAAAACTTCTAAAATCTTCAGATTTTTATCTAAAGGTTTAGGTGAAATCAACCTTTGTGGAAATGGGGCAACTGGCTTGTATTGTCTTTCCGGTTCTTTCTCTTGTGGAATATTGTTTGGGCTATCATCCTCTTTGGGAATTTCTGGATCCTTAGGCTTTGGGGCATTCACCGGATTAGATTTGTCAATTTCTTTCCCACTTCTCAAAGTGGTGATAGCTTGGACATGTTCCGTATGGTGGGAGGATGAGCTTGTATCTTGTATCTCATACTGGGTCCTTGGGTTAGGAAGAGGTTGGGCAGGAAGTGTGCCCTTCTCTCTAACACTAAGGTGAGATTCAACTCTAGCCAGAGATGTTTTCAATTCATTGATGGCTTGAGTTGAATTTTGATTGAATTTCAATTGCTCTTGCATGAACCCATCTATTTTTAGAGAATTTGTCTTGTAATACTCAGCTTGGACTGATACGAATGCACCCAACATCTCCTCTAGTGATACTTTTGGAGTGTTGCTTGCATTTGCAGTGGGTCCATTCCTCCAACTGAAGTTGGGATGGTTCTTTCAATTAGGATTAAACGTGTTTGAGTTTGGAGCACCAAATTGCTGTTGATAACTGTTTATGGCATTTGTTTGTTCTTGTAAGATGCCTTGAACTGCTGAAATTGTGGGGCAATCTTGTGTTACATGTTGATTTCCAGCACAAATTCCACAAACAGTTTCAACATTAGTGGAGTTGATCGTTTCACTTTTCCTTAATTCCATGGCTTCGACCTTTCTTGTGAGGCTAGCCAACCGTGCACTTATGCTATCTTCTTCTGATAAGACATACATTCCCCCCTTTTCCTTTTATTGGCCAGTCTTGGAATTAGTTGGTTTCGATGTGTCCCAAGCCTGTGCATTCTCAGCCAATTCTTCTAAATAATCCCATGCTTCATCAGCTTCCTTATTCATGAACTCCCCATTACACATCATTTCTACAAATTGACGCATGGGTGAAGTCAGTCCTTCATAGAAAAAGCTTATAACCTGCCAAATTTCATAGCCATGATGTGGGCATGCATTTAATAACTCCTTAAACCTCTCCCAACATTGGAAGAAGGTTTCATCTTCCTTTTGGGCAAAGTTCATGATAAGGCGCTTCAACATGTTCATTTTATGAGTAGGGAAGAATTTTTTATAAATTCTCTGTGCATATCAGTCCATGCACCAATTGATCTTGGCCTCAATGCATAAAGCCAACCCTTTGGATTTATCTTTAAGAGTGAAAGGGAAGAATTTAAGTCTTACTACATCTTCAGTAACATTTGCAAAGTGCATGGTGGTGATTACCTCATCAAACTCCTTAAGGTGTTGATAGGCACTTTCACTGTCTAAACCATGGAATTTAGGGAGAAGTTGAATCACTCCCGGTTTCAAATCCACATTCCCTGCATTTTGTGGAAAAACTATGCATGAGGGAGTGCTCGCTCTTGCGGGTTGCAAGAAATCACGTAAAGTCCTAGGTCGGGGAACATTCTCAACCACTTTCTCCCCTGTTTCAGTTTAGTTTTGGCCCGGATTAGGTTGATTTGCTGCCATATTTTCAGACAAAATTGGAGAGTTTAGATGTCTCCTAGCACGTGGTTCTCTGTCAATTCCTTCTACTATCCCCCCTTCACGTATGAGTCGGTTATTGGAATCCCGAGCCCAATGTGGCATGCAAAACCAAAAAAATAAGAAACAAAGAGAAAGAAGAATTCTTCCTCCCTTTCTTTACTTTTCTCTAAGACCGAAGCACAAGGTGTCTTGCAATGGCTAAGCCAGAAGCAAGGATAGAGACCGATTTCTCCTGGTCAATAGGGGTTCAGAGAACTCCCCACCCACTCTTTGAATCTTTTGAGAAAAAGTGCAGAAAAAGGAGAAAGAGGAGTAGAGATGAGAAAAGAAATCTCTGAGCACAAGGTGATCCAAGACGGCAGTGCCAACCAATAGGAATCCAGGTGGCAAAAAGGCCGACCTTTCAGAGATCCAAAAGGAGTCTCCACCCACTCTACAAGAGATGAATATGATAGGAATGAATAGGAGAAGGAGAAGAGTAAGGTTTAGAAAGATAGAACCTGATTCGGCACTTGAAATCCTTGTATCTTCTTCAGCTTCCTAGAAATCCCTGAAAAGAAAAATCAAATAAACAAACTAAGTTAGTCCTAAAATCCTAAAAATTCTAAATAGATACTAATTTCAGAAATTTGTGAAAAACCGTCAAAGTCCCCGGCAACGGCGCCAAAAACTTGTTCGCTTCCCCAAGTGTAGGGTTGCGATGTAGTAATAAACTCGGTAAGACCGAGGTCGATCCACAGGGACTTATGTAGGATTTCACAAACACATCCAAAAGTATCTATTAAAAGCTAATAATCAGATTTTGAATAGAATTGATGTGAATAACAGTTTTAAACTAATTTGAATGTAGACAATTATAAAAAAGGCACTAGGGGTTCAAGGATCCACTTGTAGCAACCTTGATGTTCAATCCGCTGTGGTTTCTCATTCTCTCAACTAGAATCGACATTAAGGTCTATCTAGTCGGATGATAGAGCTGTTAAACCAAACAATCTGTAATATGTAAGTGTAATGCATAGGATTCACTCCATGTAGGCTGAGCTGAGCATGCTCAATTGCATAGGTCATTCCCCTTTCCAAAAGGTCTAGTTCACAATCATAACCATCCTCAAGTCCTGTCAGAAGACAAGGCTAGATCAGGATTTGAACTTGATTCAAATCTCATGCACAGTCCATACATATTACAGAAAAGCAGAAAATTAGAACTTTGGTAAGAAGTCCCTTCATGAAGATCATAGTACTAGAGCGCACTCCGACTCCTCGGATCATACAGGTCTAGAAGGATACAAACCAATTAAGAAGTTAAGTAATTCTCCCAAACATCCATGAGTCATCATAAGACTAAGAACAACCACTTAAAAACTTGTATAAACTTCAAACCATAGTTCATAATCATGAATTCCATACTTAAAACCAGCTAGCTACGAATTGAAACATCTTGGATCCACTACAAGCTTCACCTCTTAGCCCTAGCTAAGAGGTTTAGCTGCTCATGATCCAAGGAAACATGAAACAACTAAAAAGTTCATAAAAACAACAAAAACAAACTCCAAGGAGTTGTGGAACTCCAAAATTCACTTTCTCCACCTCCAAGCTTGCTTCTACCCTTCTTAGATACCCTAGGAACGATCCCTAGGTGTCCTTTTATAGTCTGGAGGCTCCGCAACTTCAGAAGAATCGAGAAACTGCGTAAGAGTTACGCAGTGCGCAGAAAAAATCGGGCCAGGAATAGAAGTTCTGATTTTTCACATTGGCCGACCGGTCTGGACCAGTCGGACTGGGCTGGCCGACCGGTCTGGCCCTCTTCTGGCAGTAGTCCAGCAACCATGCCCGACCGGTCAAGTCCGGTCGGACGTCTTCAGCACTGCCCAGCAGGTAGGGCCGACCGGTCAAGACCGGTCGGACGTCTTCAGCTTGGTTCCAGCAACCATGGCCGACCGGTCAAGACCGGTCGGACCATCTCATTCCTTCTTTTTCTTTCTTTTCTCTCCTTATTCTTGTTTCTTTCTTTCTTCCCTTGCTTCTTTCTTCCTTCGGCCCACCTTTGGGTCTTCATCCAAGGTCCTAAACAAGCTCTCTTCATCCTCAATTAGGCGGAGTCCACTCTCAAACCTGCAATCACAAAACACGCATTAGATTCGTCTATAAACCATGCAAACCTCGCACAATGAGTGATGAATTGGGGTTAGAATATGCACAATTAAGAGCTCAACAGCGTGGTTGTTGAGCCTCGAATTTATACATTTGCCAACCCATTACATCACATTATATGCATAGTTTTCATGTTTAAAAGACTCATCTAATACATGTTTTTGTGATTGTAGGAATGAGAGGGAGACTTCACCAATTCATGGTTAAAAGAGTCACTTTGTATGCCTTAAAGATCAAAGAAATAAAGGATATGAGATGGAGGAAAGATGCAATGCAATGGAGGAAGAAAAGTGTGAAAAAGTCACAATTTACAGCCTAACCGGCCAGACGACCATAGCTACTGACCGGCCGGCCAAACCCTCCAGAAACAGCAAACTCTCTAGACTAATTTTATGAAGGTCGACCTGTGGTCCGACCGGCCGGCCGACCGGTCGAATGACAGGTCGGCCATGCACTTTCTAAAGCAGATTTCAAATACAGGCAGTCCCGTTTTTAGTTTTTTGACCCAGTTTTTGGGGTCCATTTTGATTATATTTAGAAATCTAACAATCCATGTCGAAGAGGAGCTCGACACTGAAATAACCCAAGTGGTTTCGTGTCGATCGGAGCTACGGATTGACCGTGGCGGTCAAAACAATACGAACTGTCCAGAAGGTTTCCAGATTTCGTTGTTCAACACTAGAATGGTTCACATGGCCCATCATTGATGATATGAAAAATCTAATTTGACCATCTTCTAGACCACATCCATATATGAATAACCACAAAGTTTCAGATCAAAAGGATGTGTGGTTTGATTGTACAGGTTGAAGAAAGATGGACCATCCAGAAAGATTCAACTACACAGATTTTATAAAAGGCCTAAGTGCTCTAATTTTCGCACCCTATTATGAAATTGATTTGTAAAATATAATCCACCTATCATCTATAGGAGGAAGGTTTCTACCAATGTTCAAAATTTGAGATCAATCCGACCTCTGTACACTCCGTAACGTTGAAAGCAAGATGACTGGTTCTAGAGGTGCCCGAATTGCGCGATTTTGAGAGGCAGTCGCTTATCTGATTGGTGGGCCCATTCAGAAGATAATATTAGAAATCTAAATCATCTATTAGGAAGATAACATTATAAGTAAGCTACAAATCAAATTTGAAGGCAATCCGACCATTGGTTAAGCCGTACGAAGCGAAACAAAATCTGTTATGTTGCGGTACTCTTGCTGTATTATAAAAGGAGGTGCTCTCTTCTATTCCAAGGCAGTGAAGGACGTGGGAAGCAAGGAGTTCAAGTCCTAGGAGGCTACCTAGACTCTTACAACTAGTTTTTCTTCCTTTTCTTAGTTCTAGTTCTAGTTTTAATATGCTTTTTCTTAGTTAACCTCTTAGCTAGAGTTAGAGGTGAAATTTGTAGTTGGTTTTAATGCTTTAATTCTTTTATTTCAAGTACCTTTTTCTTAATTTTGGATTTTGAACTTCTAGTTTGAATAAAGTTTGGATTTTTAGATGAATTATGAGAGTTTGTGTACTCTGGACATGAGTTCCTTATAATTCTCTGAGATTGCCATAATGAGTTTGTTTAGATTCGAATTATAATAACCCTAGAGCATGTCATAGTCTCTTGGCATGGCTGTTACTTCGAAGGCTACAAGTTTGAGTTTTATGTGCTTCATTAGAACTAGAAATCTGATTTTCATATTTAAGTGGGATTGTTTGTGCTTGAATGTTATATCCTCCAATTAGATGAGAGATAGGACTTTGATTCTAATTGTGTTATGCTTGGATGAATGGATTGGCATTGGACTACTGCAAGTGGATCCTTGATGCTCTAGTTCTTCTTATTTTCAGATTTTTCTATTTTATGTAAAAAAACTATTTTTCTGAACTTCTTAGATTCTAGTTATTAGATTAGTTATAATTGTTCCCTATGGATCAACCTCGGTCTTACCGAGAATTATTACTACATCGCAGCCTTGCACTTGAGGCGAGCAAACAATCATCCACTGATGTGGTTTTCTCATAACAACTAAGGCATTGGGTGTATCCAATCACACAGCCCAATCCTTCACATAAAGATTGAGATCACATTCATAATTATTTCTCAAGTCTTGTCACTAGACTTGCTTTAGAAGTATGAATTGAACTTCTATTAAGAACTTCTTCTAGTTTAGTTCTACATAAGCACTTAGGAAACTTAGTTTGTAAGATCTCCTAGCATCCAACATATCATGATGGATCTAAGATCTCTATAACCTAAAATCCTATCAATCAACACCCCATTAAGTAATCTTAGTAATCAAAACATCCCATGTAAGAAAAATCACAAGAGATAAAAGATTAACTAAAAATACTAAATTTATTTCAAACTTGAACTAGAAGTGTTTTTCATTAAACCAAAAAGTACTTAAACTAATTCGAATTTAACATTGCAAACAATTATAATCTTCACCTCTTAGCCCTACCTAAGAGGTTTAGCCAACCATGAACAGTTTAAACTAAAACTCAATAGGAAACTACTATAAAAGCATAAACAAACCATAAAAACCCTAGTTGGAGGAGTTGCGAACGCTCCATGACAATCCTCTCCACCTCCCACGAACTTCCCAGCCTTCTATGATGCCTTATGAACGGTGTAGATGTGTTTTTTTATAGTAAAAAATCCACCACCGACTTAGAATCTTCTGGAATTGTGTAACTCTTTACGCGGTCTTGGCGGTTGTCGACCTGTTGGAGCTAAAAAGCCCAACGAACTTAACTAAAATTTAAAATCTAGATGTCTGTCGACCTATTTGCTGACCTTTCAGAGTCCTGCCGACCCGTCGGAGCCTTCTGTTGACTTGTTGACAGACCGATCGAAGATAGGACTTTTTAGTTTAACGAGTTTAGCAGGAAATCTGCCCTCTGAAGTGAATTTTCGACCAGTCGGTAGCCATGGTCGACCGGTCAGCTGACCTATCGATAGTACATTTTTTCTGCACTTTTTCTTTTCTTCTTCTCTTCCTTCTGTGCTTCTTTCTTCCACCTTTTGGTACTTATCCTATTGATCTTCAAGGCATACAAAGTGAGTTCTTTGACATCATATTGATGAAGTCTCTCTCTCATTCCTACAAACACAAAAACATGTTTTAGATTAGTCTTTAAACACTTAAGCCATGCATAATGTGTGAGGAATTGGAGTTGGAATATGCACAATTCAGAGCTCAATAGACCCCCTAACTAGCATTTTACTAGTCCCAAGCAAAACATGCGTCAAGTAATTCTAATTCTCTAAAACTCAACTCTCCTTTGGAAACTATACTTCTATAAACTTAAAGACATACAAACACAGAATTTAGAGAGAATTAGTGTAAGATCTTGAAATCTTTGTTAGTGCACTTTTCGGTGGCATACTAGTGCACCTTGTTTGTCAATTACTTAAGTCAGTGAGTCTAGAGTCGGTTGATGTTCGCTAGCCTCAAGTGCAAGGTTGCGATGTAGTGATAATTCTCAATAAGACCGAGGTCGATCCACAGGGAATTAGGTAAACCAATTCCAGCAACTTCAAAATCAATTAAATAAGGAATTCAAGTTCATAAACTAACTTAAAACAATAAAGTTGTGAAAAGTTGTAATTAATAGAACTAAGGCTTTCGAGGATCCACTTGTGATAACCCTCATGTGAATTCATTCATCCAAGCATAACACAACTAGATTTGAAGTTTTATCTCTCTTCTAGTTAGAAGATATGGCATTCAAACCCAAACAATCCCTACTCAAGTTGAAGAGTAAGGTTCTAGTTCTAATGAAGTACATAGAAGTCGAATATGAAGCCTTCGAAGTAACGACCATGCCAATGGACTATGGTACACTCTAGGGTTACTACAATTTGAATCTAATCAATCCAAACATGATAATCTCAGAGAATTGCAAGGAACTCATGTCCGAAGCACATGAATCTCATAAAACATAAAAAAATATCAATTTTTATTCAAACTAGAACTTAAAACTCCAACTTAAAGCAAAGTACTCGAATTAAAACTGAATTCAACATGATAACTACTCACAAGCTTCACCTCTTAGCCTTAGCTAAGAGGTTCTAGCCAGGCATTATCATGCTTTAACTAGAATTCAAATAAAAACTAAACAAAAATATGAAAAACTAGAAAAAAAACCATAGTTAGAGGAGTTGCGGTCGCTCCACAATGATCTCCCTTGCTCCCCACGAGCTTAGAACTCTTCTAGGATACCTTAGTAAGGATGCCAAGGTGTCCTTTTAGAGGAAAAATCATGAACCGCCTTAGATTGCGTAAAACCTTACGCACTTAGTTAGTCATTAGACGCTGGTTGGGCGCCCGGTGATGTTTTGGTTGGGCCCCCGACCGTGCTTTAATTCGGTCAGTGCATTCTGCTGAAAATTTACTTGAATATCAGGTGCTCGACTAGATGTTGGTCGGGCGCCCGGTCAGGTCCAGATCTGTCCAGCATATTTAGCAGAAATCCTCCCAATTTTGGGCGCCCGGTCATGTGATGGTCGGGCGCCCGGTGACCTTCTGATGTGCATGCTGAATTTCTCTTTTCTTTTGGCCGATCTAGGTCTTTCTGACGTGATTCTTCAGGGCTTATTTTTAGTTTCTTCAATATGGTTCTAAAAGGACCCTTTTAATAACAGATTCATGACTTCTCTCTCTCTCTCTCATTCCTACATACACAAAACACGCATTAGATGGGTCTTTTAAGCACATAAACCATGCATATAATGTGATGTAATGGGCTAGAAAATGTATAAATTCGAAGCTCAACAGTTGAGCTTAATGAAGATGAAGACCGAAGACTTAAGACGGACTAGCTGCATCAAGAAAGAAGAAACAGGTAAAAGTGATACCTTAGAGAGCCTCAACCTTGTACCTATCCAAAACCATAAACCTCTAGATGACCATGACCAATAGGCATACCATTAGTCATCTTAGATTGGTCCTAGGTGTCCCAAAAGACCACCAAAAGAATGGCCAAGAGGTTGCATGATCTGCTGCAAAAGAGCAGAAAATCATGCTTGGTCGGGCGTCCGACCCGGTGTCCACCAGGCGCCCAGCTGTTCGCTTCCCCAAGTGTAGGGTTGCGATGTAGTAATAAACTCGGTAAGACCGAGGTCGATCCACAGGGACTTATGTAGGATTTCACAAACACATCCAGAAGTGTCTATTGAAAGCTAATAATCAGATTTTGAATAGAATTGATGTGAGTAACAAAACTGAATTAAATTGAAAGTAAATAATTATAAAAGGCACTAGGGGTTCAAGGATCCACTTGTAGCAATCCTTGATGTTCAATCCGCTGTGGTTTCTCATTCTCTCAACTAGAATCGATATTAAGATCTATCTAGTCGGATGATAGAGCTGTTAAATCATACAATCTGTCATATGTAAGTTCTATGCATAAGATTCACTCAATGTAGGCTGAGCTGAGCATGCTCAATTGCATAGGTCATTCCCCTTTCCAAAAGGTCCAGTTCACAATCATAACCATCCTCAAGTCCTGTCATAAGACAAGGCTAGATCAGGATTTGAACTTGATTCAAATCACATGCACAGTCCATACATATTTCAGAAAATCAGAAAAGTAGAACTTTGGTAGGAAGTCCCTTCATGAAGATCATAGTACTAGAGCGCACTCCGATTCCTCGGATCATACAGGTCTAGACTGATACAAACCAAATAAGAAATTAAGTAATTCTCCCAAACATCCATGAGTCATCATAAGACTAAGAAAAACTACTTAAAAACTTGTATAAACTTCAAACCATAGTTCATAATCATGAATTCCATACTTAAAACCAACTAGCTACGAATTGAAACATCTTGGATCCACTACAAGCTTCACCTCTTAGCCCTAGCTAAGAGGTTTATCTGCTCATGATCCAAGGAAACATGAAACAACTAAAAAGTTCATAAAAAACAGCAAAAACAAACTCCAAGGAGTTATGGAACTCCAAAATTCACTTTCGCCGCCTCCAAGCTTGCTTCAACCCTTCTTAGATACCCTAGGAATGATCCATAGGTGTCCTTTTATAGTAGGAAGGCTCCACAACTTCAGAAAGATCGAGAATCTGTGTAAAAGTTACGCAGCGCAGAGAAAATCGGACTGAATTTGGAAAGTTTAAGTCCTTACGCACGGCCGACCGGTCACGACCGGTCGTGCCTCAATGGGCAGCCACTCTAGCAACCTTGTCCAACCGGTCATGACCGGTCGGACGTCTTCAGCCATGGTCCAGCAGGTATAGCCGACCGGTCAAGACCGGTCGGCCTTGTTCAATAGCACTCCAGCGTGCATAGCTGACCAGTCAAGACCGGTCTGGCCCTCTTGGCCGACCGGTCAAGACCGGTCGGTCTCTTTTTCTTCTTGTTTTCTTCCTTTCTTTCTTCTCTTTTCTTCTTTCCTTGCTTCTTTCTTTGCTTCCTTCTTCCTTCAGCCCTCCTTGGGTCTTCATCGAAGGTTCTAAATCAGCTCTTTTCATCATCAATTAGGCGGAGTTCACTCTCAAACCTGCAATCACAAAACATGCATTAGATTTGTCTATAAACCATGCAAACCTCGCAGAATGAGTGATGAATTGGGGTTAGAATATGCACAATTAAGAGCTCAACACACCCCCCAACCAGCATTTTGCTAGTCCCGAGCAAAACATGCGTGAAACTAATCTCATTCTTCAAACCTCAACTCTCTTTCAGAAACCCTTCTTCTATACATCCCAAGACGTACAAGTGTAAGATTCAGAACTATTTGGTGACAGACGTTGAGACTGTAATCCCTCAAGACATGATAAGCATTCATATGAAATTCCCGCTGATTGGTTGATATATAGAAGAACTTGAACAAATTCAATCTAGTGTGGATAGTGAAAATTCATCTCATGAGTTTCTAGGATTATCTTCTTCATAGATCATCTAGACTATAGAACTCGGGGTACATGGAGCCACATCAAGCCAATGACAGGAATTTGCCTTACCGTCCTTCCGACGACTTTCACACTACGTCCTATTTCCGGCTTTGGTTACGGGTAGACCATCCCCCGGTTGGTAGTAGGTAGCCCTAATCGGAATTTTCCACCGTTTTTCCATCATTCCCAATTTCATCCTTCCTTTTCCTTTTTCTTTTAATTTGGATAGGATTTTTAGAAATCCATATCTTTCGTTGTTTCCCATGGACAAGGATGGACAAAGTACCCCGTCCTGATTTCTCAATACCTTAATTCAAAGTCTAGCCAATCCATAAATCACCTAATCCCTTCAACCCATGAAAATCGTGTAATGTGGACTAGGTGTAAAAGTGTTTAGATTTTCTATCAATCACAGAAATAGGGGAATTCACATATAAAACCATTATGCTATGAGAGATTCCAGACATACAGCCCCATGCACTTCATATCTCCTTCTCTTATGCTCATATCATCTTGAATGCATAGAACCGATGTTTTTCAAAAGAGTTTCGAATGTTTGAAAAATCGAAAAATTTCCACATAATTGCTTGAAATGTTACAAAACGCTGGATTTATCCAAGTGATCCTACACCCCCAACCAAATCTTGCATTGTCCTCAATGTAAAAGATGTGCAGTATACAAACATGAGAGCAATGTGAAAATAAAGGGAGTGAGGAGTGAGAGTACCTGACAGGTGAAAATTGGAATTCCTCCTCCTTTTAACAAACCTAAGCAAAAGTAAAGCAAAGCAACAAAATCCTAATCCTACCTACTCTATACCTCCGTCAGACTAGGAGATCAGTCATCCTGATACACAGGATCATTAAGGGGTATGGACATACCTTCTGAAGGAAACTTCTCAAAGAACGGCTTTAATCGCTGCCCATTCGCTTTAAAAATGTTGTCGTTCCTTGGATTCAACAGCTCGACAGTCCCATATGGATAGACAGTTTGCACAATGTAGGGACCAGGTCCATCGAGATCTCAATTTTCCCGGGAATAGACGTAAGCGAGAATTGTACATGAGGACTTTTTGATTGATCGTGAATGTCTTGCGAAGAATATTCTTATCATGGAATATCTTCGTCTTGTCCTTCTAAATTCTCGTATTCTCATAAGCTTCATTCCGGATTTCTGTAAGTTCATTGAATTGTAGTTTGCGTAACGAGCTTGCCTTGTCAGAATTGAAATTCATCTTCTTAATAGCCCAATATGCCCTATGTTCCAACTCCACAGGCAAGTGACAAGCCTTCCCATAGACAAGTCTATAGGGAGACATTCCAATAGGGGTTTTGAAAGCAGTACGGTAAGCCCAAAGCGCATCGGTAAGCCGAAGTGACCAATCCTTGAGATCGGGATTCACCGTTTTCTCTAAAATGTGTTTAATCTCCCTATTGGATATCTCAGCTTGTCCACTAGTTTGTGGGTGATAGGGAGTGGTCACTTTGTGTGTTACGCCATATTTCTTCATTAAGGTTTCAAAAGGGCGGTTGCAAAAGTGAGACCCTCCATCACTTATGATGACTCGAGGCGTTCCAAACCGGGAAAGAATATTCTCTTTTAAAAAATGAATGACCGTTTTATAGTCATTATTCCGGCAAGGGATGCCCTCGACCCATTTGGAAACATAATCAACGGCAAGCAAGATGTATAGGTTTCAAAAAGAAGATGGGAATGGGACCATGAAATCGATGCCCCAACAATAAAAAATTTCGATTATTAAGATGGGATTGAGTGGCATCATATTTCTACGGGAGATTCCTCCTAATTTCTGACAAGGTTCACATGCTTTGCAAAACTCATGTGTATCTTTGAACATGGTGGACCAATAAAACCCACATTGCAGAATTTTCGCTGTGGTCTTTTTAGCCGAAAAGTGGCCACCACATGCGTGAGAATGACAAAAGGAGATGATACTTTGTTGTTCCTCATCCGGCACACATCTCCTTATGATTTGATCGGGACAATACTTGAATAAGTATGGGTCGTCCCATAGGAATTTCCGCACCTCCGTGAAGAATTTATCCTTATCTTGCTTTTTCCAATATGTAGGAATTGTACCTGTAGCAAGATAGTTAGCAATGTCCGCATACCATGGCGATTGGGAAACATCAAAAAGTTGTTCATCAGGGAACAGGTCATTGATTGCAGTCGTTTCAGGTGAATCAGTGAGGACAAGTCTAGAGAGATAGTCAGCTACTACAATTTCTACTCCTTTCTTATCACGTATTTCTATGTCGAATTCCTGGAGTAGAAGGATCCATCTTAACAACCGTAGGTTTAGCATCTTTCTTAGAAAGAAGATACTTAAGCGCGGCATGGTCAGTGAATATAATGATCTTGGATCCAATCAAGTAGGACCTAAACTTGTCCAAGGTAAAAACTACGGCTAAAAGTTCTTTTTTAGTAGTGGTGTAGTTTGCTTGGGCTGAGTTTAGGGTTCTACTTGCATAGTAGATGACACATGGCTTTTTCTCTTTTCTTTGAGCTAACACGGCCCCAATAGCATAGTCACTAGCATCACACATAATCTCAAAAGGAATTCTCCAATCAGGTGGTTGCATTATGGGAGCACATGTCAACATACCTTTAAGGGTGGTAAATGCCTTTTGACATTCTTCATTCCACTCAAATGAATTTTCCTTTTGAAGTAGGTTACATAAAGGGCGAGAGAGTGAACTGAAGTCCTTTATGAACCTTCTGTAAAATCCTGCGTGTCTTAAAAAGGACCGTATATCTCGTATGCTCTTGGGTGGTGGAAGGTTAGAGATAAGATCAATTTTCGCTTTGTCCACCTCGATTCCATTTTGTGAAACGAAGTGACCAAGTACAATTCCCTTTTGAACCATGAAGTGACACTTCTCCCAATTGAGCACAAGGTTCCTCTCTTCACATCTTTTCAGCACAGACTCCAAATGCTCAAGGCACTCATCAAAGCTACAACCAAATACGGAAAAATCATCCATGAAGACTTCGAGAATGGTCCCCACCATATCAGAAAAAATACTCATCATACAACGCTGAAAGGTGGCAGGGGCATTACATAGTCCAAACGGCATCCGTCGGTAGGCGAAAGTGCCGAATGGACATGTGAATGTAGTCTTTTTTTGGTCTTCACAGGCAATTTCTATTTGGTTGTACCCTGAATAGCCATCAAGGAAGCAAAAGTGGGAATGACCAGCCAACCGTTCTAAAATTTGATCAACAAATGGTAGGGGGAAGTGGTCTTTCCTTGTGACAGTGTTTAGCTTCCTGTAGTCAATGCAGATTCTCCAACCGGTAGTGACTCTGGTTGACACGAGTTCATTGTTGGCATTGGCTATGATGGTTATTCCGGATTTCTTAGGCACCACTTGAGTTGGGCTCACCCATTGGCTATCAGATATTGGGTAAATAATACCCATATCCAATTGCTTTACCACTTCGGCCTTAACCACATCCTTCGTATTTGGATTTAGTCGTCTTTGTGGTTGCCTAGATGTCTTCGCATTCTCCTCAAGGTGTATGCGATGAGTACAAATCAGTGGGTTTATGCCTTTGAGATCCGCAATTGACCATCCAATGACACTCTTGTGCTCTAATAGAGTAGCTATTAGCCTACTCTCTTGTTCCTCATCCAAGTGGGAAGAAATCACCACTGGATATGTCTCATCTCGACCCAAATAAACATATTTTAGCTCACTTGGTAATGGTTTTAGGTCGAGTGTTGGTGCCTTAATGTTGGAAGGGAGGGCCTTGTTCTCGTTTACAGGCAAAGGCTCAAATAGGGCCCTCCATCTTTTATTATCAAGCACTGGCATCATCTCTAGCATGGCATCCACCTCTTGTATTGTGTCATCATTTATCTCATGAGAATGGGCTACACATGCCTCCAAAGGGTTGGAAGATAGTGATAAGGGGACTGTATCCTCCACGAATGATTCAATCATGTTTAGTTCGTGGACATCATCATCAACTTCCCGTGGTTGTTTGCATAAATCAAATATGTTAAGCTCAAAGGTCATATTTCCAAAGGACATTTGTACAAGTCCGTTTCTACAATTGATCATGGCATTTGAAGTAGCTAGAAACAGTCGTCCAAGTATGACAGGAATTTGAGCACCGGTGCCTAGCACGGGATGTGTATCCAAGACAATAAAGTCTACTGGGTAGTAGAATTTATCAACTTGGACTAGAACATCCTCTATCATTCCTCTCGGTATACGGATGGATCTATCAGCAAGTTGGAGTGTGGTTTTGGTGGGTTTCAATTCACCTAACCCAAGTTGTTCGTAGACCGAGTATGGAATGAGATTCACACTTGCCCCCAAGTCGAGTAGGGCTTGTTTGATCCGGTAGTCTCCTATGATGCATGAGATGGTTGGACTACCCGGATTCTTGTATTTTTGGCGCACCTCTTATTTGATGATGGCGCTCAAATTCTCAGTCAAAAGAACTCTGTTGTGAACGTTGTGTTTCCTTTTGACTGTACACAATTCCTTTAGAAATTTAGCATAAGATGGTATTTGTTTTATTGCATCCAACAACGGGATGTTGATCTTCACCTGCTTAAAAACTTCTAAAATTTTCAGATTTTTATCTAAAGGTTTAGGCGAAATCAACCTTTGTGAAAATGGAGCAACCGGCTTGTATTGCCTTTCCGGTTCTTTCTCATGTGGGGTATTGTTCGAGCTATCATCTTCTTTAGAAATTTTCGGATCCTTAGGCTTTGGGGCCTTCACCGGATTGGATTTGTCAATTTCTTTCCCACTTCTCAAAGTGGTGATAGCTTGAACATGTTTCGTGTGGTGGGACGATGAGCTTGCGTCTTGTATCTCAAACTGGGTTCTTGGGTTAGGAAGAGGTTGGGCAGGAAGTGTGCCCTTCTCTCTAACACTAAGATGAGATTCAACTCTAGCCAGTGATGTTTTCAATTCATTGATGGCTTGAGTTGAATTTTGATTGAATTTCAATTGCTCTTGCATGAACCCATCTATTTTAAGAGAATTAGTCTTGTTATACTCAGCTTGGACCGATACGAATGCACCTAACATCTCCTCTAGTGATACTTTTGGAGTGTTGCTTGCATTTGCAATGGGTCCATTCCTCTAACTGAAGTTGGGATGGTTCTTCCAATTAGGATTAAACGTGTTTGAGTTTGGAGCACCAAATTGCGGTTGATAGCTGTTTATGGCATTTGTTTGTTCTTGTAAGATGCCTTGAACTGCTGAAATTGTGGGGCAATCTTGTGTTGCATGTTGATTTCCAGCACAAATTCCACCAACAGTTTCAACATCAGTGGAGTTGATCGTTTCACTTTTCCTTAATTCCATGGCTTCGACCTTTCTTGTGAGGCTAGCCACCCGTGCACTTATGCTATCTTCTTCTGATAAGACATACATTCCCCCCTTTTCCTTTTGTTGGCCAGTCTTGGAATTTGTTGGTTTCGATGTGTCCCAAGCCTGTGCATTCTCAGCCAATTCTTCCAAAATAATCCCATGCTTCATCAGCTTCCTTATTCATGAACTCCCCATTACACATCATCTCTACAAATTGGCACATGGGTGAAGTCAGTCCTTCATAGAAAAAGCTTATAACCCACCAAATTTCATAGCCATGATGTGGGCATGCATTTAATAAATCCTTAAACCTCTCCCAACATTAGAAGAAGGTTTCATCTTCCTTTTGGGCAAAGTTCATGATAAGGCGCTTCAACATGTTCGTTTTGTGAGTAGGGAAGAATTTTTTTATAAATTCTTTGTGCATATCAGTCCATGCACCAATTGATCTTGGCCTCAATGCATAAAGCCAACCCTTGGCTTTATCCTTAAGAGTGAAAGGGAAGAATTTGAGTCTTACTACATCTTCAGTCACATTTACAAAGTGCATGGTGGTGATTACCTCATCAAACTCCTTAAGGTGTTTATAGGCACTTTCACTGTCTAATCCATGGAATTTAGGGAGAAGTTGGATCACTCCCGGTTTCAAATCCACATTCCCTGCATTTTTTAGAAAAACTATGCATGAGGGGGTGCTCACTCTTGCGGGTTGCAAGAAATCACGTAAAGTCTTAGGTCGGGGAACATTCTCAACCACATTCTCCCCTGTTTCAGTTTGGTTTTGGACCGGATTAGGTTGATTTGCAGCCATATTTTCAGACAAAATTGGAGAGTTTAGATGTCTCATAGCACGTGGTTCTCTGTCAATTCCTTCTACTATCCCCCCTTCACTTATGAGTTGGTTATTGGAATCCCGAGCCCAATGTGGCATGCAAAACCAAAAAATAAGAAACAAAGAGAAGAATTCTCCTCCCTTTCTTTACTTTTCTCTAAGACCGAAGCACAAGGTGTCTTGCAATGGCTAAGCCAGAAGCAAGGATAGAGACCGATTTCTCCTGGTCAATAGGGGTTCAGAGAACTCCCCACCCACTCTTTGAATCTTTTGAGAAAAAGTACAGAAAAAGGAGAAAGAGGAGTAGAGATGAGGAAATAAATCTCTGAGCACAAGGTGATCCAAGACGGCAGAGTCGACCAATAGGAATCCAGGTGGCAAAAAGGCCGACCTTTCAGAGATCCAAAAGGAGTCTCCACCCACTCTACAAGAGATGAATAAGATAGGAATGAATAGGAGAAAGAGAAGAGTAAGGTTTAGAAAGATAAAACCTGATTCGGCACTTGAAATCCTTGTATCTTCTTCAGCTTCCTCGAAATCCCTGAAAAGAAAAATCAAATAAATAAACTAAGTTAGTCCTAAATCCTAAAATCCTAAATAGATATTGATTTCAGACATTTGTGAAAAACCGTCAAAGTCCCCGGCAACGGCGCCAAAAACTTGTTCGCTTCCCCAAGTGTAGGGTTGCGATGTAGTAATAAACTCGGTAAGACCGAGGTCGATCCACAGGGACTTATGTAGGATTTCACAAACACATCCAGAAGTGTCTATTGAAAGCTAATAATCAGATTTTGAATAGAATTGATGTGAGTAACAAAACTGAATTAAATTGAAAGTAAATAATTATAAAAACGCACTAGGGGTTCAAGGATCCACTTGTAGTAATCCTTGATATTCAATCCGCTGTGGTTTCTCATTCTCTCAACTAGAATCGATATTAAGATCTATCTAGTCGGATGATAGAGCTGTTAAATCATACAATCTGTCATATGTAAGTTCTATGCATAAGATTCACTCAATGTAGGCTGAGCTGAGCATGCTCAATTGCATAGGTCATTCTCCTTTCCAAAAGGTCCAGTTCACAATCATAACCATCCTCAAGTCCTGTCACAAGACAAGGCTAGATCAGGATTTGAACTTGATTCAAATCACATGCACAGTCCATACATATTTCAGAAAATCAGAAAAGTAGAACTTTGGTAGGAAGTCCCTTCATGAAGATCATAGTACTAGAGCGCACTCCGATTCCTCGGATCATACAGGTCTAGACTAATACAAACTAAATAAGAAATTAAGTAATTCTCCCAAACATCCATGAGTCATCATAAGACTAAGAAAAACTACTTAAAAACTTGTATAAACTTCAAACCATAGTTCATAATCATGAATTCCATACTTAAAACCAACTAGCTACGAATTGAAACATCTTGGATCCACTACAAGCTTCACCTCTTAGCCCTAGCTAAGAGGTTTAGCTGCTCATGATCCAAGGAAACATGAAACAACTAAAAAGTTCATAAAAAACAGCAAAAACAAACTCCAAGGAGTTATGGAACTCCAAAATTCACTTCCGCCGCCTCCAAGCTTGCTTCAACCCTTCTTAGATACCCTAGGAACGATCCCTAGGTGTCCTTTTATAGTAGGAAGGCTCCACAACTTCAGAAAGATCGAGAATCTGCGTAAAAGTTACGCAGCGCAGAGAAAATCAGACTGAATTTGGAAAGTTCTAAGTCCTTACGCACGGCCGACCGGTCACGACCGGTCGTGCCTCAATGGGCAGCCACTCCAGCAACCTTGTCCGACCGGTCATGACCGGTCGGACGTCTTCAGCCATGGTCCAGCAGGTATAGCCGACCGGTCAAGACCGGTCGGCCTTGTTCAATAGCACTCCAGCGTGCATAGCTGACCGGTCAAGACCGGTCTGGCCCTCTTAGCCGACCGGTCAAGACCGGTCGGTCTCTTTTTCTTCTTGTTTTCTTCCTTTCTTTCTTCTCTTTTCTTCTTTCCTTGCTTCTTTCTTTGCTTCCTTCTTCCTTCAGCCCTCCTTGGGTCTTCATCTAAGGTTCTAAATCAGCTCTTTTCATCATCAATTAGGCGGAGTTCACTCTCAAACCTGCAATCACAAAACATGCATTAGATTTGTCTATAAACCATGCTAACCTCGCAGAATGAGTGATGAATTGGGGTTAGAATATGCACAATTAGGAGCTCAACACCAGCCTATAGAGGAATCCGTCCAGAGAGTTGGCCAAATATCCAGATGGTCATGGGCGCCCGACCCAGTGTTTAACGGGCGCCCGACCAATGCAAAACATGTTCAGCAGCACAAGACCTATTCTGGACTGAATATCGGATGCCCGACCAAAGTGACCACCCGACGCCCGACTAGTGAAAAATATGGTCATCGGGCGCCTGACCAACTCCAAATCTGTCCAGCTTTTAAATTTTTATATTGGACCGGATTTCGGGCACCTGACCCTACACGAATCTGCCCGTTATTTAACCGTTCGGAGAAACTTTCTAAAAGCGAGGGGTTCGTTTTTAGGACTATAAGAGGGGATTTTGAGGAGATAGAAGCCACCATTGCTGAAGACCATTAGAGGCTTTATTCCAAACCGATAGCAAGACATTCTCCTTATGTTTTCATCACAAGCTTAGGCCATTCAATGGTATATTAAGAATGAACTTGTTCCCTCTTGATTCCTAGGGTTTTAGACACCTTGATTATAATTAAATCCCTTGTCTAAACACCACCTAGGGTCCAAATAGGGGTCTAAGAAACCTATTTCCTACCATTTGTAGAGGATTCACCATTCCCTAGCACCTTGGGCATCTCCAATGGAGCATCACATGCAAGGTAGCTGATCTTGGAGCTGAAGCCTTGGCAAAACAGTGGCATCAAAGATTGGGGGAGCACAAGGGGAGCTGATTCAAATACGAGAGAGCAAGAAGAAGCAACCCAAAGCGGTGCTATAAAGGGGCTCAATTCGACAAGTAATGTTGTCTTTGTTAGGAGTCCATCCACTCAATTCCCTGTGGGAGTTGAGTTTAGAGTTTGTTTGACAAACTCGAACTAGGGTCGTTTGTCGATCCTTGGCCTGTTTGTAAGCCTAAAGTCTAGGGACGTTAGCTGTTCATTGGCCTGTTTGTCAACCTAAAGACTAGGGGTTGTTCGGCACTCCTTGGCTCATTTGTCGGGCTTAAATTTAGGGACGTTAGCCGTTCCTTGGCATGTTTATCGGGCCTAAACAAAGTCTCCAAGGGGAGCCTCCAACACAGGTGTGAACGTGTAAGTTAGGAAGAACCTGTAAACTCCCCGGATAGGTGGATCCAAGTTAAAACACCTTGGTTGGGAGGAACCAGATTTAAACTCCTCAGTGAATGCCGGTGTGCTCAAAGGGGTTGAGTACTTGAACTGGGAGTGGAGTAGACAAGTAGTCGAACCACTATACATGCTTGTGTTTGTGATCATTCTTGAGCACATTTCTCATTATGCTTTGTGTTTAATTGGTTAATTATGAATGCTTAGTTAGGAATGTATGCTAGGCACTTGATAGGTACATCCACACTCACAAGATGTACTTTCACTCCTCATGTAGACTTGAGTTCTTATTCATCCATCCTCTATGGTCTACATGTGTTGCTTAGACTAGGTTGTTTATTGCGTTTATCATTTTCTAGTATTTTGATTAGACCCACTTAGGCTTGGAAGCCGAAGTGTTAATCGCTTACTTAGTTTAATTTGCCAAATCTGTTAAGTAGGCGAAAAGAATTTCAAAAGGTCCTAATCACCCCCCCTCTAGGACTTAGCCATAATTCTAATTGCTCCTTAAGCTTCTGCATGTGTATGCGTAGGGTGTCATGTTGGACTACTCGACGTAATTTCAATTGGTATCAGAGCGGGTTGCTCTTCAAGGACTTAACCGTCTAGAGTAAGATCTGATACCAGAGCACTAGCATCATGTCTAACTGAGATGGGGATACTGTCAACCGTCCACCATACTTTGATGGATCAAACTACACCTATTGGAAGGCTAGAATGAGGATTTTTCTCCAATCCATCGATCGATCCGTATGGGCAGCAACATTAAATGAATATTCCTTTCCCACTTAACAAGTGAAGGTTGATGTTAAGATCATTGTCATTCCCAAAGATGATGAGAAATGGAATGACAATGAGAGAGCTCAATATGTGCCAAATGCCAAAGCTCTTAATGCGATTTGCTGTGGTGTTTCTCTGGAAGAATTTCAGCGCATTCTTACATGTGCAACTGCAAAAGAAGCGTGGGATATATTTGAAGTAACCCTTGAGGGAACTAGCACACTAAGACGCTCGAAGCTTCAGCTCTTAACCACCAAACTTGAAAACATTAGGATGGAAGAGACTGAAACATTCATGGAGTTTTATACTAAAGTTTATGATATTTGCAACTCCATATTTGCCTTGGGGAAAGGGTTCCGGAAGGAAGTTTATGTAGAAAAATACTTAGATCCTTCCCGGAAAGATTCAGTACCAAGGTACTAGCATTAGAAAAGTGTAGAGATATAGATAACATGAAAGTAGAAGAACTTATAGGTTCCTTACAAACTCATGAACTACACTTTAGGGCCCCCTCTAAGAAGAAAGACATCGCTTTGAAATCTTCACATAGACACTCACATAGGCAAAAGAAAATTAAGAATGAGTCGTCCGAAGATAGCGATGATGAGGATAATGATCTTAATAAAAGATTCAAGAGATTCCTCAAATTTGATAGAGGGAGTAGTCGTGATAAGAAGGACAAGAAGGGTGATAAACATAAAGGAAAATCATCCAAAACTTCATCCGTTCGATGTTACGGTTGTGGTCAACGTGGCCATATTGCCCCGGATTGTCCGGAAATGCCTAAACTGAAAGGTAAAAAAGTCATGGTAGCCACGTGGGATGATACGGAGAAGTCAAATTCTGAATCTAGCAACTCCAATAGTGATGAGAGCTCTCATGGCTTCCACCACTACCTCTCTTCTCCCTAATCTAAGAGAGGATCCCGACCGCTTTCCCTTCTAGGAGAAGAAGGAGTTCCCAACCCCTCACCTCATGCTACATTTTATGAGGTTATAATGGAAATTAGTTATCCTTAGGCTAATCAAACTAAACATAGTTAGTAAGGGTAACTAGAGATGCTTCAATAGGAAAATCTGAGGATTTCAACCTCATTTCTGTGTGTATGGGCAAATCAAAGGATTCAAGCCTCATTAGCCTAAATTTTGATAATTTAGCCTTACTTTTATTTAATATATTTGTTGCTAGATTATCATCCTACTTAAATTAGCTAATCTTCCTGAATTTCATGCTTAATTGAATTCTAATCTTTGCTTAGGATTGGTCTTGATATACCAATTGGGGAGGTTGGTTGATTGGGCTATAAGCCCTTGAGCTTTCAATGCTTAATGTATATCATAGATGACCAATTGTGCATGATTAACTATGCTTAGAATAATACATTTTCTTGTTAATCATGTTCCCATGCATGCTCTATGTTTTATATGTTCATGCACCCTATACTCTCTCTAGTTAGCATGTTTTTAAAGTTATAACTGCGACATACTATTTACTCTTACCTTAACTTTAATTGATATATCATTAAGGGGTAGAGAATAGTTTGTCAATTGCTGACAAAAAGGGGGAGAAAGATCCAAGTCCCATCAAAATAAATTTTCTATTTTGTGTTTCAGGGATTGACAGGTTATGGGGGAGCTATCAAGAGGAGCTTGCTTAGTCTACATGTCTTAGTGCCTGGAGTTGTAAAATTTATTTGAATTTTGACATGTAATGTATTTTATTTTGGTATGTTAGGTTTTTGTAAGTAATTGACAAAGGGGGAGATTGTTAGTGCACTTTTCTGTGGCATACTAGTGCACCTTGCTTGTCAATTACTTAAGTCAGTGAGTCTAGAGTCGGTTGAGCTTAATGAAGACGAAGACCGAAGACTCAAGACGGACCAGCTGCATCAAGAAAGAAGAAACAGGTAAAAGTGATGCCTTGGTGAGCCTCAACCTTGTACCTATCCAAAACCATAAACCTCTAGATGACCATGACCAATAGGCATACCATTAGTCATCTTAGATTGGCCCTAGGTGTCCCAAAAGACCACCAAAAGAATGGCCAAGAGGTTGGATGATCTGCTGCAAAACAGCAGAAAATCATGCCTGGCTAGGGCGCCCAACCCACTGTCCACCGGGCACCCGACCTATAGAGGAATCTGTAAAGAGAGTTGGCCATATATCTAGATGGTCAATTGAATATCGGATGCCCTACCAAAGTGACCACCGAGGGCCCGACCAGTGAAAAATATGGTCATCGGGCACCCGACCACACCTTGATCGGGCGCCCGACGAACTCCAAATTTGTCCAGCATTTAAATTTTTATATTGGACCGGATTCCGAGCGCCCGACCCAAGTCGACTGGACGCCAAACCCTGCGCGAATCTGCCCGTTATTTGACCGTTGGGAGAAACTTTATAAAAGCAGGGGGTTCAGTTTTTAGGACTATGAGAGGGAATTTTGAGGAGATAGAACCCACCATTGCTAAAGACCATTAGAGGCTCTATTCCAAACCGATAATAAGACATTCTCCTTGTGTTTTCATTACACACTTAGGCGATTCAATGGTATATTGAGAATGGACTTGTTCCCTCTTGATTCCTAGGGTTTTAGACACCTTGATTATAGTTAAATCCCTTGTCTAAACACCACTTAGGAGTCCAAATAGGTGTATTCCTCTAGGAAACCTATTTCCTACCGTTTGTAGAGGATTCACCATTCCCTAGTACCTTGGGCATCTCTAATGAAGTATCACATGCAAGGTAGCTGATCTTGGAGCTGCAGCCTTGGCAAATCAGTAGCATCAAAGATTGGGGGAACACAAGGGGAGCTGATTCCAGCACGGGAGAGCAAGAAGAAGCAACCCAAAGTGGCACTACAAAGGGGCTCAATCCGACAAGTAAGGTTGTCTTTGTTAGGAGTCTATCCACTCAATTCCCTATGGGAGTTGAGTGTAGAATTTGTTTGACAAACTCAAACTAGGGTCGTTTGCCAATCCTTGGCCTGTTTGTAGGCCTAAAGTCTAGGGACGTTAGCCGTTCCTTGGCCTGTTTGTCAACTTAAAGACTAGGGGTTGTTTGGCACTCCTTGGCTCATTTGTCGGGCCTAAATTTAGGGACGTTAGCCATTCCTTGCCATGTTTGTCGGGCCTAAACAAAGTCTCCAAGGGGAGCCATCAACACAGGTGTGAAGGTGTAGGTTGGAAGGAGCTTGTAAACTCCCCGGACGGGTGGATTCGAGTTAAAACACCTTGGTTGGGAGGAACCAGATTTAAACTCCCCAGTGAATGCCGGTGTGCTCAAAGGGGTTGAGTACTTGAATCGGGAGTGGAGTAGACAAGTAGTCGAACCACTATACATGCTTGTGTTTGTGATTGTTCTTGAGCACATTTCTCATTATGCATTATGTTTAATTGGTTAATTATGAATGCTTAGTTAGGAATGTATGCTAGGCACTTGATAGGCACATCCACACTTACAAGATGTACTTTTACTCCTCATGTAGACTTGAGTTCTTATTGATCCATCCTCTATGGTCTACATGTGTTGCTTAGACTAGGTTGTTTATTGCATTTATCATTTGCTAGTCTTTTGATTGGACCCACTTAGGCTTGGAAGCCGAAGTGTTAATCGCTTACTTAGTTTAATTTTCTAAATCAGTTTAATTTTCTAAATCTGTTAAGTAGGCAAATTTTTTTCAAAAGGTCCTAATCACCCCCCTCTAGGACTTAACCATAATTCTAGTTGCTCCTTATGCTTCCGCACGTGTATGCGTAGGGTGTCGTATTAGACTACCCGACGTAATTTCAATCTTAATTTCCTAAACATAATAAGTATTTCACATAGAATCCTCACAAATTGATTGACAAAATAGAGGAATCCGAACAAGTGCGGTCTAGTGTGCATAGTGAATCTTCATCTCTTGAATCTCCAAGATTATATTCTTCATAAATCAGCGAAATTGAAGATCTAAAAGTGTACAGATCAACTAAATGCTTATGACAAGAACTTGCCTTACCGTTCCTTCAACGACTTTCACATTACTTTTCATTTCCAGTTTTGGTTACAAGTAAACCATCCCCTAGTTAGTAATAGGTAGCCTTTTTCGGAATTTCAAAATTTTCAACAATAGCTATTTTTCTTTCTTTTCATATACAGAAGATAGGATTTTTAAAAATCCATATCTTTTATTCTTTTCTCTTATTTCTCATGAACAAGGATGGACAAAGTTCCTCGGCTTGGTTCCTTAACACCTTAAATCTCAGTCTAGCCGATCTACAAATCTACATAATCCCTTTAAACCATGAGAATCATGTAATGTGAACTAGACTCACATGTGTTTAAATTTTCTATTGATCATATAAATAGGGGAATTCATATAAAAAGCTATTATATTATAGGTAATTCACAACTTTCAAAATCAACTACTTCATCTTTCTTTCTCTCATACTCGTAGCATCTCAAGTGTATAGAAACAAAGTTTTCTAAAACAGTCTTGAATTTTCAGAAAAATAAAAAAAAAATTACGAACATTGCTCGAAATGTTACAAATGTTACAAGTCTTGTCATCTAGGAATCTCACCCCCAACCAAATCTTACATTGTCCTCAATGTAAAAGATATGCAATCAACATGAGCATGAGAGCAATGATAAAAATAAAAGAGGGTGAGAACAAGAGTACCTAAGAGAGTCGATCATGGAAGTCTACAACTCCGAGAATTAAATAATTCAAACTAATTTAAACTACTCTATACCTTTGTCAGACTAGGAGGTCAATCTTGATACACATAATCATCCAAAAGAATGGAATCTATCAGGATTAGTAGGTGGAGTAAAAGATTTTTTAGTAATACCATCCACCATCCTGCTTCATAATGTATATGGTGATGTTTGTCGTTCTAATCCATTGAAAATCCTACTGAAAGTTATCACCCCATGTGTTAGGAAAGAAGAATTTCTTCGGTTTGAGATCATCAAATATGGATCTCCTTTCCAACTTGTCTAGAAAAAAATTATTCAAATAAGGGTCATCCCAAAGATGGTGCTCTTCGGTTTGAACAAACTAAAAAGATGTGGGGACTTGTATTTCTTCTTTACAAGTGTTGAGCTCTGAAATGTGCATATTCTAACCCCATTTCATCACTAACTATGCATGATTCATATGTTTAAAGACTTACCTAATACATGGTTTTGTGATTGTAGGAATGAGAGATAGACTTCGCCATTTGGATGCTTAGAGGCCCTTCTTACATGCCTTGAAGATCAAAGGAATAAAGGACAAGAGGTGAAGGAAAGATGTAATGGAGATGGAGAAAGAGAAGCTAAAAAAATCACATTTTATATACCATCCGGCTGGCCGGCCATAGCCACTGGCCGATCAGCCAAACCCTCCAGAAATCACATTTTCGCTGGACTGTTTTTACGAAGCTCGACCTCTTGACCGACAGGCCGGATTAACTGGCCGACCGGCCGGCTGGCAGGTCGGCCCGTGCATTCAAATGTCCAGAGAGTTGGGTTAGTTGCTGACCAAGCTCTGACCGGCTAAACAGGGGGGTCCTGCTGACCGGCCAACATCCAGAAACAGAAATTTTTATATCTGGAATCTGATTTTTGCTACGCAAAATGTAAGAGCTGCGCGATTTCTCAAAGATTCTTCATTGTTGGGGCCCAAAGCCTATAAAAGGACACCTCCACTTCATTTCTAAGCTAACCTAGAAGAGATCTATTGCATTGGGAGGCAGAGAAAGTCGGATTCGGAGTTCTACAACTCTCTATACTTAGTTTTCTTTCTAGTTCTTCATGTTTATTATAGTTTTCTTGTTTTCTCTTAGCATGGTCGGCTAAACCTCTTAGCTAGGGCTAAGAGGTGAAGCTTGTAGTTGATCTAAGATGTTTTAATTCATTTTTAATGGTTTCATGGATTACTTTTAATGTTGAATAATGATTTGTTGAGTTTGAATGAAGTTCTAATAAGTTTTTCTTAATCTTATGATGACTCATGGATGTTTGGATAATTATCTTAGTTCTTAGTTGTTTTGCAAAGATCTAGACCTGTACGATTTGAGGAATCAGATTCAATATGCTCTAAAACTTGGTTCTTCATATGGGAACTTCAAACCAAAGTTTTATCTTTTCTCGAAAATCTAATATATGTGTTACATGTCTATGTGATGTGAATCAACTTCAAATTATGATATTAGTTAAATCTAGTGACAGGGTTTGATGATTATCATAGTTGTGATCTTAAATCTATTGGAACTAGGATTGGTCTATGCAATTGAGTGTGCCCAAGTCCTAACTTAAATTAAGGGAATTATGTTGATGAACAACACATGTGTTGGATTGTTTTGATAATATAACCGCTCTATAATCCGGTTAGATGGGATTTGATTTTGATTCTACTTTTGTACTTGAGAAACTAAAGCAAATTATGCATCAATGATAGCTACAAGTGGATCCTTGGCACTCTTATGCTTCTTTAGATTGTTAAACTCATCTCAAGTTTACAGATCGCCCATCTAAATTCAAATTTCAATTTGTTTTAGTTTGAATTCAATTAGAGATTATTCGAAGAAATTCTGTGAATTCTTGAGTTAGTCCCTAATGACTGTTCGCTCGCCTCGAGTGCAAGGCTGCGATGTAGTAATAATCTCGGTAAGACAGAGGTTGATCCACAGGGAATTAGTGTAAACCAATTCAAAACATTCTAGCAACTTCAATCTCATCAATTTTAGATTTCAAATTCTAAAACTACCTAAAATAGTTACTTAAGGAAAATTCTGATAATTAATGGAACTAAGGCCTCAAGGATCCACTTGTAGTAGTCCCATGTGAATTCATTCATCCAAGCATAGACACAATTAGATTCGAAGTTCTATCTCTTTTATAGTTGAAAGATTTAGCATTCAAACACAAACAATCCCCACTTAAGTCAGAAAATCGAATTCTAATTCTAATGAAGTACATAGAATTCAAATATGTAGCCTTCAAAGTAACAGTCATGCCAAGAGACTATGGCATGCTATAGGGTTACTATAATTTGAATCTAATCAATCTACACATGGTAATCTCAGAGAATTGCAAGGAATTCATGTCCGAAGCACATGAACTCTAATAAAACATCCAAAAATACCAACTTCATTCAAACTAAAACTTAAAAATCCAAATTTTAAGTAAAGTACTTGAATCAAACGAATTAACTAACTGTAAGCTTCACCTCTTAGCCTTGGTTAAGAGGTTATAGCCGAGTATCATCATGTTTCAACTAAAAACAATGGAAAGCTAAAGAAAAATATGAAAAATCGGGTTTGGGAGAGTTGTAGATGCTCCACGACGATCCTCTTCACCTCCCACGAAGTCCTAAGCCTTCTCTAATGCTGTGGATGCTCACCTTTCTGCGCTTCCGACCCTCCCTTTCGAAAAGGGGTTACGCGAATCGTCGTTTTACCACTGGCTCGCCTCTTTCTCAAGGGATTTTTCGGTTGTCGTGTTATCGGATATGTTTAAATGAGTTTGTATAAGACCAGAGTCACCATTAGCCAATTACTTCGAATCTACAGTCGGCTAGACCTCGTAGAAACGTTAGAGAAGGGAATCCGAAGATTTTCTCCTCTAAAATGACTCTTTTTTATCTGCGGTTAGAGATTCAAGGTAAGGGATCACGGTTACAGGGTGGGAATGTGTAGGCACCCACTCTGCCCGTACTGAGGTACGGTCTTTACTTCACAGAATCGAACTAATACTTGAAAGTCTGATTCAATCCTCGTACATTCTCATGAATGATATGATGCATGAATATGGGTCTAAATAGTAAGAGTTTCTGATGGGCTGGTTTTCACTAACAGGCAATCCCAGAGCATACGCTCGAACTGACAGGTGCTTTATGCAAGATGCATGCTGTGTGTTTGATCAATCAAAGTTTCTGATGAACGAATTTTGGGCAACCGACAAATTTCAGAGCATACGCTAGATCTGATTAAGTATTTGTAGTGCAATGATAAGCAGGGGGGTTGGAAGAATAATAAATGTTGCACTTATGCTGGATGCGAATGAGATGATGCTGATATGAGGGTAGTTGGATGGACAGAGGTATCGCAAGGGTTTGCTTCGAGCGGTTAAGAATGTGACTTAGGTAGCTTGGGAGACTTGAACCAGGGTCAGGCTAGGCTAGACCAGGGCTAGACTCTTCTCACTCGGGCTCTCCTACGTGGAGGAATGGGCTAAAGGGATGGGATGAACTTCAAAATTTCTGGATTTTCTCTAGAAGCTGAGGGATGCTGTGACTGAGAGGGAACGGGGGGTATTTATAGCTGCGAAGGATGGCAGTTCTGTTGAACCTCCAATTTATACATTGCATTGCCTATTACATCGCATTATATGCATGGTTTTCATGATTAAAAGGGCCATCTAATGCATGTTTTGTGATTGTAGGGATGAGAGCAGACTTCACTCAATTGGAGACCAAAAAGGGCCCATTTAGTACCTGTGAATGAAGGTCCAAGGTGGACCAAAGAAGGAAGAAGAAAGAGGGAGAAAAGACAATAAAGAAAAAAAAAAGAAAAAGAAGAGAAAAAGCTAGCTCGACCGGTCGGCCACGCCTCTGGACACCACTGGAAAAAGGACCAGTTGGTCCGACCGGTCTTGACCGGTCGGCCAACCGATCGGTGCTGATTCTGAGCTCGCTGGACGCATGACCAGTTTGGTCCGACCAGTCGTGACCGGTCAGCCAACAGGTCGTGGCTGCTGGGAAACCCTCTGGACTAAAAACAGACAGGTCGGACCGGTCGGCTAGGCCAGTCCAACCGGTCGGCCATGCTAAAAATCAGGCAGTTTCTAAAACGGGATTCCAGAAATTTCTGCGCAGTGCGTAACCTTACGCAATTTCTGGATGTTTTCGACGCAAAGGGGGCTTTCCCACTATAAAAGGACACCTAGGGGCTCTTCCTAGGGCATCATAGAAGCTAGGGGACGTGGTGCTAGAGAGAGAAAGCCGTCGTGGAGCGTCTGCAACCTTCCAAACTCCGATTTTTCTAGTTTTTATGCTTTTTTCATGAGTTCTAGTTGTAGTATGACAATGCTCGGCTAGAATCTCTCAGCTAAGGCTGAGAGGTGAAGCTTGTAGCCAATTTTCATGTTTGATTCAGTTTAATTCAAGTAATTTCAAGTGAAGTTTCAGTTTTTAATCTTTTAGTCCCTTAAGTTAGTAGTTTGAGATGTTTTATGAGAGTTCATGTGCTCCGGACATGAATTCCTTGCAATTCTCTGAGATTATCATATGTTGTGGTGTTTAAATTCGAATTATAGTAATCCTTGAGCAAGCCATAGTCCATAGGCATGGCTGTTACTCCGAAGGCTATGATTTTGAAATCTACATGTGTTGAATGGGACTAGAACTTGGAAGTTCAACTTGAATGGGATTGAATGTGTTTAATGCTTTATTTTCCAACTAGATGAGAGATAGGACTTCAAATCTAGTTGTGTATCTTGCTTGGATTGATTGGATTGACATGGGATTGCTACCAGTGGATCCTTGAATGCCTTAGTACCTTAAACTACTGATTTTCTTTAAGTTACTGTTTTAGCATAAATATTCCAATTGAATCTTTTATCGATTGAAAATTGAGTTGCTGCAATAATTTGGAATCTGTTTTCCAATTCCCTGTGGATCGACCTCGGCCTTACCGAGATTTATTACTACATCGCAGCCTTACACTTGAGGCGAGCGAACAAGTTTTTGGCGCCGTTGCCGGGGACTTTAGATAACGGTTTTCGAATTGTTTTAGTGGCTGTAGAAGTAGAAGTAGATAGGTTTTCTGATTTTTTTAGAACTAACAAATTGTTTGCTTTGTAGGATTTCTTCTCTAGTTAAAAGCGCATCAGGTGATACCTTTCTAACTTAGCTTTTTACAGATTTTCTATTTTCAGATTAATTTCAGATTTCTAGGATTTAGGACTAGTTTAGTTTTTGGTTGAGTGGTTTATGTCCCGTTGGGAACATAACCACTCAAATCGTCTCCAATCTGAAGGTGGTTTAGTTGGACCATTGTCAGTCCATAGACGAGTCCGAAATTACCAAGAGCATTGTCAAAGTTTGGGGAGTATGGATCAAACACCTTTAAGGAATCCTCCCCCCCTACTCCAACTACAAACGCAAATCAAGGAGTAGGAGAGAATGAGGTACATAACGTTCCTCCAATGAGATCACTGCGGGATTACCTACAACCAGCCTGTACAATTACACCCTCTTGTGTGGTTCTACCACCAAACGAGGGAAACATTGACATAAAGCCGGGTGTAATTCAACTTATACCAAAGTTCCATGGGCTAGACTCCAACCGCCCATATCTGCACTTGAAAGAATTTGAAGAAGTGGTGGCTACCTTGCAGTACACCAATGCTTCTGAAGATACCATTAAGCTTAAACTCTTTCCCTTTTCATTGAAAGAAAGAGCCAAAGATTGGCTTCACTCTCTTAGACCACATTCGATTGGGTCATGGAATGAGATGACCCAGGAATTCTTGAAAAGTTCTTCCCGGCTCATAAAACGAACACCCTTCGAAGAGCCATAATGAATTTTTCGGCTAAAGAGGGTGAATCTTTCTTCTAATGTTGGGAGAGATTTAAGGACCTCATACTTACTTGCCCACATCATGGCTATGAGAGTTGGCGAATTATCAATTTTTTCAATGATGGATTAAGTTCCAATATGCGCCAATTTGTAGAGATGATGTGCAATGGCGGGTTTATGAGCAAAAATCTAGATAAGGCTTGGAGTTAGTTGGACATGTTGGCTGAAAATGCCCAATCTTGGGATACCTCAGATAAACCCAATAACCCCAAGCCTATTCAAGAGAAAGGAGGGATCTATATCCTTAAGGAGGAAGACGACGTGAATGCAAGGATAGCCAACCTCACAAGGAAGGTCGAGGCCATGGAACTTAGTAAAAGTGGAGTTCCAAAGTCCAATGAAGCTATTGAGACCATATGTGAGATTTGTCACACCGATTTACACGCTACGCAAGATTGTCCCACAATTCCTGCATTTCAAGAGGCATTACATGAACATGCAAATGCCACATATGGGTATCAACGGCCTTTCAATGGACCAGTGGGTAATACGTACAATGACAGTTGGAAGAACCACCCAAATTTTAGTTGGAAGAATGCCCCTACGGGCAATCCTACCAACTCTCAAGGAGGGCCACTCATGCAAAATATGGCCCCACCTCAATTCTCAATGGAGGATACCTTGAAAGCGTTTATACAAGGGCAAACGCAAACCAATCAAACAAATCAGCAAATGTTCCAAGAGCTTAAAGTCTCAGTTGATGAGATTAAGGGGTGCTTAAATGCTAGGGAAGGGACCTTTCCGGCCCAACCTCAGCCCAATCCAAAGCAAGTACATGAAGTGAGCATTCCTAATCCTTCCAACCAACACATGGAGCAAGCCAAATCCATCACCACTCTTAGAAGTGGTAAACAAATTGACAAATCTATTCCGGTGAAGGCCGACAAACTTAATGATCCGGTAAATTCTGAGGATGAGGATGGATCTAACTTAGCCCCACAAGAACCGGAACGCATTTACAAGCCCGTAGCACCATTCCCTTCGAGATTGGTTGCCCCAAAATCTCTCCCAAACTCTCATGATATTCTAGAGATTTTTAGACAAGTCAAGATCAACATTCCTTTGCTTGATGCCATCAAACAAATCCCCTCTTATGCCAAGTTTCTAAAGGACCTATGCACAACAAAACGCAAATATAATGTGCAGCAAAAGGCCTTCTTAACTGAGCAAGTGAGTGCCATTCTCACTCAGAAGACCCCCCCAAAATTCAAAGATCCCGGTAGTCCCACCGTCTCATGTATCATTGGAGACTACCGGATTGAGCGTGCGTTGCTAGATTTAGGGGCAAGTGTGAACTTGATCCCATACTCGGTATATGAGCAATTGGGTCTTGGTGAATTAAAACCCACCAAAACCACGTTGCAACTCGCTGATAGATCTATCCGTGTATCGAGGGGGATAGTTGAGGATGTGCTAGTCCAAGTGGATAAATTCTACTACCCGGTAGATTTCATCGTCTTGGACACACAACCGGTTATGGATGCAAGCACCCAAATACCGGTGATTCTAGGCCGCCCATTCCTTGCTACATCAAACGCAAACATAAACTGCCAGAATGGAGTGATGCAAATGTCCTTTGGAAACATGACGTTGGAGGTGAATGTGTTCCACTTGGGCAAAAGGCATAGGGATGATGATGATGTCCACGAGGTTGATATGATTGATTCAATCGTGGAAGAGGAGTTCGCTTTAAGGCAGAATTTTGATCCTCTAGATGTTGTTAGCTTTGATCCCTTTGAGGATTGGGACGACAATGATGGCCCCCATGAGGTAAACATGATTGAATCCATGGAGGATGGAGGGTTTTTCCAACATGATCTACCTGAAAGTTTGAAGACATATTTGACACATTCTAAAGATGAATCTAATTCTCATTTTATTAAGACCTTGGAAGTGTCAATTTCTGAAAATTCATTTGACAAGTCACCAATTTCTGATTTACACAAATTTGTTGTGCAGGATTTGGAAGAGTTGGTGCTTGACTTGCCTACAGAAAGGCCAATTTCTGAAAGTGTAGAGGTTGAGGACCCACCCCAACCTATACAAAATTCTAAGAAGGAGGAAAACATGAAGGCTCCAAATCTGAAAACTTCCTCCGATGAAGTCTCCTACACTCTAGAGGAGTGTTTAGCGTATTTTGAAGATTGGGAAGATCCCATGATTCAGGATATTGTGCATGCTTTGAAGGAGACCCCTCCGGTGCCCAAAAAGCTTCCTTCCACATAGTGCTAAACTGAAAAATCAATTGTGGAAGCACCGGTGAAATCTGATTTTGTGGAGATCATATCGACTTGTGAAGAAGAAATACAAGTCTCCACATCTCTTTGGTTTGTTCAAACCGAAGAACACTTCTGGGATGATCCATATTTGAATAATTTTTGCCCAGATAAGAAGGAAAGGAGATCCATATTCAATGATTTCCAACCAATGCAATTCTCCTTTCCTAGTACATGTGACAATTGGGTTGAAGAACCCGCTGAAATTTTTCAGCAGGATTTTCGATGGGTTAGACTGGTTGATGGCACCAATGTACTTTCCAAAGCAGGATGGTGGTTAGTTCTACTGAAAAATTTGTTACACCACTTGATGATCCTGCTCAACTTTGTCCTTTTGGATGTTATCATGATAATCGATCTCCTAGTCTGATGGAGATCCTTTTTTTTACAAGGACAGGTTAGTTATCTTTATTGCTTTCCGTAGATTAGGTTTAGTTTATCTAGTTTTACTGTTTTAAGTAGCTTTAGTTGTTGGGTTGAAGACTTCCATGATCGCTCTCTCAGGTACTATTATTCTCACTTTCTCATATTTTACCATTGCTCTCATGTTCATGCTCATTACATATCTTTCTACATTGAGGACAATGCAAGATTTGGTTGGGGGGTGAGATGAGATTCTTCATCTAGCAGTTTGCAACATTTCGAGCTTCATATGCGCACAAATTTTTTCGAATTTTCTAAAATTTCCAAACTCTTTTAGAAAACCTTATTTCCATGCATTCGAGATGATAGAAGTATAAGAAGAGGAGATACGAAGTGTGTGACGTTGTAAGTTTTGAATTTCTCCCAACATAATGGTTTTATATGTTAGTTCCCCTATTGTTGTGATTGATAGAAAATTTGAACACTTTTCACACCTAGTTAACATTTCACGATTTTCATGGATTGAAAGGATTATGTGATTTGTGGATTAGCTAGACGTTGATTTAAAGGTGTTAAGAAACCAAGCCGGGGTATTTTGTCCATCCTTGTCCATGGGAAAATAACGAAAGATATGGATTTTTAAAAATCCTATCTAAATTAAAAGAAAAAGGAAAAGAAAGGATGAAATCGGGAACGAAGGAAAAATGGTGGAAAATTCCGAAAAGGGCTACCTATTACCAACCGGGGGATGGTCTACTCGTAACCAAAGCCGAAAATGGGACGTAGTGTGAAAGCCGTCGGAAGGACGGTAAGACAAATTCCTGTCATAGGCTTGTTGTTACTCTGTGCACCTTGGGATCTACAGTTTAGTTGATCTATGAAGAATATAATCCCAAAAACTCATTAGATGAACTTTCACTATGCACACTAGGTTGAAGTTGTTCGAGTTCTTCTATTTATCAATCAATCAATGGGAATTTCATGTAGACACTTATTATGCTTTGAGAGTTTAAGGTTGCAATTTCTATCACCTAGTTTCTCCAAATTTTATACTTGTATGTCTTGGAATGGATAGAAACATGGTTTCTGAATGAGAGTTGGGTTTGGAGGTTTGAACTTATTCACGCATGTTTTGCTCGGGACTAGCAAAAAGCTGGTTGGGGGGTGTGTTGAACCTCCAATTTGTACATTGCATTGCCTATTACATCGCATTATATGCATGGTTTTCATGATTAAAAGGGCCATCTAATGCATGTTTTGTGATTGTAGGGATGAGAGCAGACTTCACTCAATTGGAGACCAAAAGGGGCCCATTTAGTACTAGTGAATGAAGGTCCAAGGTGGACCAAAGAAGGAAGAAGAAAGAGGGAGAAAAGAGAATAAAGAAAAGAAGAAAAAGAAGAGAAAAGGCTAGCCCAACCGGTCGGCCACGCCTCTGGACACCACTGGAAAAAGGACCAGTTGGTCCGACCAGTCGGGTGCTGATGCTGAGCTCGCTGGACGCATGACCAGTTTGGTCCGACCAGTCGTGACCGGTCGGCCAACAGGTCATGGCTGCTGGGAAACCCTCTGGACTAAAAACAGACAAGGTCCGACCGGTCATGACCGGTCGGCCAGGCCAGTCCGACCGGTCGGCCATGCTAAAAATCAGGCAGTTTCTAAAACGGGATTCTGGAAATTTCTGTGCAGTGCGTAACCTTACGCAATTTCTGGATGTTTTCGACGCAAGGGGGCTTTCCCACTATAAAAGGACACCTAAGGGCTCTTCCTAGGGCATCATAGAAGCTAGGGGACGTGGTGCTAGAGAGAGGAAGCCGTCGTGGAGCGTCTGCAACCTTCCAAACTCCGATTTTTCTAGTTTTTATGCTTTTTTCATGAGTTCTAGTTGTAGTATGACAATGCTCGGCTAGAATCTCTCAGCTAAGGCTGAGAGGTGAAGCTTGTAGCCAATTTCCATGTTTGATTCAGTTTAATTCAAGTAATTTCAAGTGAAGTTTGAGTTTTTAATCTTTTAGTCCCTTAAGTTAGGTAGTTTGAGATGTTTTATGAGAGTTCATGTGCTCCGGACATGAATTCCTTGCAATTCTCTGAGATTATCATATGTTGTGGTGTTTAAATTCGAATTATAGTAATCCTTGAGCAAGCCATAGTCCATAGGCATGGCTGTTACTCCGAAGGCTATGATTTTGAAATCTACATGTGTTGAATGGGACTAGAACTTGGAAGTTCAACTTGAATGGGATTGAATGTGTTTAATGCTTTATTTTCCAACTAGATGAGAGATAGGACTTCAAATCTAGTTGTGTATCTTGCTTGGATTGATTGGATTGACATGGGATTGTGTTGAGCTCTTAATTGTGCATATTCTAACCCCAATTCATCACTCATTATGCAAGATTTTCATGATTTAAAGACTAATCAAATACATGTTTTGCGATTGTAGGAATGAGAGTGGCTTGGCTCAATTGGTGACCAAAAGGGTACATTTAGGAGTCTTTGATGAAGGCCCAAGGTGGACCAAAGAATGATGAAGAAAGAGAGGAGAATGAGGAAGAAAGAAGGAAAGAAAAGAAAGAAGAAATAATGCAGAAAATGGGCCCCGACCGGTCTTGACCGGTCGGCCAAACAGGCCCCGACTGGTCTTGACCAGTTGGCCAATAGTACTCTTCCTTTCACATGCTGCTGGAGCAAGACCAGCCTTGTCCGACCGGTCTTGACCGGTCGGCCATGCAAATTTCAGTTTCCAAATTGTAGACAGCAGGCCACTCCCGTTTCTAATTTTTTGGACCAGATTTCTTGGCCCATATTAATGATATTTGGAAATTCAACATATCCATGTCGAAGAGGAGCTCGACGCCGAACTAACCCAAGTGGTTTCGTGTCGATCGGAGCTACGGATTGATCGTGGTGGCCAAACCAATATGAACTGTCCAGAAAGTTCCAGATTTCGCTGTTCCACTCTGGGCCGGTCCAGGTGGCCCATCATTGATGATATGAAGAATCTACTTTGACCATCTTTTATACCACATCCATATATGAATAACCAAAAAGTTTCAGATCAAAAGGATGTGTGTTTTCATCGTACCGGTTGAAGAAAGATGGACCATTCAGAAAGCTCCAACTGCGCAGAGTTTATAAAAGCCCTAATTGTTCTAATTTTCGAACCACATTCTGAGATTGTTTTGGACAATCTAATCCATCTATCATGTAGAGGAGGAAGTTTTCTACCAATGTTCAAAATTTGGGATCAATCCGACATCTGTACACTCCGGACCGTTGAAAGCAATATGACTGGTTCTGAAGGTACCCGAAGTGCGCGATTTTGAGAGGCGGTCGGTGATATGATTGGTGGGCCCATTCAGAGGATAATCTTGGAAATCTAAATCATCTATGAAAAAGATCACATTACAAGGAAGCTACAAATCAAATTTAAAGGCAATCCGACCATTAGTTAAGCCGTACCAAGCGAAACAAATTCTGCTATGTTGCTGTATTATTGCTGCACTATAAAAGGAGGTGCTTTCTTCTATTCCAGGGCAACCAAGGACGTGGGGAGCAAGGAGTTCAAGTCATAGGAGGCTTCCTAGCCTCCTCCAGCTAGTTTTTCTTCCTTTTCTTAGTTCTAGTTTTATTTTGAATATGCTTTTCATTAGCTAATCTCTTAGCTAGAGCTAAGAGGTGAACCTTATAGTTTTCTTAGATTGTTTAATTCGTTTTATTGGTTTTAAAGTTGGAATTCATGATTATGAACTATGGTTTGAAGTTTATACAAGCTTTAAGTAGTTTTTCTTAGTCTTATGATGACTCATGGATGTTTGGGAGAATTACTTAAATTCTTAATTGGTTTGCATCAGTCTAGACCTGTATGATCCGAGGAATTGGAGTGCGCTCTAGTACTATGATCTTCATGTGGGGACTTCCTACCAAAGTTCTACTTTTCTGAATTTCTGTAATATGTATGGATTGTGCATGTGATTTGAATCAAGTTCAAATCATGATCTAGCCTTGTCTTGTGACAGGACTTGAGGATGTTATGATTGTGAATTGAACCTTTTGGAATGGGGAATGACCTATGCAATTGAGCATGCTCAGCTCAGCCTATATTGAGTGAATCCTATGCATTGAACTTACATATGACAGATTGTTTGGTTTAACGGCTTTATCATCCGGCTAGATAGATCTTAATATCGATTCTAATTGAGAAAGTAAGAAACCATAGCGAATTATGCATCTAAGGAGAGCTATAAGTGGATCCTTGATGCTATAGTTATCTTTCCATTATCAGATTTTCTATTTTATGTTAAAAATCAATTTCACAAACCTCTTTGATTCTAGTTATTAGGATAGTTGGAATTGTTTACTTCCTTCCCTGTGGATCGACCTCGGTCTTACCGAGATTATTACTACATCGCAACCCTACACTTGGGGAGGCGAACAAGTTTTTGGCGCCGTTGCCGGGGAAGAAGTTAAATGGTTCTAATTGTTCTAGTAGCTATAGAGTAGTTTTAGTTAGTTAGGATTTTCTGTTTTTATAGAAGTAGATTTTTGATTTTTTTTTCTTTCTTTTCTAGATTACTAACAATTTTTTGTTTGATTTTGTAGGACATTGTTGCTGACATAGCTCTCACCTTCACAGGTAACATCTCCCCATCTCCCCTTCTTCTTTTTATTTTTTTTTCTAGATTGGGATTGTTTCAACTGCTTATAATTTCATTATGAATGATTGGACGGGTGGATTGTCTAAATACCTTTTGGAAGATGAGAGGTCGAACCAAATAAAAAATCATTATGATTGGAAACATTACAAGCATGAATATCTTTCTATGACTCAATCTACTGAAAATGCGGTGTAAGTTTAATTACCGCTTTTGTAGAAGCAAGAAACAAGATACCTTGTCCTAGAGGGGGGTGAATAGGACACTTTTTAAATTTCTCAATTACACACTTATAATCATGCAAAGTATTCTTAGGAAACTTACTTCAAACACAAGATATGCAGAATATAAGTCAATAAAAGCATATGGGAAAGAAGTAAATCAGTTCATCCATTCATCACACAACACGAGATTTTTATAGTGGTTCGGTTATGTACCTACTCCACTCCCGGCTGATCCACTCACTCCTTGAGTGGCCGGATTTCACTATCACTATGGTTTTAAATGAGGTTAACCATAAACCTTAACAGCCTACAAAAGGACTTAAGACTCAACACATGGATTCATCCTTCCATAGGACTAATCCATGACCACTTTGTCATACACAAGGGCTTGTCCTACTCAAGGACTTGTCCTACGCAAGGACTCTTATGAGTTTGGGTCTTCAAACTCTGAAACCCAAATCTCAACTTGAGGAGGTTTCTTGGACTCGAAAGACTAAATATACTTAGCTGATTGAGTCCCTTGATGATGCCTTTGTTGAAGAAGCTTCGGCTTGCACAGAAGATACCTTCTTCAGCTCCCTCGATCAGCAACCTTGCTCCGGATGACTCATTGTAGATTCCAAGGTGAGGGATTAGGGTTAGGTTGAGGCTAAATGGGGATATGGCTTTTATATGAGGAAGGCTTCTACCTAAACCACCATTAATGGCATTGATGACAAGAGTATATCTATGAGAGGTAGGTCAAGATGTCATTAAAGAGGGGTTGAGTTCATGATTCAATCCAAGCTTTGAATGCTTCATCAATGTTGGTCAGATCAACATGGATTGAAGTATGAACTCAATGAATCTTAGGGTATGAGAGAAGTGGATCTTAAGGAGAAGGCTCACACAAACCCTAGATGATGCTCAAGGTGTCTCTCACAAGATCCAACCGAGTTCCATATATAGAAATGATATTCAACGGTTAGAAAACGGTAAGCTCGATAGGATCCGATTGATCGGACATAAGTTTTAGCTAGATTTGAATTTTGCTGAAAAACAGGTCATCCGATTGATCGGACTTAGTTTCGATTGATCGGAAGACCATGTCCGATTGATCGGACAGATGGTCCGATTGATAGGAATTCCTTCAAGAGAGTTAATGTAATTTTTTCTGGAATTTCCTCCGATGGATCGTATGTATGTCCGATGGATTGTAGCACCCTATCCGATGGATCGGACAGACCTCCGAGTGATCGGAAAAGTGTCCAGAGAGATTTTCAATGTTTGCTGGACATTTCTACGATTGATCGGACATACCGTCCGATTGATCGGAAGACCCTGTCCGATGGATCGGACAGTCCTCCGATTGATCGAAAAGTGTCCAGAGATATTTTCAATGTTACTGGACATTTCTCCGATTGATCGGACATATTGTCCGATTGATCGGACACCTATCGGACTAATCTCCGATGGATCGGGTATGTATCGGAGAGAGCAGACATATTGTTTTTCAATTTTTAAGCAACTTCTGCTAACATAAACCCTTCCAAAGCTGATCTAAATGGAAGGAGGGCTATAGATGGTGCTAAGGGTGTACCTAGGAAGGATTTGGACCATCTATAACAGGTTTTGGGATCAAAGGTTTGGATGGAGAGGCTTGAAGATGACTGACGAGTGATCTTCTTTGAGTAGCTTCTGTCTTCAGCCGCACGGAGACTGTCTTCAGCCGCAAGGAGACTCGACGACACACTAACCATGGTAATTGACAAATCTTTGCATTAACAATCTCCCCCTTTGTCAATTACCAGACAAAACCAAACTTATGAAAGTCTTGGTCCATACCATAGACTTTTTCCTAGACACCAAAACCAAAATACATACATAGATCATGTCAAGGAAAATAAAAGCTTTATACATAGACATGACTCATTACATACAAAATGTACAGACTCAATGTACAGACTAGGCTTCACTTGAACTCCCCCTTAGTCCCTGCACACAAAAGATCAACAAAAAAATATCCTGGACCTTTTGGTGGGATAAATTCTCCCCCTTTTTGTCAGTGATTGACAAAGGTTAGTGAAATGAGAATGCAGCGCATATGTCATAGACTAAAAGAGGAAATAGACATTATCGAGCCGAAAGAGGAAGCCAATACACACATGGTCATGCTAAGGATATACAAGTATATGACAGTAAGCACAGTGGGCTTATAGCCCAAGCAACCAACCTCCCCTCCTGAAATGTATATCATGACCAACATACCATATATACAAAATCCAAAAGAGGGCAAGAAGCCCAATAAGGATAAAGCAATTTCGCACAAGTATATGTATATATGCACAAGATAGCTAAAGAGAATGATCATTAGACTATTCAACATAAGATTATAGAAAAATATCATAACAAAAACATAATGATCATCAGAATATCCAGATCCAACACAAATCATAGCAAAATATCCAAAATATCCAAAAAGAATGACCATCAGACTATCCAAAACAAAATATGTCAAAGAAAAGATGTATCAATCAATACAACTAACAATGTCGCTTCAAAAAGATATCTGCGACGACTAGACACTAGGGGACCCTAACTAAAAAGATAGGCAGCTATGGAGCAGGGCCAGCAGCATCATCGCGACGACATGAAAGAGCTGATGTGAGGCGCTGAACAGCATCATGAATGGTCTGCATCAGGCCCTCAAGACGCGACAGCCGCTCACCATGCTGTGCAAGGGCACCCTCCACACGATCTAGTTGAGCAGTGATCTGCTCCGTGCTGGGAGGAGGAGGTGCCGAAGAGGCGTCGGACTGAAGTCGCCGCTTGACTGAGCGACGAGCTGGGGCCGGCGTCGGTGATGGAGCTGAAGACCTTCTATGAGTGTCAGACGACACCTGTGTGGGGGTATGAGAGAAATCCCAGTCTTCTACGTTATCCTCTTTTGGTAGGGACATCTTCTTGATATTGAGGTCCCTGAAGGTGCGGCGAGGATTAGGATGGACCACAATATTTGTGAACCCGCAATCGTGCCCCAATCTGGTAATGATCCAGCCGAACGGAATGGTGTTGCGGTTGTGTGGTAGCGCGTCTAGAATATGATGCAAAATGATGGATGGGAGACACAGGCGTATCCCATGACCAACGTGATAGAGCAGATTGACCATATTTGCGGTGAGATCGGATTTGTTACTACTGCGTGGTTAGACATTTGTGCTGAAGATTTGGTGGAGCACTCGAAATCTATTGGACATTTCAAACGCCCGAAGTGCACTACCGTCTATCCACTCGGGATTGGGACCCCGACACAAATATCGAGTCCAATCAGCCCGAAGAGTAGAATCAAGAAGATTGTCATTCGGTTGAGGGGCTGTGGACATGGGAATCCCAAGCAGGTCGGCTATGGTTTGGGCGGTGATCTTGACTACCCGTCCTCCGATAATAACCTCACACGATGGCGGGTTTCCAACGGGGTTGATGATGTTTGATAAAAATACATACACTACCTCAGGATGTGCTACGCCTCCAAAACGTAGCACACCATCCCAGCTGATCTGCGCGAGAAGGGCTGGAATGCCAAAGGGCTCCACACATGACAAGGCGACCTCTCTCTCATATATAATGGTGCGAGATTGGAATCGAGAGATTGAAGCTGGACTCTCAGGTTGGGCAGGAGGAGCAGCAGGAGGTGGAGAGCCCTGAGAGGGTCGAGAAGTTTGGAGTTTCTTAGACCTGGCGGTGGTGGATGGCCCCGCAGCCATCTTGGACTTGCCTTTAGGATCTTTAGGCATGGTGAATCAAGGTTGGAGGAATGATTTGAACAATGCAGACACCAAGATGGACAGGAATAACTTCAAATCCCTACAAATGATAAGCTAATAGAAGAAAGGGATAGAAGGAACCAATCTGACAGCAAGAAACCGAACTGACAGCTTGTGAGACCTTACCTAGGAGACACGAGGAGCCATTGTTTCTGCGAATGAGGACTGAGGGAAAGCCTGCTGAGCTACAGTCCGATCGCACAGGGATGCCCTACCGGAAGAAGCTGAGAGAAAAGAGAAACATAGGGCAGAAATGAACAGGGCTCGCATATTTAACTATTGAACTCCCGATATTTCCGATTGATCGGAGAAGTGTCCGATCAATCGGAAATGGCTCCAGAGGCATTTAAGCTGTTAAACCCTTCCTCCCTCCTGCAAATGATTCCCCAGTCTATTGTGTAAGAGTGTAAGCTTGAGAATATCAATGATCACTCAATTATATGAGGCTAATTCCTCAGATATACCTATATGCACATGATTTTCCAATTTGCTAGAGTGAGCATACCCCGATAGACTTCCGAAGGTGTTCAAACCTTGTGGAATCTAACGGTTTCGTAAGGATGTCGGCCAATTGCCGCTCAGTTTGGATGTATTCAAGATTGATCAGTTTTTCTTCAACTAGTTCTCTTATAAAATGGTGCCGGATGTCGATATGCTTGGTTCGAGAATGTTGAACAGGATTTTTTGAAATATTAATGGCGCTTGTGTTATCACAAAAAAGCGTCATTTCGTCCTGATTAAGACCATAATCCTTCAACATCTGCTTCATCCAAAGTAGTTGATCACAGCAACTACCGGCAGCAATATATTCAGCTTCAGCAGTGGACAATGAGATGGAGTTTTGCTTTTTGCTATGCCAAGCAACTAAGCAGTTTCCGACATAAAAACAACCACCGCTTGTGGATTTTCTATCATCCATATTTCCGGCCCAATCGGCATCGGAGTACCCCGCAATGATGGTTGAGGTGTCAAAGGGGTACCACAAGCCATATTCAGTTGTGCAGGCCACATATCTAATCACTCTTTTTACAGCAATGAGGTGTGATTCCTTAGGATCGGCTTGAAATCTAGCACATGCCCCTACACTAAAGGCAATATCGGGTCTACTAGCTGTGAGGTAGAGAAGACTCCCAATCATACTTCTATATAAATGTTGATCAACACTTTTGCCAGATAAGTCTTTAGAAAGTTTAATGGTAGTGGCCATAGGTGTGGTGTGTGATCGACCCGAGTCTAGCCCAAACCTCTTGATTAAATCTTTTGCATACTTAGTTTGGTTCATAAAAATTCCATTTTTCAGTTGTTTAACTTGCAATCCTAGGAAGAAATTTAGTTCACCTACCAAACTCATCTCAAATTCAGATTTCATTAGTTCAGTAAATAAACAAGAGAATTCTTTACAGTTTGACCCAAATACAATATCATCCACATAAATCTGAGCAATGAGAAAGGAATCAGCCGTCCTCTTAACAAATAGGGTTTTATCAACACTCCCCCCTAACAAACTTGTGAGCAATTAGAAATTGAGTAAGACGTTCATACCATGCTCGGGAGGCTTGTTTTAACCCATAGAGAGCCTTTTTCAATCGGTAGACTCTTTGAGGATAACTAGGGTCTACAAACCCTTTTGGTTGTTCAACATAAACCTCCTCATCAAGTATACCATTTAGAAAGGCACTCTTCACGTCCATTTGAAATAATTTGAATTTGAGAGTGTTCGCTCGCCTCAAGTGTAAGGCTGCGATGTAGTAATAAATCTCGGTAAGACCGAGGTCGATCCACAGGGAAAGAGGTAAACAATTCCAAGTACTCTAATAACTAGAATCTAAGAAGTTTAAGAAAGTAGTTTTTCACATGAAATAGGAAAATCTGAAAATAAGAAGAACTAGAGCATCAAGGATCCACTTGTAGTAGTCCAATGCCAATCCATTCATCCAAGTACAACACAATTAGAATCAAAGTCATATCTCTCATCTAATTGGAAGATATAACATTCAAGCACAAATAGTCCCACTTAAATCTGGAAATCAGATTTCTAGTTCTAATGGAGCACATAGAACTTGAACTTGTAGCCTTCGGAGTAACAGCCATGCCTATGGACTATGGCATGCTCAAGCGTTACTACAATTCAAATTCAAACAACCCAATCATGGTAATTTCAGAGAATTGCAAGGAACTCATGTTCGGAGCACACAAACTCTCATAATTCATCTAAAAATCCAAACTTTATTCAAACTAGAACTTCAAAATCCAAAATTAAGAAAAGGGTACTTGAAATAAAAGAATTAAAGCATTGGAACCAACTACAAATTTCACCTCTAGCTCTAGCTAGGAGGTTAGCTAAGGAAAAGCATATTAAAACTAGAACTAGAACTAGAACTAAGAAAAGGAAGAAAAACTAGCTGGAGGAGGCTAGGAAGCCTCCTATGACTTGAACTCCTTGCTCCCCACGTCCTTGCTTGATTTGGAATAGAAGAGAGCACCTCCTTTTATAGTGCAGCAATAGTACAGCAACATAGCAGAATTTGTTTCGCCTGGTACAGCTTAACCAATGGTCGGATTGCCTTCAAATTTGGTTTGTAGCTTCCTTGTAATGTGATCTTCCTCATAGATGATTTATATTTCCAAGATTATCCTCTGAATGGGCCCACCAATCACATCACCGACCGCCTCTCAAAATCACGCACTTTGGGTACCTTCAGAACCAGTCATCTTGCTTTCAACGCCCCGGAGTGTACAGAGGTCGGATTGATCTCAAATTTGAACATTGGTAGAAAACTTCCTCCTCTAGATGATGGATGGATTAGATTGTCCAAAACAACCCCAGAATATGGTCCGAAAATTAGAACACTCAGCCCTTTTATAAACTCTGCGCAGTTGGATCTTTCTGGATGGTCCATCTTTCTTCAACCGGTACGATCAAACCACACATCCTTTTGATCTGAAACTTTTGTGGTTATTCATATATGAATGTGGTCTAAAAGATGGTCAAAGTAGATTCTTCATATCATCAGTGATGAGTCCTCTGGACCGGCCCAGAGTTGAACAGCGAAATCTGGAACTTTCTGGACAGTTCGTATTGTTTTGGACACCACGGTCACTCCATAGCTCCGATCGACACGAAACCACTTGGGTTAGTTCGGCGTCGAGCTCCTCTTCGACGTGGATGTGTTGTATTTCCAAATATCATCAAGATGGCTTCAGAAAAGTTGTCTGAAAAACCAGAAACGGGAATGGCCTGCTGTATGCAATCTGGAAGTTGAACTTTGCATGGCCGACCGGTCACGACCGGTCGGACAGGGCTGGCCGACCGGTCATGACCGGTCGGACAAAGCTGGCCTTACTCCAGGGAGTGCATCCAACCGGTCATGACCGGTCGGGCCTTCTTAGTCGACCGGTCTTGACCGGTCGGACCCAGTTTTGCTTGTTTTTCTTCTTTCTTTTCTTCTCTCCTTCCTCTCTCTTTGCTTTCTTCTTTCTTTGGTCCACCTTGGGCCTTCATCAAAGGCTCCAAATGGCCCCTTTTTGGTCTCTAATTGAGTGAAGTCCGCTCTCATCCCTACAATCATAAAACATGCATTAGATGGGCCATTTAATCATGAAAATCATGCATACCATGTCATGTAGTGGGCAATGCAATGTATAAATTGGAGGTTCAACACACCCCCAACCAGCTTTTTGCTAGTCCCGAGCAAAACATGCATGAATAAGTTCAAACCTCCAAACCCAACTCTCTTTCAGAAACCATGTTTCTATCCATTCCAAGATATACAAGTATAAAATTTGGAGAAATTAGGTGATAGAAGCTGAAATCTTGGACTCTCAAAACATAATAAGTGTCTACATGAAATTCCCGCTGATTGATTGATAAATAGAAGAACTCGAACAAATTCAACCTAGTGTGCATAGTGAAAGTTCATCTCATGAGTTTCTGGGATCATCTTCTTCATAGATCAAGTAAACCAAGGATTTTAAGGTGCACAGAGCAACAACAAGCCTATGACAGGAATTTGCCTTACCGTCCTTCCGACGGCTTTCACACCACGTCCCATTTCCGGCTTTGGTTACGGTTCGACCATCCCCCGGTTGGTAATAGGTAGCCCTTTTCGGAATTTTCCACCATTTTTCCTTCATTCCCGATTTCATCCTTTCTTTCCTTTTTCTTTTAAATTAGATAGGATTTTTGAAAATCCATATCTTTCATTATTTTCCCATGGACAAGGATGGACAAAATACCCCTGCTTGGTTTCTCAACACCTTTATATCAAAGTCTAGCTAATCCACAAATCACATAAACCTTTCAACTCATGAAAATCGTGTAATGTGAACTTGGTGTGAAGGTGTTCAAATTTTCTATCAATCACAACAATAGGGGAACTAACATATAAAACCATTATGTTGGGAGAAATTCAAGACTTACAACATCACACACTTCGTATCTCCTCTTCTTATACTCATATCATCTCGAATGCATGGAAATAAGGTTTTCTAAAAGAGTTTTGAAATTTTAGAAAATTCAAAAAAAAATTTGCGCATGTGAGGCTCGAAATGTTGCAACATGCTAGATGAGGAATCTCATCTCACCCCCCAACCAAATCTTGCATTGTCCTCAATGTAAAAAGATATGTAATTAGCATGAACATGAGAGCAATGGTAAAGTATGAGAGAGTGAGAACAATAGTACCTGAGATAGCAAGTTGATCAATTCTAGCATCTTCCATTGTCTCGATGAGACTTATTCAATCCTAATTGCAGAAAAATAAATCCTAACCTACCTACCTACCTTTGATTAGTCCGATCAACTACATGATCAAAGTTGAGCAGGATCTTCATGAATTTCAATAAATTTCTCATGAGGACCATCCAAAGTCCTGCTCGACAGTAAACATGTGTGCTTCTTATCATTAAAGTCCAATCGTATTGTGCACCACATGCATAAAAGGAGGAGATAAGAGCAGCAAAAAGATATCTCCTCAAATTCTGATTTGGGTTATGATTGATTAAAAATGGGTCCTCCCAATCAGAATTTTCAATGGGCTGAAGGACCCATGACGGTGGAGAGACATTCATCGAGTTTTCATTAGTTAAAGTTGTCTCTTCCACAATTTCAGAATTGTACGGTGCTTCCACAAACAATGGTAAAGAATGTAAATCAGTGGAAAGGTGTTCTTCAGGCACTGACACTGTGTCTAACAAAATATCCAACTCCTTAATCATCTCATCATCAAGATCATAAGAGTGGGCCAAGCATTCCTCTAGGAAATCGAGATAGTCGGATGAAGGGTCCTCATCCTCCCTTAATGATTGAAGAAATTCTGTTTCAATGGTAAGGAATTCCTCCTCTATAGAGAGGAGGTCTTCCAAAGAGAATTCTTCAGATTCAGTGGTAAGCACATCATTTAACATTGGTTGATCTTTGAAAATTTCAGATTGTGCCACCTCATCATCTAAAGGAATAGAATTTTCAATCAAAGGGAGGTCTACCACACTAGAATTTGGCATGTGTTGTTGGTGGAAGGACTCAAAAAGATCGACTTCGGCCATCTCTCTAGCATGCATATCCTCTAGAGACTCATAATCATTATGCCCTTGGGAAAAAGAAACCATAGGTTCATAATCATTCACCACACCCTCATTATAGGCAACCCCACTACCACTTTCAAATTTTATGGATTCCTCGGGTTCGTCAACCGTCATTGAAATCTCTTCATCATTAAGTTCAAAGCATCCAAAAGAGATAGTGGACTCACCATAATTGATGATGACATTGGGATCATCGAAATCAATCTCCTTTAAAAGTCTATCCATTAAATCAGAAGAGGGTTGGGCTTGGATAGCCTCATCCTCCTCATTGTTGGGGATTGATTCGGTGTTCCCAATGTTGGGTTTAATATTTTGAGATGGCGAGAGGTTTTGTATGCATTGCTCAGTTATTTCCATAAACTCTCGCAGCACATCCTCAAGAGTTCGTGTCGGTTGCGGCTCATGAGAAAGAAACTCTTGAGGATAGTTGTTGGCATCCATGGTTGGCTCATCTTCCAAGTTGAAATTTTGATGCTCCCACCAATTTGGATTATGCATGTCATATGTTGGGCTTTTAGATGGTTGTTGATATGTGTAGCCATACAAGTGATCATACATTGTCCTAATCGGTGGAACATTATTCATCTCTTTCCAATACTCTCCCATTATCTTACGTTGTGCCTCAATATGTGTATTGTTTTCATTAATGTAATCACGCATCGTCTTACGTGGGGAGGTAGTGGAGGTCGATTGAATCTCAGAAAAATACTTTGCTTATAATGGTTCCAATCATAATGATTTTGGGTCTCCCAATCCGACGTCTCATCCTCCAAAAGGTACTTGTACGCACCATTCGTCCAATCATACATGATGAAATTTTAAAGAATTGGAAACTACCCTAATCTAGAAAAAAGAACAAAAAGAAGGGAGATGGGGAGATGTTACCCAATAGAGTGAGATCTATGTCAGCAACAATGTCCTACAAAATCAAACAAAAAATTGTTAGTAATCTAAAAAAAAATCAAAAATCTACTTCTATAAAAACTAAAAATCCTACCTAACTAAGATTACTCTATAGCTACTAGAACAATTAAAACCGTTTAACTTTTTCCCCGGCAACGGCGCCAAAAACTTGTTCGATCGCCTCAAGTGTAAGGCTGCGATGTAGTAATAAATCTCGGTAAGACCGAGGTCGATCCACAGGGAAAGAGGTAAACAATTCCAAGTACTCTAATAACTAGAATCTAAGAAGTTTAAGAAAGTAGTTTTTCACATGAAATAGAAAATTCTGAAAATAAGAAGAACTAGAGCATCAAGGATCCACTTGTAGTAGTCCAATGCCAATCCATTCATCCAAGTACAACACAATTAGAATCAAAGTCCTATCTCTCATCTAATTGGAAGATATAACATTCAAGCACAAATAGTCCCACTTAAATCTGGAAATCAGATTTCTAGTTCTAATGGAGCACATAGAACTTGAACTTGTAGCCTTCGGAGTAACAGCCATGCCTATGGACTATGGCATGCTCAAGGGTTACTACAATTCAAATTCAAACAACCCAATCATGGTAATTTCAGAGAATTGCAAGGAACTCATGTCCAGAGCACACAAACTCTCATAATTCATCTAAAAATCCAAACTTTATTCAAACTAGAACTTCAAAATCCAAAATTAAGAAAAGAGTACTTGAAATAAAAGAATTAAAGCATTGGAACCAACTACAAATTTCACCTCTAGCTCTAGCTAGGAGGTTAGCTAAGGAAAAGCATATTAAAACTAGAACTAGAACTAAGAAAAGGAAGAAAAACTAGCCGGAGGAGGCTAGGAAGCCTCCTATGACTTGAACTCCTTGCTCCCCACGTCCTTGCTTGATTTGGAATAGAAGAGAGCACCTCCTTTTATAGTGCAACAATAGTACAGCAACATAGCAGAATTTGTTTCGCCTGGTACGGCTTAACCAATGGTCGGATTGCCTTCAAATTTGGTTTGTAGCTTCCTTGTAATGTGATCTTCCTCATAGATGATTTAGATTTCCAAGATTATCCTCTGAATGGGCACACCAATCACATCACCGACCGCCTCTCAAAATCACGCACTTTGGGTACCTTCAGAACCAGTCATCTTGCTTTCAACGCCCCGGAGTGTACAGAGGTCGGATTGATCTCAAATTTGAACATTGGTAGAAAACTTCCTCCTCTACATGATGGATGGATTAGATTGTCCAAAACAACCCCAGAATATGGTCCGAAAATTAGAACACTCAGCCCTTTTATAAACTCTGCGCAGTTGGATCTTTCTGGATGGTCCATCTTTCTTCAACCGGTACGATCAAACCACACATCCTTTTGATCTGAAACTTTTGTGGTTATTCATATATGAATGTGGTCTAAAAGATGGTCAAAGTAGATTCTTCATATCATCAATGATGAGTCCTCTGGACCGGCCCAGAGTTGAACAGCGAAATCTGGAACTTTCTGGACAGTTCGTATTGTTTTGGCCACCACGGTCAATCCATAGCTCCGATCGACACGAAACCACTTGGGTTAGTTCGGCGTCGAGCTCCTCTTCGACATGGATGTGTTGGATTTCCAAATATCATCAAGATGGCTTCATAAAAGTGGTCCGAAAAACCAGAAACGGGAATGGCCTGCTGTATGCAATCTGGAAGTTGAACTTTGCATGGCCGACCGGTCACGACCGGTCGGACAGGGCTGGCCGACCGGTCATGACCTGTCGGACAAAGCTGGCCTTGCTCCAGGGAGTGCATCCGACCGGTCATGACCGGTCGGGCCTTCTTAGTCGACCGGTCTTGACCGGTCGGACCCAGTTTTGCTTGTTTTTCTTCTTTCTTTTCTTCTCTCCTTCCTCTCTCTTTGCTTTCTTCTTTCTTTGGTCCACCTTGGGCCTTCATCAAAGGCTCCAAATGGCCCCTTTTTGGTCTCTAATTGAGTGAAGTCCGCTCTCATCCCTACAATCACAAAACATGCATTAGATGGGCCTTTTAATCATGAAAATCATGCATACCATGTCGTGTAGTGGGCAATGCAAAGTATAAATTGGAGGTTCAACAGAGAGCACATGCTATGGACATGAGAATTCGAATGGATTCGAGTCTAGCAACCGGAGCAAAGGTTTCATCAAAATCAATTCCCTCGATTTGAGAGTACCCTTGAGCTACAAGACGTGCTTTGTTTCGAATCACATTGCCAGATTCATCTGTTTTGTTTTTGAAGATCCATTTAGTTCCAATGACATTCTTCTCATATGGTCTTTCAACCAGAAGCCAAACGTCATTTCTGGTAAACTGTTGAAGTTCCTCTTGCATTGCAAGTATCCAAAACTCATCATTGAGAGCCTCATTTATATTTTTTGGTTCAATTTTTGAAGTGAAGCACACATGACTGTTGATGGCCTCAAGTTGTCTTCTTGTCTTGACTCCAACATCCGGATCTCTAATGATTTGATTGAGGGGATGATCCTTGATATGTGGAACATTTCCAGAAGCTATTGAGGCATTGGGAGTGGGAGATTTTTCAACAGGTTTACCTATCTGGCACGGTTCTCCCACCTCATCATCATCCAGTCTTGTATCTTCTTTGGATTGGTCATCAATGACAACGTTTATGGATTCTTGAGTTGTTTTAGTCCTTGTGTTGTACACTCTATAGGCCCGACTATCAGAAGCATATCCTAGAAATATTCCCTCATCGCTCTTAGAGTCAAATTTTCCTAGATTTTCTCTATCTCGAAGGATGTGGTATTAGCTACCAAAGACCCTAAAGTACTTGATGTTTGGGACTTTTCCATTCCACAGCTCATATGGGGTCTTATCTAGGCCGGCTCTCAAATAAACTCGGTTAATGATGTGACACGATGTATTCACTGCTTCGGCCCACAGATTTTTTGCTATATTTTTGCTGTTCATCATAACTGTGGCCATGTCGAGTAGCACTCTATTTTTCCTCTCTGCTACTCCATTTTGTTGTGGAGTTTTTGGGGCTGAGAATTCATGTTTGATGCCTAAATTTTCACAGAATAGTTCAAAGCGCCCATCCTCAAATTCCCCCCCATGATCACTCCTAATACGTTTCACTGTGCATTCTTTTTCATTGTGGAGTCGTTTCATGAGTTTCTCAAATTCTTCAAATGTATCCGACTTTTGTTTCAAAAATACAACCCAAGTATATCGGGAATAGTCGTTAACAATAACAAAGAAGTACCTCTTACCACCTTGACTCATTACTCTTGTGGGGCCTACAAGATCCAATTGGAGTAGATCAAGGGGTTTTGATGTAGCAATGATGGATGTCTTCTTATGTGCAACTTTAATTTGTTTACCTTTCAAGCATTCAGCACATACTTCTTTTGGTTTCTTCCCAATCTTTGGTAAACCTCTTACCAATTTCTTTCTACTCAACCTAGCAAGGTTCCTGTAATGGACATAACCAAGCCGTTGATGCCATAACTCAGTCTCATCATTAATAGCCATGTGGCATACGGCAGATGGTCCCTCATCACCCTTGTTTTCAATCACATAGCAGTTATCACCCGTGCAAAACCCTTTTAATATTAATTTTCCAGATTGATCCATAATTTCACACATTTCTTTGGAGAATTTCACCGAATGTTGTTCATCACATATTTGAGAGATGCTTAATAGATTATGTTTTAAACCGTCAACACATAGTACATCCTCAATTTTGGGCAATCCTGGCCCGGTGATGGTTCCCTTTCCAACAATCTTGGCAACACTCCCATCTCCAAAGGTAACAGACCCACCATCAAATTCAGCATAATCACAAAACTGAGTCTTGTCACCTGTCATGTGTCGGGAGCATCCACTATCAAGGTACCACCTAGTGTTTCTTCCGGCTCTAAGGGCTGTATGGATAACTAAGCATTTGTTCTTTACTACCCATTTAGAGACTACCTTTTTAGAGAACTAGGCTTCTTGGTTGATTCTAGGGATGTCATCGTTTGAGCATAAGGTGTTGAGGTTTTCTCTTTACTTGATTTCTCTTTCATCAGCTCCATGGTTCTTTTGTTCAACTGTTTTACCATTTCTAGGAGCTCTTCCATTCTTTTGTCTTTCTTCGGTGGAGTGGGATAATTTTTCCTCACGTTTGGTGTTTGTTTAGGAGGACTCCACATCTGATTCATCCTTTTTCCGGTAGGTACAAATTTACCTTTCAAGTTCCGAACCGGATTCTTAAGGATCAAGCATTCAAATTTCAAATGTCCAACATCTCCGCATGCATGGCATATAGGTGAATTTCTCTTAGTGCTTCCTGATGCATTCCTAATCTTTTTAGGTTCTGGGTTACTAACCTTAGTTTGCTCACCATAGCCTAGCCCTCTTGTATTCCTACAAGGCTTACTTGATTTAAGGATATCATCTAGTTTTTCTCGACTTTAGGCAAACATTTCATTGAGTTGACTTTCTTGATTAAGTTGCAAGACTAGACACTGATTTGTAGATTTTGCCTTTTTCAGCTCATCTTCTAAGGTATTGATTTTGTCTTGAGCTGCTTTGTTTTTCTTTTCTAATTCACAGATCTGATGGTAAAATCCGTTGTTTTCTCTCTTCACTTCTTGCATTTCATCAGCCAATTTATTGTTGTCAATATTTGCTTGGCTCAACTTTTTGGTAAGAATGATGCTTTGACGAAATAGCTCATCATAGGCAACTTGCAAACCATCATTATCATTCTCGTCATCATCGGAGGATGTTTGACTGTTTTCTGATAGCTCATGATCATCCTTGTCTCTTTCACCTTGTATGTCTGGGACAATCTCCGAGATAGAGGCCATCAGAATTTTAACTGATCCTCTCTCATCACTTTGATATTCTTCTGTTTCTGAATCTGTACTCTCGAGGTTGTCCCATGTGGCTGCCATTGCTTTCTTTTTGAATTTTTCTTTGGCAGGAGCTTGGCATTCAGAGGCAATATGACCATAGCGTCCACAGTTGTAGCACTTAGGATCTTTTGGCTTGTTGTAAGATTTTCCTGTATAGCGCTTTTTGTCAAAAGATTTGCTATTTTTGTCAACCCTCTTTCCTTTGTTTTTGAAGAATTTTCTAAACTTCTTGGCCATAAGAGTCATTTCATTCATATCCATTTCTTCATCACTATCAACTACAGATTCTTGTGTAGTGTGTGAAGTTTTCAGCACTGTGTTTCTACTTTTTGGGGATTTCTTGAAATGAAGTTCATAGGTCTGTAGAGATCCAAGTAAGTCTTCTATTTTCATAGTATCAATATCTCTACATTCCTCAATAGTTATGACCTTGGAGGAGAATCGTTCGGGTAAGGATCTTAGAATTTTCCTACAAATGCGCGGATCCGATATCCTCTCCCCCAATCCCCACATAGCATTGGTGACATCACTCAGTCGGGTGTAAAAGTCCATGAAGTTCTCATGTTCCTCCATTTTCATATTCTCAAATTGAGTAGTCAAGAGCTGAAGTTTTGACCTCTTGACTGTACTAGTTCCTTCATGAGTGGTTTCAAAGATGTCCCATGCTTCCTTAGCAGTTGTTCAATTACAAATTCTTTTAAACTCATCGCTGAAACGGCACAAAAGATAGCATTGAGTGCCTTGGCATTGCTAATGTATCTCGGTTGTTCAAGATCAGTCCATAAATCATCAGGCTTGACTGTGGTAGTGGTGACCCCATCTATGACAGTGCTCAAGAGGGGTATTTCATATTTGATTTCCACAGATCTCCATGTAGCATGATCCAATGATTGCAAGAAGACTCTCATTCTTGCTTTCCAATAAGCATAGTTTGATCCATCAAAATATGGAGGTTTGGAAACCATACTAGAATCCCCTTTTGACATGATTTCAAGCTTCTAGAGACGGATCACACTCCGGGCGGTTACGCCTTTAAGGAGGAACCCGCTCTGATACCAATTGAAAATGCGGTGTAAGTTTGATTACCACTTTTGTAGAAGCAAGAAACAAGATACCTTGTCCTAGAGGGGGGTGAATAGGACACTTTTTAAATTTCCCAATTACACACTTATAATCATGCAAAGTATTCTTAGGAAACTTACTTCAAACACAAGATATGCAGAATATAAGTCAATAAAAGCATATGGGAAAGAAGTAAATCAGTTCATCCATTCATCACACAACACGAGATTCTTATAGTGGTTCGGTTATGTACCTACTCCACTCCTGGCTGATCCACTCACTCCTTGAGTGGCCGGATTTCACTATCACTATGGTTTTAAATGAGGTTAACCATAAACCTTAACAGCCTACAAAAGGACTTAAGACTCAACACATGGATTCATCCTTCCATAGGACTAATCCATGACCACTTTGTCCTACACAAGGGCTTGTCCTACTCAAGGACTTGTCCTACGCAAGGACTCTTATGAGTTTAGGTCTTCAAACTCTGAAACCCAAATCTCAACTTGAGGAGGTTTCTTGTACTCAAAAGACTAAATATACTTAGCTGATTGAGTCCCTTGATGATGCCTTTGTTGAAGAAGCTTCGGCTTGCACGGAAGATACCTTCTTCAGCTCCCTCGATCAGCAACCTTGCTCCGGATGACTCATTGTAGATTCCAAGGTGAGGGATTAGGGTTAGGTTGAGGCTAAATGGGGATATGGCTTTTATATGAGGAAGGCTTCTACCTAAACCACCATTAATGGCATTGATGACAAGAGTATATCTATGAGAGGTAGGTCAAGATGCCATTAAAGAGGGGTTGAGTTCATGATTCAATCCAAGCTTTGAATGCTTCATCAATGTTAGTCAGATCAACATGGATTGAAGTATGAGCTCAACGAATCTTAGGGTATGAGAGAAGTGGATCTTAAGGAGAAGGCTCACACAAACCCTAGATGATGCTCAAGGTGTCTCTCACAAGATCCAACCGAGTTCCATATATAGAAATGATATTCAACGGTCAGAAAACGGTCAGCTCGATAGGATCCGATTGATCAGACATAAGTTTTAGCTAGATTTGAATTTTGTTGAAAAACAGGTCATCCGATTGATCGGACTTAGTTCCGATTGATCGAAAGACCATGTCCGATTGATCGGACAGATGGTCCGATTGATCGGAATTCCTTCAAGAGAGTTAATGTAATTTTTTCTGGAATTTCCTCCGATGGATCGTATGTATGTTCGATGGATCGTAGCACCCTGTCCGATGGATTGGACAGACCTCCGAGTGATCGAAAAAGTGTCCAGAGAGATTTTCAATGTTTGCTGGACATTTCTCCGATTGATTGGACATACCGTCCGATTGATCGGAAAAGTGTCCAGAGATATTTTCAATGTTACTGGACATTTCTCCGATTGATCGGACATATTGTCCGATTGATCGGACACCTATCGGACTAATCTCCGATGGATCGGGTATGTATCGGAGAGAGCAGACATATTGTTTTTCAATTTTTAAGCAACTTCTGCTAACATAAACCCTTCCAAAGCTGATCTAAATGGAAGGAGGGCTATAGATGGTGCTAAGGGTGTACCTAGGAAGGATTTGGACCATCTATAACAGGTTTTGGGATCAAAGGTTTGGATGGAGAGGCTTGAAGATGACTGACGAGTGATCTTCTTTGAGTAGCTTCTGTCTTCAGCCACACGGAGACTGTCTTCAGCCGCAAGGAGACTCGACGACACACTAACCATGGTAATTGACAAATCTTTGCATTAACATCTACTTCTAATACTCTCCCACATAAGACCTTGCGAGATTACCGGAATGACAACAATGTGCATAACTTTTCGCCAGGTAAGACAATGGAAGAGTATCAGAAAGAGATGAATAAGGTTCCACCGATTAGGACAATGTATGATCACTTGTTTGGCTACAAATATCAACAACTATCTAATAGCACAACATATGACATGCATAATCCTAATAGGTGGGAGCATCAAAATTTCAATTTGGGAGACGAGCCAACCATGGATGCCAACAATTATCCTCAAGAGTTTCTTTCTCATGAGCCACAACCGACACGAACTCTTGAGGATACACTGCGAGAGTTTATGGAAATAACTGAGCAATGCATACAAAACTTCTCGCCATCTCAAAACATTGAACCCAACATTGGGAACACCGAATCAATCCCCAACAATGAGGAGGATGAGGCTATCCAAACCCAACCCTCTCTAGATTTAATGACTAAACTTCTAGAGGATATTGATCTCAGTGATCCCACCATTACCATTGATTATGGTGAATCAACTATCTCTTTTAGCTATTCCGATTTAAATGATGAAGAGATTTCAAGGACGGTCGACGAACCCGAGGAATCTACAAAATCTGAAAGTGATAGTTTGATTGCCTACAATGAGGGTTTGAAGGATAATTGTGAATCCATGATTTCTTCTTCCAAAGAGCCGAATGCTTATGAGTCACCAGAAGATATTCTTGCTAGAGAGATGGCTGAAGTCGATATTTTTGAGTCCTTCCACTAACATAACATGACCAATTCTATGGTGGAAGAACTCCCTTGGGTTGAAAATTCTGTTTCTTTGGATGATGTGGTGGCACAATCTGAAATTTTAGATCAACCAATGCTACATGATGTGCTTACCAATGAATCTGAAAAATTTTCTTTGGAAGACCTCCCCTCTATAGAGGAGGAATTCCTTACCCTTGAAACAGAATTTCCTTAATCACTTAGGGAGAACGAGGACACTTCATCCGACTCTCTCGATTTCCTAGAGGAATGCATGACCCACCCCTATGATCTTGATGATGAGATGATTAAGGAGTTGGATAGTTTGTTAGACACGGTGTCAGTGCCTGAAGAACACCATTCCATTGATTTACACTCTTTATCATTATTTGTGGAAACACCGTGCAATTCTGAATTTGTGGAGGAGACAACCCAAACTGAAAAATACTTAATGAATGTCTCTCCACCATCATGGGTTCTTCAACCCATTGAAAATTCTGATTGGGAGGACCCGTTTTTAATCAATTACAACCCAATTCAGAACTTGAGGAGATATCTTTTACTGCTCTTATCTCCTTCTTACATGCGTGTGGTGCACACTATGATTGGACCTTCATGAAGAAACGCACCCATGTATACATTCGAGCAGAACTTTGGATGGTCCTCATGAGAAACCTATTGAAATTCATGAAGATCCTGCTCAAATTTGATCATGTAGTCGATCGGACTAATCAAAGGTAGGTAGGTAGGTTAGGATTTCTTTCTGCATTTAGGATTGAATAAGTCTCATTGAGACAATGGAAGATGCTAGAATTGATCAACTTGCTACCTCAGGTACTCTCGTTCTCACTCTCCTTTGTTTTCTGTCATTTATCTCATGTCATGCATATTGCATATCTTATTACATTGAGGACAATGTAAGATTTTGGTTGGGGGGTGAGATTCCTTAGATGAATCTACTAGCTTTTGTGACATTTCGAGCAATTATGTAGAAATTTTTTTATTTTTCTAAAATTCAAAACTCTTTTGGAAAACCTTGTTTCTATGCATTCAAGATGATACGAGTATAAGAAGAGGAGATACGAAGTGAGTGATGTTTCAAGCTTTGAACTTCTCTTAATATAATGGTTTTATATGTGAATTCTCCTATTTATGTGAGTGATAGAAAATTTGAACACTTTTACACCTAGTTCACATTACACGATTTTCATGGGTTGAAAGGATTATGTGATTTTTGGATTAACTATACTTTGATTTAAGGTGTTGAGAAACCAAGCCGAGGTACTTTGTCCATCCTTGTCCATGGGAAAATAACGAAAGATATGGATTTCTAAAAATCCTATCTAATGTAAAAGAAAAAGGAAAGGAAGGATGAAATTGGGAATGATGGAAAAATGGTGGAAAATTCCGATTAGGGCTACCTACTACCAACCGGGGGATGGTCTACCCGTAACCAAAGCCGGAAATGGGACGTAGTGTGAAAGCCGTCGGAAGGACGGTAAGACAAATTCCTGTCATAGGCTTGTTGTTGCTCTATACACCTTGAGATCTATAGTTTAGTTTCTAAGAAGAACATAATCCCGAAAACTCATGAGATGAACTTTCACTATGCACACTAGGGTGAATTTGTTCAAATTCTTCTATTTATCAATCAATCAGCGGGAATTTCATATAAACACTTATTATGTTCTAAGAGTTTAAGGTTTCAACTTCTATCACTTACTTTCTCTGATTTTTATGCTTGTGTGTCTTGGAATGTATAGAAGAATAGTTTCTAGAGGAGAGTTGGATTTTGGAGAATGAAACTTGTTTCACACATGTTTTGCTTGGGACTAGCAAAATGCTGGTTGGGGGGTGTGTTGAGCTCTTAATTGTGCATATTCTAACCCCAATTCATCACTCATTATGCAAGATTTTCATAATTTAAAGACTAATTAAATACATGTTTTGCGATTGTAGGAATGAGAGTGGCTTGGCTCAATTGGTGACCAAAAGGGTACATTTAGAAGTCTTTGATGAAGGCCCAAGGTGGACCAAAGAATGATGAAGAAAGAGAGGAGAATGAGGAAGAAAGAAGGAAAGAAAAGAAAGAAGAAATAATGCAGAAAATGGGCCCCGACCGGTCTTGACTGGTCGGCCAACAGTACTCTTCCTTTCACATGCTGCTGGAGCAAGGCCAGCCTTGTCCGACCGGTCTTGACCGGTCGGCCAGCCCTGTCCGATCGGTATTGACCGGTCGGCCATGCAAATTTCAGTTTCCAAATTGCAGACAGCAGGCCACTCCCGTTTCTAATTTTTCAGACCAAATTTCTTGACCCATCTTAATGATATTTGGAAATACAACACATCCATGTCGAAGAGGAGCTAGACGCCGAACTAACCCAAGTGGTTTCGTGTCAATCGGAGCTACGGATTAATCGTGGTGGCCAAAACAATATGAACTGTCCAGAAAGTTCCAGATTTCGCTGTTCCACTCTGGGCCGGTCCAGGTGGCCCATCATTGATGATATGAAGAATATACTTTGACCATATTTTAGACCACATCCATATATGAATAACCACAAAGTTTCAGATCAAAAGGATGTGTGGTTTGATCGTACCGGTTGAAGAAAGATGGACCATCCAGAAAGCTCCAACTGCGCAGAGTTTATAAAAGCCCTAATTGTTCTAATTTTCGGACCACATTCTGAGATTTTTTTGGACAATCTAATCCATCTATCATGTAGAGGAGGAAGTTTTCTACCAATGTTCAAAATTTGGGATCAATCCGACATCTGTACACTCCGGACCGTTGAAAGCAAGATGACTGGTTTTGAAGGTACCCGAAGTGCGCGATTTTGAGAGGCGGTCGGTGATATGATTGGTGGGCCCATTCAGAGGATAATCTTGGAAATCTAAATCATCTATGAAAAAGATCACATTACAAGGAAGCTACAAATCAAATTTAAAGGCAATCCGACCATTGGTTAAGCCGTACCAAGCGAAACAAATTCTGCTATGTTGCTGTATTATTGCTGCACTATAAAAGGAGGTGCTTTCTTCTATTCCAGGGCAACCAAGGACGTGGGGAGCAAGGAGTTCAAGTCATAGGAGGCTTCCTAGCCTCCTCCAGCTAGTTTTTCTTCCTTTTCTTAGTTCTATTTTTATTTTTAATATGCTTTTTATTAGCTAATCTCTTAGCTAGAGCTAAGAGGTGAACCTTATAGTTTTCTTAGATTGTTTAATTCGTTTTATTGGTTTTAAAGTTGGAATTCATGATTATGAACTATGGTTTGAAGTTTATACAAGCTTTAAGTAGTTTTTCTTAGTCTTATGATGACTCATGGATGTTTGGGAGAATTACTTAAATTCTTAATTGGTTTGCATCAGTCTAGACCTGTATGATCCGAGGAATTGGAGTGCGCTCTAGTACTATGATCTTCATGTGGGGACTTCCTACCAAAGTTCTACTTTTCTGAATTTCTATAATATGTATGGATTGTGCATGTGATTTGAATCAAGTTCAAATCATGATCTAGCCTTGTCTTGTGACAGGACTTGAGGATGGTTATGATTGTGAACTGAACCTTTTGGAATGGGGAATGACCTATGCAATTGAGCATGCTCAGCTTCGCCTACATTGAGTAAATCCTATGCATTGAACTTACATATGACAGATTATTTGGTTTAACGGCTCTATCATCCGGCTAGATGGATCTTAATATCGATTCTAGTTGAGAAAGTGAGAAACCATAGCAAATTATGCATCTAAGGAGAGCTATAAGTGGATCCTTGATGCTCTAGTTATCTTTCCATTATCAGATTTTCTATTTTATGTTAAAAATCAATTTCACAAACCTCTTTGATTCTAGTTATTAGGATAGTTGGAATTGTTTACTTCCTTCCCTGTGGATCGACCTCAGTCTTACCGAGATTATTACTACATCACAACCCTACACTTGGGGAAGCGAACAGATTGCTACAAGTGGATCCTTGAATGCCTTAGTACCTTAAACTGCTGATTTTCTTTAAGTTACTGTTTTAGCATAAATATTCCAATTGAATCTTTTATCGATTGAAAATTGAGTTGCTGCAATAGTTTGGAATCTGTTTTCCAATTCCTTGTGGATCGACCTCGGTCTTACCGAGATTTATTACTACATCGTAGCCTTACACTTGAGGCGAGCGAACAAGTTCCTGTAAATATGTTTGTACGGCCCCCAGGGGGCCACCTGTACGGACGCTCTGCTCTAGCTTCAGAGCGTACGACCTCCGAACCTGAAGCAGAAAAGTCCAAGGTTCAGAGCTGCTCTGAAGCTATGGCTCGGAACTAGGTGAGTTGACTGGGTTTGAAAGATGACTGACAAGGTGAGTTGACTGGGTGCAGGGGTTGGACTGACCTAGTGAGTTGACTCGGTGATTTGACTCAGTGGGTTGACTCACCAAGTTGACTTTTTTGGGATTTTTGGACTGGTTTTTCTTATGCTGGGGTTTTTCAGGCTGATGTTTAGGGGTGAGTCGATTGGGTTTAGGGTTGAGTTGAGCTATGGATTAGGGCTTACAAGGGTGAGTTTGGCTAGGTTTGGATTTAGGGTTTGAGGAAATGGACCTCCATCCATTCAGCTATCTCAACCAGCTTCGTAGGTGAAGATGGAGTGTCTACAGATGCCCCTCTTTGGCAGAGGTTGCGTGCAGCTAAATGCCAAAGCAAGTGGACACCCTACTTTCGACCCGATCATTCATGTATTGTGGTCTGAAATCTTTGCTTACCTTTGTATCTAAGTCAGTTGATTGTCTGGTGTTGGGGTCCCAAAATGTAGGGGCCCTCAAAACAAACAAAATGGCCACTTAGCTCCAAAAGAATCCACAAAATACGCTTCGAACGCATGCAAAATGGAGATTTACAAAAATTCCCTTAGCCAATTTCGACTGAAATCTCCGGCGAGCCCCGCGAATCACCGTGATTGGAACCATCCGAAATCAAGTCGATATCTTCATTATGAATTATGGTGAACAGTGCATGTGATTTCATCATCAAGCGGGCCCCACAAACCCATCAAAATTTAAAACCCAATTTGGAGCGTTCAAAAGTCCGTTAACACACCCATAAATTCGGGTACCTATGTACCCGAAAAATTAACAAAACCTCAAACTCATATATGGGTGTATTGGAGTCCCACGCATCCATAAAATCGAGTCCACGCACCCATAAAATCAACAAAATCAGAAACTCATTTATGGATGCATCGGATTCCCACACACCCGAAAATTCATCAAAATCAGATAAATGCTTTAAGGGTGCATCGGACTCCCACACACCCCAAAAATGGGCCCACGCACCCGTAAATTCAACACAATCAAAAAGTGATTTATGGCTATATCGAGGTCCACGCGTCTATAAATTCGGGTCCCACGCACCCGAAAAATAGGCCCACGCACCTAGAAAGTTGACACATTTTAGGATCTCATTTTTAGGTGCATGGAGTCCCACCCACCCAAAAATCAAGGTCCCACGCACCCAAAAAATTCAGCCAATTTCAGAAAATATTTAAGGGTGCGTTGGACCTCTGCGCATTGATTTTGGGGTGCATTGAGGGTATTTTTGGGTGCGTGGCACGTGGCAGCCGCTCATTGATCGAGTTCCGGTATTTTTGGGTATAAATATGCCGCCCGACTATTCATTTGTACGTTTTCAAGAGAGAGAGAGAGAGAGAGAGAGAGAGAGAGAGAGAGAGTTATTATCCTCCAGGTAATTGAGATTCCCACTGTAAAACCCTTGTCGGAATCCCTTTCCGATCATCGAAAACCCTTCCCGGTCACCGGAATCCATTCCTGATCACCGGCGTTCCCCATCGGAAGCTTACTCCAACCACCATAAGTCCGGATTATGAAAATTCATAAGTGTGGGCACGCATCCGTAAAATGACGAATCGTTCAAGTGTATTAAACTCCCACGCACCCAAAAAATGTCACACGCAGTCCATAAATTCGACGTGATTCGGACAAGTGCATCAGACTCCCACGCACCCTGAAAAATAGCCCACGCGTTCATAAATTCGAGTCCCACGCGTCTATAAATTCAACATGATTCAAACAAGTGCATTGGTGTCCCACGCACCCGAAAATTGTCCCACGCATCCATAAATTCATAAAAAATCAGATCATTAATTTAAAGGTGCAGTTGGAGCCCACGCACCCATAAATTAGGTCCCACGCACCCAAAAATCGGTGAATTCCAAAAAGTGTTTACAAATACACCAGACTCAATTTTAAGTGTTTTAGGCCTTGTTTGAGCCCATTTTGGGTATTTCGAGCGTTCCAGTCATAATGAAATGGTCAAACAGACGTTTCGGGATCTCTAAACGAGTAGAATTGCGTACCTTCAAAGTTTGACTCGATTCAACGAGATGAATGAAATAACTTCTCAAAAAAAAGTCGCCAGCATCCAGAATTATACAAATGTATCATCATTCACATGTACTGTAAGATATGACCCAATTAGTGTCGAAAGCTAGACAAACGGGATTACAGTTATCACAATAAACCATATCAAAGAGTTTCAATTCTCTACAAAGCAATTGCTATGAACTGCCACAACACAACAGTCGATGCCCTACCCATTCAAACGGCATCCGTCAGTTGGGCTATTCAGGTACACACAACTACAGATCGGACTTCCCGAGGTCACTTGTCCAAACATGACAGGCACGGGCCCAGAGTCATCCCTCTCAGTCATAAACCCTAATAGTCTCAGCTCGAACCTCTGGTCAAAACATGGGACATAAACATCTGACTAATACAAAGATGATTTAGTCCATAGCGAAACAAATACAGGTCTCTACGACCACAAACTCTAAGACCATAGTCCCCGTTAACTAGTCTTCTGCCTTTTAATTAAGGGTCATCGATCATTCGATGTAATTAAGGGCTCGTGCCAGATCACAGCTTGAAATGTACATGATCTCAGAATCTCTAGAATAAAATTCGACTTACGATATCTCTTCTTGTGTATCTTTTGTGAATGCTTGTGATTGTCTATGAATGTTTCTTTTACTCAGAACCCTAGAGTAACAATACCCAGAAATTATCCTTGCAGCATTTTTAGTTTTGACAAACTGGCGACTCCACTGGGGATTCGAACAATACCAGAATCTCTGGTTAGCTTTGAGTATAAAAACGCTCTAAGATTAATCATTCGCAAACGTGAATGTGTACGTAGGAGATCTATCGCGTGACATAATGTTTCAGCGCCCTCGGGCGCCAAACTGGTGACTCTCAACGGGAACATTCTTCCATTCATCTTTAAGGCAATAAATAGTAGATCAAAGGTTTTTGAACCCACAAATTTCCATAAATACACATATTTGTCTGCTTCTTGCTTATTTCCGTCAATTTATGTGCCATGATCGATGGGTTCATACTCCCGACCGTATTTATGAACTATTCTAACGATTTTTATGACATCACAGAATTAGCAAGAAACCACCACAGATAGAAGATATGACATATTCAATGACGAGTCCATGCATCTTCATTGCCACCGGGGGTTTCAGCTTCCCCCGTTTCACCACGACCATAACAGCCAGCTCTAACTCAGAATAGCAGTTGGTTGAGACTTGATGACAAAAGAAAGAGCAGAAGAAAGCAGTCATCGTAGCTACATACAAAAGGGCAAATGCTATGAAACCCCACTCCATGATCAGGAAACAGTGGCAGCCGAAGCAAGAGCAGAAATCCACTATCAACAGTCCTGTCGTATCAGCCAAGTCTACGGTGCCTGCGATGACAGCCGAACAGTTTCCGTCGTTGTCCAAGACCACTCACACCTCACAGAAACTGACGAAGCCCACCCACTGTGAGGAATTCCAAACCTGCTATAGTTATCAAATTAAGGCAGAGGTCGACTCAGAAAATCTCGTCGGCGCAAGTGGTAATGGTCCAAGTGGCCGAAGAAGAAGAAGAAGGACCATATGAAGCAAAAGAACTACCTCCATTCCAAGATCAGATCGATAGATTGGTTGAGGCTAATCGCGAGACAAATGATCGGATGAGGGCTATTCAAGAAGCCTTGACCACTTTGATAGCCCAAAATGTCACCAGAAGTATCACGCCGCCCACTATCAGTCATCAGAGGAATCCCAAGGGGCAGTAGAAGGTCCGACTGAACTTGAACCGCCCGTCCAACTCAGGGTCGCGCCAATAGAATGTGCACTGCTTTCTACATCGCACATGTCACAAGAAGAGTTATCCCAGACAATAGCCTACATGATTCAACAAGAAAAAGAGAGAGAGAGGAGAGGGAGCTATAAATATCGGGTCCCGTACCCACTAGAGGTAGAAGAGGTACCATTCCCTGTAAATTTCAGATGCCCGGACTTTGAAAGGTTCGACGGCAGAGGATCACTGGAAGAACATATCACCTACTTCTTGACTACATTAGGCAATTGGTCTACAATCCCGCAGTATTGCATGCGGCTATTCAGATCAACCTTGACAGGGAAAGCCTTCCAGTGTGTTAAGCTCTTAATTTTGCATATTCTAACCCCAATTCATCACTCATTATGCAAGGTTTTCATGATTTAAAGACTAATCTAATACATGATTTTATGATTGTAGGAATGAGAGGGACTCCGCCCAATTGAAGACTAAAAAGATCTCTTTAAGAGCCTTGGATAAAGACCCAAGGTGGGCCGAAGAAAGAAGGAAGCAGAGAGAGAAGAAAAGAAGAAGGAAATGAAGAAGAAAAGGGCCAAGACCGGTCGTGACCGGTCGGCCAGGAGGGCCACGACCGGTCTAGACCAGTCGACCATCTCCCCCTAACTCGCTGGACGCTGGATGCAACAAGGTCGACGGTCTAGACCGGTCGGCCAGAGCCCGCCCTCTGCCAAAATACATGTTGGACTATTTCTGAACAGGCAAGACCGGTCGTGACCGGTTGGCCAGCCCATTCCGACCAGTCTAGACCGGTCGGCCATGCGAAGACAGTGTACTTTTCAATTTCGGCTCCGATTTTCTCTGCGCAGTGCGTATCCTTATGCAATTTCTAGATGATTTCGACGCAGCAAAACCTCCCCACTATAAAAGGACACCTAGGGATCATTCCTAGGGCATCTTAGAAGGGATTGAGCACGGTGGGAGACGGTAGAAGTTGATTTCGGAGTTCTACAACTCCTCCTAGTTTGCTTTCTAGTTTTATGCTTTGTTTAGTTGTTTTCATGTTTCCTTGGATCATGAACGACTAAACCTCTTAGCTAGGGCTAAGAGGTGAAGCTTGTAGTGAATCTAAGATGTTTCAATTCGTTTGATTTGGTTTTAAGTTGGAATTCTATTGAAGAACAATGGTTTAAAGTTTAATTCAAGTACTAAGTAGTTTTTCTTAATCTTATGATGACTCATGGATGTTTGGAAGAATTGCTTGAGTTCGTAATTGTTGTGAACTAGTCTAGACCTGTATGATCTGAGGAATTGGAATACGCTCTAGACCTATGATCTTCATGTGGGAGCTTCATACCAAAAGTCTATTTTTCTGGAAATTCTGAAGTATGTGAGACTGTGTATGTGATTTGGATCAAGTTCAAATCATGATCTAGTTTTGTCTTGTGATAGGATTTAATGATGGTTATGATTGTGATCTTAGCCTATTGGAATTGGGACTGACCTATGCAATTAAGTATGCTCGTCCTAGCTTGCATTGAGTGAATCATATACATGGATCATACATATGTCAGGTTGATTATTTTAACCGCTCTATCATCCAACTATATAGAACTTAATTTCGATTCTAGTTGAGAAAGTGAGAAACCACAGCGAATTGACCATCAAGGATTGCTACAAGTGGATCCTTGAACCCCTAGTGCCTTTGTACTAATTGATTACCTTCAGTTTAATTCAACATTACTATTTACATCAAATCTGTTTGCTAGCTCTTTAGTAGAACTATTGGAAGCGTTTTGTGGATTCCTACATAAGTCCCTGTGGATCGACCTCGGTCTTACAGAGATTATTACTACATCGCAACCCTACACTTAGGGAAGCGAATACAGTGGTACATGTCGTTACCAGCCAGCTCTATAAGGACATGGGAGCAAATGCAGGACACATTCATCTTAAAATTCTTTACGACAAAAAGGGAGATCTCATTAACAGACCTAACATTGGTTAGGCAGAGAAATGGTGAACCAGTTGAAAAGTTTATCGACCAATGGGGAACCAAAGTAGCTCAATGTCGTGAATTACCTAATGAAGGCAAGCAGATGAAGATGTGCCTGAGGGCTCTGGACCCGATGATCTCATACGGATTGTCAGGCAATACCTTCAACTCCTTTCGCGAGCTAGTGACGAAAGAGCATCTGGTAGAGGAATTAGCATCCCGGGTAAACTTCAGACACGAGAGATAGAAGAGAGAGATGGGAAGAATAGTAGAAACCCACCAAGTCGACAAGAGCAGTGACTAGAAAGATCGAAAACGTCCTGCTGCCGATCATAAGCCAGAGATGAAGACAACGGTCGTACTAGACAAGGGTAAAAGGCCCTATGGACCTAGACGCATATCGATAGCTGAGAGAGAAAGGGCAAATGGCCCATACACATTTGATATGGCCCATCTAGTTCCGATCATGGAACAATTGATTGAGGAAGGCTTAATGCGTCTACCAAAACCTATCCGTCCCCATGAAGTGGGGCGAATAAACGATCCCAAATATTGCAAATATCATCAATGTGTCAGCCACAAGACAGAAGATTGCTTCTCCCTGAAAGGAAGGATACAGGTGTTGATCAATCAAGGGGTCATTAGCATGAAAGTACCCGAGACGGCAAAGGAAACTGCTGGGACAATTTCAGCAATCCCAGTAGAAAATGACACCAACCGACCGACTTCATTCCTCGAGGCAAAGGAACCATGAACTCTAGTCATTAGCAAGAAAAGACTCGAGAACAGACGAAGGCTCGTTAACCGAAGAAAGAACATGGGAAGAGGAAGGAGATAAATATTACAGGGGCAGATATGACCCACGACGAACATTGCATATTGTGGAATGGTGTCATTTGTCAAACAAGTACCGTCCGAGGAAACCCCACAAGCAACTGAGGGAGAAGTTGACGCAGTCATCTTACGATTAGGAAGACAAACGCTTGATCGTATCGCTTCGAGGTCAGATGACCCAATGCAAGAAGACGTTATCCCTGATAGGCCGCAAGAGGGACCCCGCATGCAGAAACTGAAAGAAAAGGTTGTCGAGGTCACGACCAGTCAGCCAAGCCCGAAACCAGTAGCATACGACGTTGTGTTGCATTTGCGGAAGGTCCCTGCCTGCTTAAGTATATATGATGCTTTATGTCTCTCAAACGTGTACAGAGAAATGTTAATCAATGCCTTACTTGATAGTGAGGTCAGGAAGGTTATGATGATAGAAATAGAAGAAAAAATGAATAATATAGATAAATTTTAGGAGGGGTATATACCGATGTCACAAGTCATGCATGTCGACCATCCCCCTACAATCACTTTCTCAGAACAAGACCACACGATCGAATTAACAGACCACAACTGTCCGTTGATGGTCACGGGAACAATCAGGGACACAGAGGTCAAAAGGTGCATGTTGGACGATGGGTCTGCTGTAAATATCATGCCATTAAAGACATTACAGAAGTTAGGTTATAGGCAATCAGCGTTGCGCCAGAGTCTTATGATGATCTAAGGATTCAACCAAGACAGTCAACGTACACTCAGATCAATCACGGTAATGTTAGAGATCGAAGAACTGATGACGAAAGTAACATGTCAGGTGATCGATGCAGTGACAACATACAACCTCCTCTTAGGGAGGCCCTAGCTCCATCAAAATCGAGTGATCCCTTCGACATATCATCAGTGCTTTAAATACAATAGGGACGAGGTCCAATACAGAGTAGCAGCAGATTCAAAGCCATATACTATAGCTGAATCATTTTTGGCCGATGCAAAATATTACAACCTGACCGACAGTAGTAAAACCAGCGAAAAGCTCGATGTAACAAATAAAGCGCAAGGGGCAAGACCTTGAATTGAAAAGTTTGTGCAGAAAAATAAACCTCAGCCTATCACTCAGGGAAGAGCTCAATACCATTTAGAAAAGTAACCTCAACCGATCAAGAAGAAGTTTTATGTGTTACCACCACATTTGCGTCAGCCAGGGCAGTCTGTGTTAAAACTAATCTCAGATCAACACATGAGTGTGATCAAATCTAGCTTCAACATGTCGATACCTAAGATAGGAAGAATTAAGCCATTCCCGAATGCTCTAAGACAATTCATCGTGCCGTTAAGAGATATCTCTCAGAAATATATCAAGTTTCATTCAGGGCCAAGTCAGCCAGTATCATCAGAAGAAGAAGAAGAAGGAAGAGAATCCGCCTGACCTCGGCCGATAGAAGAGAAGAGATACAGCAGAGCCAGCCGGAAGATTATGAGAAATATGGGATTCTTCGGCCAAGATTCAAACACAAAGTAGAGATTGCTAGCTCCATTTGAAGAATATAAGCAAGTATACAGAAACGGAGAAGGTCTAAGAGCCAAGGCAAGCGTGAACATGGTGACCATCGGCCCTGTAGAAGAAATGCAATTGTAAGACCCTGCTGACATTATCCAGTCAAGTGTCGCACCTATACAACTTTAAGATGGTGGACAACTGACAATTGATGAACTTGAAGAAGTAAATTTGGGCACTCTTGAAGAACCCAGGAACACATATCTGAGCAGAAATGTTTCGAAATATGAAAGAGAGAAATACATTCGTTGTTAAGAGAGAATAAAGACGTTTTTGCCTGGACATATTCAGAAATGCCAGGGCTCAGTCCGACAATCGCCATGCACAAGCTGAGCATCATGAAGGAGAAGAAGCCAATGAAACAACCCCAACAATGATTCCACCCTGACATCGTGCCCAAAATTGAGGAAGAAATTAAGAAGTTGATCCAGGCCGGGTTCGTTCGAGAGGTGAAGTACCCCCGATGGATTTCAAACACAGTGTCAGTCAAGAAGAAGAGTGGACAAATCCGGGTTTGTGTTGACTTCCAGAATCTTAATGAAGCCTGCCCAAAAGATGATTTCCCATTGCTTATTCCAGAGCTGTTGATTGATAGCACTACAGGATATGCAGTGATGTCCTTCATGGATGGTTATTCGGGATACAATTAAATCCGTATGGCTCTAGAAGATGAAGAATTTATAGCCTTCCGCACGACGCTTGGCATCTACTGTTACCGCGTGATGCCCTTTGGGTTAAAGAATGCAGGGTGTTGAACCTCCAATTTATACATTGCATAGCCCATTACATCACATTATATGCATGGTTTTCATGTTTAAAAGGCCCATCTAATGCATGTTTTGTGATTATAGGAATGAGAGTAGACTTCACCAAATTGGAGACCAAAACGATCCATTTAGAGCCATTGGATAAAGGTTGAAAGAGGACCAAGGAAAGAAGAAAGAAAGGAGAAGAGAAAGGAAGAAAAGATGAACTAAAGAAGGTTCGACCGATCAGCCAAAGGAGCCAGACTGGTCAAGACCGGTTGGCCACCCTGCTGGACGCTGCTTAACATGTGTTAAAACTGGTCTGACCGGTCAAGACCAGTCAGCCAGCAGGTCAGAAGCCCACTACACTCTCTGGATTGTCAAATAGAGAGGTCCGACCGGTCGTGACCGGTCGGCCAGCCCAGTCCGACCGGTCCTGACCGGTCGGCCACATTAAAAAAACGGGCAGATTCTAAATCTGGACTCCGAAAAACTCTGCGCACTGCGTAACCTTACGCAATTTCTGAAAGATTCTGACGCAACCGAGCTTCCCCACTATAAAAGGACACCTAGGGGTTCTTCCAAAGGCATCATAGAAGCTAAGGGACGTCGTGGGAGAGGAAGGAAGCCGTCGTGGAGCGTCTACAACCCTCCAAACTCCGGTTTTTCTATGTTTTCTAGTTCTTTTATGATTTTTAGTTGTAGTATGACAATGCTCAGCTAGAATCTCTCAGCTAAGGCTGAGAGGTGAAGCTTGTAGCCAATTTCATGTTTAATTCAATTCAGTTCAAGTAATTTTACTTTAAGTTTGGATTTTTGCATATTCTAGTTCCTAAAGTTAATAGTTTTAGATGTTTTATGAGAGTTCATGTGCTCCGGACATGGATTCCTTATAATTCTCTGAGATTATCATGTTGTGCTTGTTTAGATTCGAATTATAGTAATCCTTGAGCAGGCCATAGTCCATAGGCATGGCTGTTACTCCGAAGGCTATGATTATGGATTCTACATTGTTGAATGGGACTAGAACTTGGAAGTTCAACTTGAGTGGGATTGAATGTGTTTAATGCTTGATTTTCCAACTAGATGAGAGATAGGACTTCAAATCTAGTTGTGTATCTTGCTTGGATTGATTGGATTGACTTGGGATTGCTACAAGTGGATCCTTGAATGCCTTAGTGGCTTTAAATTACTATTTTCATTAAAGTTTCTATTTTAGCATAATTATCCAATTGAATCTCTTATTTATTGCAAACTGAGTTGCTGGAATAGTTTGGAACTTGTTCTCAAATTCCCTATGGATCGACCTCGGTCTTACCGAGTTTTACTACTACATCGTAGCCTTACACTTGAGGAGAGTGAACAAGTTTTTGGCACCGTTGCCGGGGAATTTAGATAACGGTTCTAAATTATTTTAGTGGCTATAGAGTAGAAGTAGTTAGGATTTATTGTTTTCTTAGGATTAGTTTTTCTAAATTCTAGAACTAACAAAGTTTGTTTTGTTTTGTAGGAAGTTCTTCTAGTTCAAGCAAATCGGTACTATCCTTCCAACTTGAACTCTTTTAGTTTTTGGTTTTTATTTTTCAGATTTTAGGATTTAGGTTTAGTCAGATTTTGGATTTTGTGGTTTACGTCCCATTAGGAACGAGACCACAACAATCATCTCCAATCCGAAGGTGGTTTAGTTGGACCATTATCCATTCATAGACGAATCCGAAAATCTGTAGAACATTGTGATAATTTAGGGAGTATGGATCAAACACGTTTAAGGAATCCTCTCCCCCCCCTACTCCAACTACAAATGCAAATCAAGAGGGAGTAGGAGAGAATGAGGTACATAACGTTCCTCCAATGAGATCACTACGGGACTACCTACAACCAGCCCGTGCAACTACACCCTCTTGCGTGGTTCTACCACCAACCGGGGGAAACATTGATATAAAGCCGGATGTAATTCAACTTATACCAAATTACCATGGGCTAGACTCTGACAGCCCATATTTGCACTTAAAAGAATTCAAAGAAGTGGTGGCTACCTTGCAATACACCAATGTTTCGGAAGATACCATTAAGCTTAAACTCTTTCTCCTTTCATTGAAAGAAAGAACCAAAAATTGGCTTCACTCTCTTAAACTACATTCGATTGGGTCATGGAACGAGATGACCCGGGAATTCTTGAAAAAGTTCTTCCCGGCTCATAAAACGAACACCCTTCGAAGAGCCATAATAAATTTTTCGGCTAAAGAGGGTGAATCTTTCTTCCAATGTTGGGAGAGATTTAAGGACTTCCTACTTGCTTGCCCACATCATGGCTATGAGAGTTGGCGAATTATAAACTTCTTCAACGATGGATTAAGTTCCAATATGCGCCAATTTGTAGAGATGATGTGCAACGGTGAGTTTATGAGCAAAAATCCAGATGAGGCTTGGAGTTATTTGGATATGTTGGCCGAAAATGCCCAATCTTGGGATACCCCAGATAAACCCAATAACCCCAAGCCTACTCAAGAGAAAGAGAAAGGAGGGATCTATATCCTCAAGGAGGAAGACGACGAGAATGCAAGGATAGCTAACCTCACAAGGAAGATCGAGGCCATGAAACTTAGTAAGAGTGGAGTTCCAAAGTCCAATGAAGCTATTGAGACCATATGTGGGATTTGTCTCACCAATTTACACGCTACGCAAGATTGTCCTACAATTCGTGCATTTCAAGAGGTGTTACATGAACATGCAAATGCCACATATGGGTATCAACGGCCTTTCAATGGACCGGTGGGTAATACGTACAATACTAGTTGGAAGAACCACCCAAATTTCAGTTGGAAGAATGCTCACACGGGCAATCCTACCAACTCTCAAGGAGGGTAACTCATGCAAAATATTGCCCCACCTCAATTCTCAATGGAGGATACCTTGAAAGCGTTTATACAAGGGCAAATGCAAATTAACCAAATGAATCAACAAATGTTCCAAGAGCTTAAAGTCTCGGTTGATGAGATTTAGGAACGCTTGAATGCTAGGGAAGGGACCTTTCCGGCCCAACCTCAGCCCAATCCAAAACAAGTACATGAAGTAAGCATTCCTGACCCCTTCAACCAACATATGGAGCAAGCCAAATCTATCACCACTCTTAGAAGTGGTAAATAAATCGACAAATCTATTCTGGTGAAGGCCGACAAGCCTAATGATCCGATGAATTCTGAGGATGAGGACGAATCCAACTTAGCCCCACAAGAAAAGGAACCCATTTATAAGCCCATACCACCATTTCCTTCGAGATTGGTTGCTCCAAAATCTCTTCCAAACTCTCATGATATTCTAGAGATTTTCAGACAAGTCAAGATAAACATTCCTTTGCTTGATGCCATCAAACAAATCCCTTCTTATGCCAAGTTTCTAAAGGACCTATGCATAACTAAACATAAATATAATGTGCAGCAAAAGGCCTTGTTAAATGAGCAAGTGAGTGCCATTCTCACTCAAAAGACGCCCCCAAAATTCAAAGATCCCGGTAGTCCCACAATCTCATGTATCATTGGAGACTACCGGATTGAGCATGCATTGTTAGATTTGGGGCAAGCGTAAACTTGATCCCATACTCAGTATATGAGCAATTGGGCCTTGGTGAATTAAAACCCACCAAAACCACATTGCAACTTACTGATTGTTCACTTTCCTAAGTGTAGGGTTGCGATGTAGTAATAAACTCAGTAAGACCGAGGTCGATCCACAGGGACTTATGTAGGAATTCACAAACACATCCAATAGGTTCTATTGAGAAGCTAACAACTAGATTTGTAGGATATTGATGTAAGCAACAACTTTGAACTTAAACTGAAGTAAACAATTATAAAAAGGCACTAGGGGTTCAAGGATCCACTTGTAGCAATCCTTGATGCTCAATTCGCTGTGGTTTCTCTCTTTCTCAACTAGAATGGAAATTAAGTTCTATCTAGTCGGATGATAAAACTGTTAAAACCAATAATCTGCCATATGTAAAAACCAATGTACATGATTCACTCAATGCAAGCTAGGATGAGCATGCTCAATTGCATAAGTCAGTTCCAATTCCAATAGACTAAGTTCATAATCATAACCATCACTAAGGCCTGTCACAAGACAAAGCTAGATCATGACTTGAACTTGATTCAAATCATCTACACAGTCCACATACAACAAAATCTCAGAAAAGTAGAACTTTGGTAGGAAGTTCCTAGATGAAGATCATAGTACTAGAGCGTACTCCAATTCCTCAGATCATACAGGTCTAGACTAGCACACAACCATTAAGAACTCAAGCAATTCTCCCAAACATCCATGAGTCATCATAAGACTAAGAAAAACTACTTGGAACTTGTATTAACTTCAAACCATTGTTCTTAAACATTAAATCCAACTTTAAAACCAACTTAAACGAATTGGAAACATCTTAGATTCACTACAAGCTTCACCTCTTAGCCCTAGCTAAGAGGTTTAGCCGTTCATGATCCAAGGAAACATGAAACAACTAAGAAAAGCATAAAAACAGCAAAACAAACTAGGAGTTGTGGAACTCCGAAATCCACTTCCGCCGCCTCCCACCTTGCTCAAACCCTTCTCAGATACCCTAGGAATGATCCTTAGGTGTCCTTTTATAGTGGGGAGGCTCTGCAACATCAGAATCTTCTAAAATCTGCGTAAGCTTACGCAGTGCGCAGAGAATTTCGGCGCCAAAATAAAAAGTACGCAGCTTTACGCATGGCCGACCAGTCGCACGACCGGTCTGAGTGGCTGGCCGACCAGTCGCACAATCGGTCTGAGTGGCTGGCCTACCAGTCGCGAATGGTCGTGCCTCACTATGAAATAGTCTAGCAAGCTTCTGAGTTGGAAAGTTCTCTGGCTGACTGGTCTAGACCGGTCGGACTGGGTTGACCGACCGGTCACGACCGGTCGGACTGTCTATGAACATTGTCCAGAGAGTTCAACATGTCTGGGATAGCTGGCCGACCGGTCTAGACCAGTCGTGGCCCTCCTGGCCGACCGGTCACGACCGGTCTTGGCCTATTTCTTCTGTATTTTCTTTCTTCTTTTCTTCTTTCCTTGCTTCCTTCTTTCTTTGGTCCACCTTGGGTCTTCATCCAAGGTTCTTAAAGAGGTCTTTTTGTCATCAATTAGGCGAAGTCCACTCTCATTCCTTTCAATCACAAAACATGCATTCAATTAGTCTTTAAATTATGAAAATCTTGCACAATGAGTGATGAATTGGGGTTAGAATATGCACAATTAAGAGCTCAACACACCCTCCAACCAGCATTTTGCTAGTCCCGAGCAAAACATGCATGAAACTAATTCCATTCTTCAAAACTCAACTCTCTTTCAGAAACCAATCTTCTATACATCCCAAGACACACAAGTGTAAGATTCAGAAAGATTAGGTGATAGAGGTTGAAATCGTAAACTCTCAAAGCATAATAAGTATCCATATGAAATTCCCGCTGATTGGTTGATAAATAGAAGAGTTTGAACAAATTCAACCTAGTGTGCATTGTGAAAATTCATCTCATGAGTTTCTAGGATTATCTTCTTCATAGATTCACTAGACTATAGATCACAAGGTATATAGAGCAACCCAAGTCCATGATGGGAATTTGCCTTACTGTCCTTCCGACAGCTTTCACACTACGTCACATTTCCGGCTTTGGTTACGGGTAGACCGTTCCCCGGTTGGTAATAGGTAGCCCTAATCGCAATTTTTCCACCATTTTTCCATCATTCCCAATTTCATCCTTCCTTTTCCTTTTTCTTTAGAATTAGATAGGATTTTTAGAAATCCATATCTTTCGTTATTTTCCCATGGACAAGGATGGACAAAGTACCCCGGCTTGATTTCTCAACACCTTGAATCAAAATCTAGCTAATCCACAAATCACATAATCTCGTCAACTCATGAAAATCGTGTAATGTGAACTAGGTGTAAGATTGTTCAAATTTTCTATCAATCACATAAATAGGGGAATTCACATATAAAACCATTATGCTATGAGAATTTCAAAACTTGCAACCTCATACACTTCATATCTCTTCCTCTTAAACTCATATTATCTCGAATGCATAGAAATGAAGTTTTCCAAAAGAGTTTTGAATTTTTGGAAAATTGAAAAATTTCTACATATTTGCTCGAAATGTTACAAAACGCTGGATTCATCCAAGTGATCCTACACCCCCAACCAAATCTTGCATTGTCCTCAATGTAAAAGATGTGCAATAAGCAAAACATGAGAGCAATTCTAAAATAAAAGGGAGTGAGGAATGGTAGTACCTTAGAGAGTGAAAAGTTAAATTCTTCCTCCTTCTAACAAACCTAAGAAAAATAAAAAAAAAACAACCAAATCCTAATCCTAACTACTCTATATCTCCATCAAACTAGGAGATCAATCATCCTGATACACAGGATCAGTCAGAGGTATGAACATACCTTCTGAAGAAAACTTCTCAAAGAACGGTTTTAATCGCTGACCATTCGCCTTAAAAATGTTGCCGTTCCTTGGATTTAACAACTCGACGATCCCATATGGATAGACAGTTTGCACAATGTAGGGACCGGTCCATCGAGATCTCAATTTTTTCGGAAATAAATGTAGGAGGGAATTATACAGAAGGACTTTTTTATTGATCTTGAATGTCTTACGAAGAATTTTTTATCATGGAATATCTTCATCTTGTCCTTGTAAATTCGCGCATTCTCATATGCTTCGTTCCGGATTTCTGTAAGTTCATTCAATTGTAGTTTGCGCAACGAGCTCGCCTTGTCAAAATCGAAATTCATCTTCTTAATTGCCCAATATGCCCTATGTTCCAACTCCACAGGCAAGTGACAAGCCTTCCCATAGACAAGTCTATAGGGAGACATTTCAATAGGGGTCTTAAAAGCAGTACGGTAGGCCTAAAGCGCCTCAGTAAGCCGAAGCGACCAATCCTTGCGATTGGGGTTCACTGTTTTCTCTAAAATGTGTTTAATCTCCCTATTGGATATTTCAGCTTGTCCACTAGTTTGTGGGTGATATGGAGTGCTCACTTTGTGTGTTACGCCATATTTCTTCATTAAGGTTTCAAATGGGCGATTACAAAAGTGAGACCCTCCATCACTTATGATGACTCGAGGTGTACTAAACCGGGAAAGAATATTCTCTTTTAAGAAGCGAATGACCGTTTTATGGTCATTATTCCGGCAAGGGATGGCCTCGACCCATTTCGATACATAGTCAACGGCAAGCAAGATGTATGCGTTTCCAAAAGAAGATGGGAATGGACCCATGAAATCGATGCCCCAATAATAAAAAATTTCGATTATTAAGATGGGATTGAGTGGCATCATATTTCTAAGGAAATTCCTCCCAATTTTTGACAAGGTTCACATGTTTTGCAAAACTCATGTGTGTCTTTGAACATAGTGGGCCAATAAAACCCACATTGCAGAATTTTTGCTGTTGACTTTTTAGCCGAAAAGTGGCCACCACATGCCTGAGAATGATAGAAGGAGATGATACTTTGTTGTTCATCATCTGGGACACATCTCCTTATGATTTGATCAGGACAATACTTAAATAAGTATGGGTCGTCCCATAGGAATTTTCGCACCTCAGTGAAGAATTTATCCTTATCTTGCTTTTTCCAATGTGTAGGAATTGTACCTATAGCAAGATAGTTAGCAATGTCCGCATACCATGGTAATTGGGAAACAGCAAAAAGTTGTTCATCAGGGAACATGTCATTGATCGCGGTCGTTTCAGGAGAATCGGTGAGAATAAGTCGAGAGAGATGGTCAGCCACTACATTTTCTACTCCTTTCTTATCACGTATCTCTATGTCAAATTCCTGGAGTAGAAGGATCCATCTTAACAACCGAGGTTTAGCATCCTTCTTAGAGAGAAGGTACTTAAGCGTGGCATGGTCAGTGAATATGATGATCTTGGATCCAATCAAGTAGGACATAAACTTGTCCAAGGCAAAAACTACGGCTAAAAGTTCTTTTTCGGTAGTAGTGTAGTTTGCCTGGGCTAAGTTTAAGGTTCTACTTGCATAGTAGATAACACATGGCTTCTTCTCTTTTCTTTGGCCTAACATGGCCCCAATAGCATAGTCGCTTGCGTCGCACATAATTTCAAAAGGAAGGCTCCAATCTGGTGGTTGCATTTTGGGAGCACATGTCAGCATACCTTTAAGTGTGGTAAAGGCCTTTTGACATTCTTCATTCCACTCGAATAAGTTTTCCTTTTGAAGTAGGATACATAAAGGACGAGGAGTGAACTGAAGTCCTTTATGAACCTTCTATAAAATCTTGCTTGTCCCAAAAAGGACAGCACATCTCGTATGCTCTTGGGTGGTGGAAGGTTGGAGATAAGATCAATTTTCGCTTTGTCCACCTCAATTCCATTTTGTGAAACGATGTGACCAAGTACAATTCCCTTTTGAACCATAAAGTGACACTTCTCCCAATTCAACATAAGGTTCTTCTCTTCACATCTTTTCAGCACAGATTTCAAGTGCTCAAGGCACTCATCAAAGCTACAACCAAATACTGAAAAATCATCTATGAAGATTTCGAGGATTGTCCCCACCATATCAGAAAAGATACTCATCATACAACTCTGAAAGGTGGCAGGGGCATTACATAGTCCAAATGGCATCTGTCGATAGGCGAAAGTGTCGAATGGACATGTGAATGTAGTCTTTTCTTGGTCTTCACGGGCGATCTCTATTTGGTTGTACCCTGAATAGCCATCAAGGAAGCAAAAATGGGAATGACCCGCCAACCGTTCTAAAATTTGATCAACAAACGGTAGGGGGAAGTGGTCTTCCCTCGTGACAGTGTTTAGCTTCCGGTAGTCAATACACATTCTCCAACCGGTAGTGACTCTGGTTGGTACGAGTTCATTATTGGCATTGGCTACGATGGTGATCCCAGATTTCTTAGGCACTACTTGAGTTGGACTCACCCATTGACTATCGGATATTGGGTAGATAATACCCACATCCAATAGTTTTACCACTTCGGCCTTAACCACATCCTTCATGTTTGGATTGAGTCGTCTTTGTAGTTGCCTAGATGTCTTCGCATTCTCCTCAAGGTGTATGTGATGAGTACAAATCAGTGGGTCTATGCCTTTGAGATCCACAATTGACCAACCAATGGCACTCTTGTGCTCTAATAGAGTGGTCATTAGCCTACTCTCCTGTTCCTCATCCAAGTGGGAAGAAATCACCACCGAATATGTCTCATCTCGACCTAAATAGACATATTTTAGCTCACTTGGTAATGGTTTTAGGTCGAGTATTGGCGCCTTGATATTGGATGGGAGGGCTTTGTTCTCGTTTACGGGCAAAGGCTCAAATAGGGCCCTCCATCTTTTGTTATCAAGCACCGGCATCGCATCTAAAATGGCATCCATCTCTCGTATTGTGTCATCATTTATCTCATGAGAATGGGCCACACATGCCTCCAAAGGATCGGAATATAATGATAAGGGGAATGTATCATCCACGATTGATTCAATCATATTTATCTCGTGGATCTCATCATCAACCTCCCGTGGTTGCTTGCATAAATCAAATATATTCAGCTCAAGTGTCATATTTCCAAAGGAAATTTGTACCAGCCCGTTTCTACAATTGATAATCGCATTGAAAGTAGCTAGAAAAGGGCGGCCAAGTATGACGGGAATTTGAGCACCGGTACCGATCACGGGATGTGTATCCAAGACAATAAAGTCTACTGGATAGTAGAATTTATCAACTTAGACTAGAACATCCTCAATCATTCCTCTTGGTATACGAATGGATCTATCAGCAAGTTGGAGTGTGGTTTTGGTGGGTTTTAATTCACCTAACCCAAGTTGTTCATAAACCGAGTATGGAATGAGGTTCACACTTGCCCCCAAGTCGAGTAAGGCTTGTTTAATTCGGTAGTCTCCTATGATGCATGAGATGGTTGGACTACCCGGATCCTTGTATTTTTGGGGCACCTCTTGTTTGATGATAGCGCTCAAATTCTCAGTCAAAAGTACTTTGTTGTGAACATTGTGTTTCCTTTTGAACGTACATAATTCCTTTAAAAATTTGGCATAGGATGGTATTTGTTTTATGGCATCCAACAACGGGATGTTGATCTTCACCTGCTTGAAAACCTCTAATATTTTCAGATTTTTGTCTAAAGGTTTAGGTGAAATCAACCTTTGGGGAAACGGGGCAACCGACTTATATTGCCTTTCCGGTTCTTTCTCTTGTGGAGTGTTGTTTGGGCTATCATCCACTTTGGAATTTTCCGAATCCTTAGGCTTTGGGGCCTTCACCGGATTAGATTTGTCAATTACTTTTCCACTTCTCAAAGTGGTGATAGCTTGAACATGCTCCGTATGTTGGGAGGATGAGCTTGCATCTTGTATCTCAAATTGGGTTCTTGGGTTAGGAAGAGGTTGGGCAGGAAGTGTGCCTTTCTCCCTAACACTGAGATGAGATTCAACTCTAGCCATTGAGGTTTTCAATTCATTGATGGCTTGAGTTGAATTTTGATTGAATTTCAATTGCTCTTGCATGAACCCATCTATTTTCAGAGAATTTGTCTTATTATACTCAGCTTGAATCGATACAAATGCACCCAACATCTCCTCTAGCGTAACTTTTGGAGTAATGACTAGAGATGGACCTAGTATAGGTTGGGCTTGAGGGATATTGGTTGCATTCACAGTGGGTCCATTTCTCCAACTGAAGTTGGGATGGTTCTTCCAACTAGCATTAAACGTGTTTGAGTTTGGAGCACCAAATTGCCATTGATAACTGTTTATGGCATTTGATTGTTCTTGTAAGATGTCCTGAACCGCTGACATTATGGGACAATCTTGTGTTGCATGTTGATTTCCGGCACAAATTCCACAAACAGTTTCAACATCATTGGAGTTAATCGTCTCTCCTTTCCTCAATTCCATGGCCTCGACTTTTCTTGTGAGGCTAGCCACACGTGCACGTATACTATCCTCTTCTGATAGGGCATAAATTCCTCCTTTCTCCTTTTGTTGGCCAGTCTTAGAATTTGCTGGTTTCGATGTATCCCAAGACTGTGCATTCTCAGCCACTTCCTCCAAGTAGTCCCATGCTTCATCGGCTTCCTTATTCATGAACTCCCCATTACACATCATCTCTACAAATTGGAGCATGGGTTAAGTCAGTCCATCATAGAAAAAACTTATAACCCGCCAAATTTCATAGCCATGATGTGGGCATGCATTTAACAAGTCCTTAAATCTCTCCCAACATTGGAAGAAGGTCTCATCTTCCATTTGGGCGAAGTTCATGATAAGGCGCCTCAACATGTTCGTTTTATGAGTAGGGAAGAATTTTTTAATGAATTCCCTGTGCATATCAGTCCATGCACCAATTGATCTTGGCCTTAATGCATGAAGCCAACCTTTAGCTTTATCTTTAAGAGTGAAAGGAAATAATTTAAGTCTTACCACATCATCTATAACATTCGCAAAGTGCATGGTGGTTATTACCTCATCAAACTCCTTAAGGTGTTGATAGGCACTTTCACTGTCTAATCCATGGAATTTTGGTAAGAGTTGGATCACTCCCAGTTTCAAATCTACATTCCCTGCATTTTGTGGAAAGATTATGCATGAGGGAGTGCTCGCTCTTACTGGTTGCAAGTAATCACATAATGTTCTTGGTCGGGGAACATTCTCAACCACATTCTCTCCCGTTTCGGTTTGGTTTTGGCCCAGATTAGGATTGGCCATCGGATTAGGTTGATTCACAGCCATACTTTCAGACAAAATTGGAGAAGTTAGATGTCTCCTAGCACGTGGTTCTCTGTCTATTCCTTCTACTATTCCCCCTTCACTTATGAGTCGATTATTGGAATCCCGAGCCCAATGTGGCATGCAAAACCAAAAAAATATGAAACAAAGAGAAAGAAGAATTCTTCCCTCCTTTCTTTACTCTTCTCTAAGACTGAAGCAAAAGGTGTCTTGCAATGGCTAAGCCAGAAGCAAGGATAGAGACCGATTTTTCCTGGTCAATAGGGGTTCAGAGAACTCCCCACCCACTCTTTGAATCTTTTGAGAAAAGTGCAGAAAAAGAAGAAAGAGGGGTAGAGGTAAGAAGAGAAATCTCTGAGCACAAGGTGATCCAAGACGACAGAGCCGACCAATAGGAATCCAAGTGGCACAAGGCCTACTTTTCAGAGATCCAAAAAGGAGTCTCCACCCACTCTACAGGAGTTGAATGTGATAGGAATGAAGAGGAGAAGAAAAAGAGTAAGGTTTAGAAAGATAGAACCTGATTCGGCACTTGAGATCCTTATATCTTCTTCAGCTTCCTAGAAATCCCTACAAAAGAAAAATCAAACAAAACAAACTAAATTAGTCCTAGAATCCTAAAAATCCTAAATAGATACTATTTTCAGAAATTTGTGAAAAACCGTCAAAGTACCCGGTAACGGCGCCAAAAACTTGTTCGCTTTCTCAAGTGTAGGGTTGTGATGTAGTAATAAACTCGGTAAGACCGAGGTCGATCCACAGGGACTTATGTAGGAATTCACAAACACATCCAATAGGTTCCATTGAGAAGCTAACAACCAGATTTGTAGGATATTGATGTAAGCAACAACTTGAACTTAAACTGAAGTAAACAATTATAAAAAGGCACTAGGGGTTCAAGGCTCCACTTGTAGCAATCCTTGATGCTCAATTCGCTGTGGTTTCTCTCTTTCTCAACTAGAATGGAAATTAAGTTCTATCTAGTCGGATGATAAAACTGTTAAAACCAATAATCTGCCATATGTAAAAACCAATTTACATGATTTACTCAATGCAAGCTAGGATGAGCATGCTCAATTGCATAGGTCAGTCCCAATTCCAATAGACTAAGTTCATAATCATAACCATCACTAAGGCCTGTCACAAGACAAAGCTAGATCATGACTTGAACTTGATTCAAATCATCTACACAGTCCACATACAACAAAATCTCAGAAAAGTAGAACTTTGGTAGGAAGTTCCCACATGAAGATCATAGTACTAGAGCGTACTCCGATTCCTCGGATCATACAGGTCTAGACTAGCACACAACCATTAAGAACTCAAGTAATTCTCCCAAACATCCATGAGTCATCATAAGACTAAGAAAAACTACTTGAAACTTGTATTAACTTCAAACCATTGTTCTCAAACATGAAATCCAACTTTAAAACCAACTTAAACGAATTGGAAACATCTTAGATTCACTACAAGCTTCACCTCTTAGCCCTAGCTAAGAGGTTTAGACGTTCATGATCCAAGGAAACATGAAACAACTAAGAAAAGCATAAAAACAGCAAAACAAACTAGAAGGAGTTGTGGAACTCTGAAATCCACTTCCGCCGCCTCCCACCTTGCTCAAACCCTTCTCAGATACCCTAGGAACGATCCCTAGGTGTCCTTTTATAGTGGGGAGGCTCCGCAACATCAGAATCTTCTAGAATCTGTGTAAGCTTACGCAGTGCGCAGAGAATTTCGGCGCCAAAATAGAAAGTACGCAGCTTTACGCATGGCCGACCGGTCGCACGACCGGTCTGAGTGGCTGGCCGACCGGTCGCGACCGGTCGTGCCTCACTATGAAACAGTCTAGCAAGCTTCTAAGTTGGAAAGTTATCTGGCCGACCGGTCTAGACCGGTCGGACTGGGCTGGCCGACCGGTCACGACCGGTCGGACTGTCTATGAAAATTTTCCAGAGAGTTCAGCACGTCTGGGATAGCTGGCCGACCGGTCTAGACTAGTCGTGGCCCTCCTGGCCGACCGGTCACGACCGATCTTGGCCTGTTTCTTCTGTATTTTCTTTCTTCTTTTCTTCTTTCCTTGCTTCCTTCTTTCTTTGGTCCACCTTGGGTCTTCATCCAAGGTTCTTAAAGAGGTCTTTTTGTCATCAATTAGGCGAAGTCCAGTCTCATTCCTGCAATCACAAAACATGCATTCAATTAGTCTTTAAATCATGAAAATCTTGCACAATGAGTGATAAATGGGGGTTAGAATATGCACAATTAAGAGCTCAACACTGATAGATCCATCTGTGTACCAAGAGGGATAGTTGAGGATGTTCTAGTCCAAGTTGATAAATTCTACTACCCGATAGATTTTATCATCTTGGACACACAACCGGTTCTAGATGCTAGCACTCAAATATCGGTGATTTTAGGCCGCCCGTTCCTTGCTACATCAAACGCATTCATCAATTTTCAGAATGGGGTGATGCAATTATCCTTTGGGAACATGACATTAGAGGTGAATGAGTTCCACTTGGGCAAAAGGCACAGGGATGTTGATGATGACGAGCTCTTCGGGGTAAACATGCTCGAATCTTTTGAAGAAGAGGAGCTCCTCCAACTTGAACCACTAGAAAGCTTGGAGATATGCTTAGCACATTTTGTGGATTCCAAAGACCCCATCATTGGTGAAATTGTGCAAGTATTGAATATTGAGAGATCGGTAGTTGGTATTAGCCGGTGGAGGCCCCATTTTGAAAAATTGCCACCAACCACATCAAGGCCTCTACCGTCTAACATCAAACCATCGAAGCTTGACCTTAAACCATTGCCATTTGAGCTTAAATATGTATATTTGGGTCAAGAGGAAGCATTCTCAGTTGTCATTGCCTCTCACCTAGGGAAAGACTAAGAGCTCAAGTTGATTGAGCTACTCAAAGAACATAGGGGAGCCATAGGTTAGACAATAGCGGATCTCAAAGGAATAGAATCTTCGGTTTGTACTCACCGTATACACCTTGAAGAAAATGCAAAAATGACTAGACAACCTCAAAGAAGGCTAAATCTAAACATGATGGAGGTTATCAAAGCCGAGGTGCTAAAGCTATTAAATGTGGGTATCATCTACCCCATCTCGGATAGCCAATGGGTGAGTCCTACCCAAGTTGTCCCCAAGAAATCCAGATCATAGAAAATACCAACAACGAGCTTATACCAATTAGAGTAACCACCGGTTGGCGTATGTGCATTGATTATCGAAAGCTCAACACGGTCACTAGGAAAGACCACTTCCCTCTCCCATTCATGGATCAAATTTTGGAGAGGTTAGCGGGTCGTTCCTATTATTGCTTCCTAGATGGCTATTCCGAATACAACCAAATTGAGATAGCCCCAAAGGACCAAGAGAAAACTACATTTACATGCCAGTTT